>JARHVA010002027.1:1002500-1602500 GCA_037957365.1 Torreya grandis
TATATATGATAATAGTTGTTGAGTTATGGTAAAAACTGTGATTTACTATGAAAAATGGTTGTTTTTACCTTGTGTTGCATAGGGCATGTAATGTTCTATTTGGAATTGATAGTATGCTACAAAATATATATTTATTATGATTTGAAATTAATTTTTGAGATGTCCCCATTCATGTTACATTTGATAGTAGGTGATAGGTATATTAGGTTTCTACTATGAAATATATATATATATATATATATATATATATATATATATATATATATATATATTAGGTTTCTACTATGAAATATATATATATTATATATATATACACACACATACCTATCAACTAGTATTATGTGTGTGTGGAATTGACGCAAATCAATGAGAGATCTAAATTTTATAATGAAAACTTTTTCCAAGTCAATATTATAGTTGAGATATTGTCATTCCACTGTACTTTCTAGTTTACAGGTATATGCATGATGTCATATTAGATAGAGGGTTGTTTTCCATGGCCTATGTGACTACTCATGTATTAGTGATTTTAAAACACAAGTTATGGTTAAATTATTGATATCTACACTACTTTTATTTTACCCTCAATGAAGGGAAGGGCCACTCCCAGTGGGGAATGTATGGGAGACTAACAATATGTGGTTAGAGGAAAATCACCTCGATGATGTTCTCTCTCTCTTGAGTTTTTTAACCATTTGGGAATCATACTCATGTCTATTTGTATAGATCATTGAACTATTTATGAGGCTTAATTATATTTATGTATACTATATCTTGTATATCTGATTTATTGTTGGAATGTAATGTATTTTACATTCTAATTTATGACTATTTAGTATAGAAGTGGTTGTAAAACTTGTACATAATCATGAATATTGTAACAATAGAAGTTACATATTTATGCATAGTTATAAATGCAGATTATTTTAGTATACTAGTGTAATTATCACTTCATTGTGTATTTTATGATAAAACTCTTTTCTATTATACATTAAACTATTTGAAAACTAAATGGATGGTATATAAACTAATGGGTTAACTATATTTCTAAATTTACTACTCTAAATGCATGTAGTAGCAAACAATGGGATATATTATTAGTTATTAATGATGTTAAAATTAATGTATGATTTTTTTTTTAAATAAATTGAGTAACTTATGTGTATCCCAGTGGGGTTTTAGTATAATTACACCCAAATCCTTCTATCAATTTCACCTTTTACAATCTAGTGTTTTTGTAAGATTAATATATTCATTTTAGGATTATGTGGTCTGAAATACTTCTTAATATCCATAGAGTATCCTTATTATTTGATAAATCATGTTTTTAATATAATGTTGAAGGTTTTATAGTTTGGGATATCCCTTAATGATTATTAAACCATCTTGAAACATTGTTATTCAAAGTGTCATCTATTTCTTCTAACCTTTTGTCTTCCCAGATGAATATTCTAACCATTTATTCCAATTATTATTCACTTTTACCCATGGAACTTGTAGACACTTCATGTCAATTCTAATCAATATTATATTAATTATTAAATCCCCACAATCAATTAATTATATCTTCTTTTAACACTTTCAACCTCATTAAAATCACTTTTCTTCTAAATTGTTAATTAACCTTTGTTAATAAACCTAATATACCCCTAATGGAATTTTTCATAAGTTTTGGAATACACACATACACACATAAGGGTATCATTACCTCATCTTAGTTACATCACATGTGAAATTCAATGGGAAAGGAGAGGAGTGGAAGTAAGCTCTTACACTCTCTTACAACTTCTTACACACTCATCTATTTTACACCCTCTTACACACTCTAAAAAGGGTCATGATTTCAATTTTCTTACAAATTTATTCCACACTCCAAATTTACTTAAATGAACCCTCTTACATTTCCAAAATCCAACATTGATGAGAGTGAGGACTCATTCCTAGCCATCCATTTAGAGATCAAGATGGGAAGTCCTCACTGATTCAACAAGTCTATAAATTGAAGATACCCCCATTATTATAGACAAGATTATTGAACCTAAAATGAAATTTCCAAAATACCTAAGGATCTTAAAAATTGTCAAGCCAATTCTCAAGATAAATCAAGTGTAGACAAGTACATATACTTCCCATATGTGGATTCAACATCATTAAAGACCTCTAGTTATATAATCTAAACACATACCTCTTAAAACTAGGAATTAAATGGATTATTTCAAGGAATGAAATGTCTATGTTTTTCTTATATTTTATTCACATTTTGTTTAGTCTTAACCAAACATAGTGACTAGGCTTAGGGTGTTAGCCTCATTTAACCATTTTTATGTGTATCATTAATGGTCAAACTAACCCTCTTTGGATTCCTCTCTCACATAAGGACACACCCAATTGAATGTGATGTAGTCCATAAAATATATTATACCCTTATTACCCTTATAATTGAAATACTTAATCAAATAATTAGCTTAATTCATCTCTTCTTCTTCAAAAACTTAAAAAATTTCATTCTAGGTAAAATTAGAGAAAATACCCCTATATTTTGGTGAATTCACCCTTGAAAATGATGGAAATGCTCTATTTTTACACTATGTTTTTTAAAACTATTACAATTGATGGAAATGTGCTACTAAATGGATAAAATGCTCTAGGAAATTAATATAAATGCCCTTCAAATTGATATAAATGTACTAATCATCATAAAAGCTCTGTGATATTCATTTTTCCTATTTTTCCTATTTTTGGTAGAAACATTATTCATATTATTAGAAACACATTAATTGGTGGAATCATTATATTAATTGGTAGATTCACTAAATTTATTTATCTTCTATCTATTTTGTAGGAATTAGTAGAAACACCTTGCATTTATATAGAAATGTCATTGCACTATAAATACCTTAAATTTTAATTGAAATGCCATGCATTTTAGTGGAAATGCTCTATATCAAAAAATTAAGCCTTAAAAAAAATTTACAAATTATCATGTTATCCCAAGACCACATTGCAAAATTCTAACCGCTTTCTTGTTAGTCCTTGATCAAATAAATGGAGTCAAAATGTAAAATAAAGCATTTTTTATTTTTTATAAACACTTAAACTTAGGTTTAAAACTTTTTAATTTCCATTTTGTTTCCTTTATCACACTTATTTAATTTTTTAATATTCTTTAATTGTGTGTTTATGTGGATACTTCACACGTATGCTCCCCCCTTTATTTAGGTGACCCAAAAATGTGAAAAAATCCATTTTTTTATCCTCAGTGATTTTCCTAAGTATTCTTTTCATTTTACCTTAGTGGGATTCTTGTGAATAAAAATGGTGATACCTTCCCTTTTTTATTTTAGTCTACACAATTTGGGTGCCATTTCTTTATCATGTGTCTTTAGGTTACATTGATCGGGATTTAATATCTCAACATTCATACCAACACCATATATCTAATAGGGGATATAAATAATTGGTAGGTATCATTAGGATCTATAAAAAATTCCCCATAAAGGTTTTCATGAAATAAATGGATTAACTCCCAATAATAATCCATTAGACATCACCATCAATGAATCTAAGGCCTATTTAGCTAGGGATGTATACCTCTATGAACATCCCAACACCTATATCTATTCTTTAACATATTTTGTACCCATCTTGGGACCACATAGTAATCCAATGCAAAATTTATACTAATATATATTTGCCATATGTTGGGGATCAACCAACAATGATTACACTTGTGAAAGCAATAAACTGCGGAATTAAATCAGATAGATAAGTAACTAGAATGATAAATAGCAAAGAACAAGAGATACAAGAAACCACCCTGAAAACTTGTATTAAACTCTTTACAAAAGGAATACAATTGAAGAAACTTCTTTCTTCCACACCTCTCTCAGATGCACAAGATCTCTCTCTAGATCTCTATTCCTCAAGAGCTCTCTCTCTCAAGTACAATCAACTCCAACAACTTGGATTGATACAACTCTGTACTGTTCTTCAAACATTCACAATGTTCTACTTCTACTCTTACACTAATAAGCTAAGAAGATCTTTCCTACATATAGAATTAGGAAACTTGAGCATGCACTTACAACCAACAGTTAAGCCTCTTGAACAAGGGCTCTAAAAAAAATCTTACTAATAATAGAAACGCGAACTTAAGACTAAGGCTTAAACTCATCATGCAAACACTTGGCTCTGTCCTCAAAAATAGCATTCTGGACGCATAGGTAACTGACGCCGGTTCTTGCCTGCTTGCCTGTGATCGTCGTCGACCGATTCCCTGCCAACACCGGCGTCTCTTCAACTGCTCCTAACCAACGTCGGTCACTCCTGACCGACGCCGGTGACTGTGTAAACCTACAACTTTGGTAATGCACTCATATGTGAAGCTTTTAGGCTCCACACCTTAACAATCTCCCACTTGGAGATAAACAGCTGCACCAATACCTGTACAGCAACATCTTCTAGCTCCTCCATCTTCAACTCAATCATGAAGACCAACAGAAGTTGAATGAAGATTCAACTTCTCCTTTGTAACCGGATTGGTTAACATATCAACAGGATTCTTATCTGTATGGATCTTCTCTAGCTTCAACTCACCATCCTCCAATACCTACCATATGAAGTGGTACCTTAGTTGTATGTGCTTGGTTCTTGAATGAAAGGCTGAATTCTTAGCCAAATGGATTGCACTCTGACTATCACTATACAATTTGTAACTCCCTTGCTCCCTTCCAAGCTCTTCCATGAACTGTGTCATCCATATCATCTCTTTGCTAGCTTTTGTGGCTGCAATATACTCTACTTCTGTAGTTCACAAGGCAACAACCTTCTGCAACTTTGATATCCAGCTAATTGTCGTTCCACCTACAGTGAAAACATATCCTGTGGTGCTCCTCCTACCATCCAAATCACCTGCCATATCTGAATCTACATAGCCATGTAGAGAAGTATCTGAACCTCCATAGCACAAGTGTCTACTGCTAGTTCCTCTCAGATATCTAAGGATCCACTGAACTACTTTTCAGTGTTCCTTTCCTAGATTGGCCATATACTTACTTACAACTCCCACTACTTGGGCAATATCTGGTCTAGTACACACCATTGCATACATCAAACTCCCTACTATGGAAGAATATGGAACCTTACTCATGTACTCTACCTCATCATGTGAATTAGGACATTGTTCTTTACTCAACTTAAAATGTCTAGCCAAAGGTGTGCTTACCAGTTTAGCATCCTACATATTGAACCGTTTCAACACCTTGTCCACATAATCCTCTTGAGACAATATCAACCTGTGATTTTTCCTATCTCTCTTAATGCTCATGCCAAGGATTTTATTTGCTACTCCCAAATCCTTCATAGCAAACATTTGAGCTAATTTCACCTTAAGCTCAGAGATATCCTGCATGTGTGATCCTGCAACCAGCATATCATCTACATACAACAATAGAATAATATATCTACCATTATCCAATCTCTTAAAATACACACAATGGTCAGATTGACACCTACTGTAGCCATGCTCAGTCATAAACCTGTCAAATTTTAAATACCACTGTCTAGGAGCTTGCTTGAGGCCATACAAGCTTTTCTTCAATCTGCACACCAACTTCTCCTTACCCTTGACCGCAAATCCTTCCAGCTGTTCCATGTATATTTCCTCATCCAAATCTCCATGAAGAAATGATGTCTTAACATCTAGCTTCTCAAGATGCAAATCCTCAATAGAAACCAAAGACAATACAACCCATATAGAAGTCATTTTAACAACAGGAGAAAAAATCTCACCAAAATCAATACTTGGCTTTTGTGCAAATCCTTTCACTACCAACCTGGCCTTATATCTCATCTGTCCATTCTCACCTTCCTTCAACCTGTAGGTCCATCTTTTCTTCAGTGTCCTCTTACCAACTGGCAACTCAACCAAATCCCATGTTTGGTTCTCTCTCAAGGACTCCATCTCCTCAACCATGGCACACTCCCACTAACTCTTGGACTCCACCTGTAATGCTTCTTCAAAACTCTTTGGTTCTCCACCATCAGTTAGCAATAAATAGTATAATGAAGGAGAATATCTAATTGGAGGCTTACTTACCCTTTCTGACCTCCTGATGGGTGTCTGAGACTCATTCACAACACGCTGTCCGCCCAAATTCTCTGACAGTGACCGACCTCGGTCGCCTACAGACCTGTTACTGGCCGACGCCGATTCTTCCTGGCTGATGTCGGTGCCTATTCTACTGACATTGGTCTCTGTATGACCGACATCGGTTTTTATTCTACCGACGTTGGTTCTAACCCTATCGATGTCGATCTCTGTGTTTTCTTGTAAGTGATTATTTCTTTTTCCCACGAGCTCATTTTGGACCGTCACCTCATCCAATTCTCCATTGCTCTGCCCAGATTGATTCAGCTTCTTTAGCTAATCACTATACATCACTTTTTCATTGAAAACAACATCACGGCTTCTAATTACCTTATTAGTTCCTAGATTCCAAAATCTAAAACCAAAATCATCTGAGCCATAGCCAATAAATGTGTACCTCATAGACTTAGCATCAAGCTTCTTTCTATTTTCTTTATCTACATGCACAAAGGCTTCACAACCAAAAACTTTGAGATATGAGAGACCTAGCTTTTTACCTACCCATGCCTCTTCTGGAATTCCACCATCCAGAGCTGTAGAGGGTCCTCTATTAATCAGGTACACTGCAGTGTCAACAGCTTCTGCCCAAAACTCTAAGGACAACCTAGCATGCAATCTCATACACCTTGCATGCTCCATGATTGTTCTATTCATCCTTTCAGCAATACCATTCTACTGAGGTGTCCTTGGAACCATCCTTTGCCTATGGATTCCATGCATATAACAATACCAGTTGAACTTATAACTACAGAACTCTCCACCATTGTCAGATCTCAGGCACTTCAATCTTCTACCTATTTCATTCTCAACCATAGCTTTCGAAATCTTAAAAGTCTCAAATACATCATATTTATTCTTAATGCAATAGATCCATACCTTTCTTGTAGCATCATCTATGAACGTAACATAGTACTGTGATCCTCCAATAGAAGCTACCTGAGCCGGTCCCCACACGTCTATGTGAACAAGCTGCAACTTATGCCTCTTCTTAGTAGACCCAGTCTTGAGAAAACTAACCCTTTTCTATTTTCCAAATACACAGTGCTCACAAAATTCTAGATCCATGCTTTTCAAATCTGAAAGCTTACCTTTAGACTTAAGAATCGACATCCCCTTCTCACTCATGTGGCCAAGCCTTGAGTGCCACAATTTAGCATCCACGTCTAAAGTAGATAATACAAAAAGAGAAATATTAGTAACACAATTACATAAATAGAGAGTACCTACTCTCTTACCTCTGGCCATAACAAGTGCACCCTTGGTCACCTTCCAAGATTCTGCTCTGAGAGTTACTGTACAACCCTCATCCCCTAACTTTCCTACAGAAATCAAATTTTTCTTCAAGATAGGAACATGCATCACATCTCTTAACACCCATGTGTTTCCATTCTACATCTTCAGCTGCACTTTACCTTTGCCAATAATCTTACAAGGCTCATCATCCCCTAGATACACTATTCCAAAATCTCCATGGATATAGTCACTGAAGTATTCTCTATTAGGGGTAGCATGAAAAGATGCACCAGAATCTAAAACCCAAGATTCTATATTATTATGCAAAGAGAATATTAAAGCATCTTGTGTAATACCTGCAACCTTTGCTTCTTCCTTTCCCTCGTGTTGATTGTCCTCCTTAGGCTTTGACCAGCAATCTCTGCTTATGTGCCCCATCTTTCCACAATTCCAGCATTGTGGCCTCCTGCCATTTCTGAATTTGGATCTACCTCTCACCTTAGACTTAGATCTTGATCTCCTCTTGCTCTTCTCTTTTTGCCTTCCCCTGCTCTCAAGATTTAAAGTGTTCCCTGATGTTTCCTCTATGCTTTTCCTACAAATTTCCTCATTCAAGATAACACTAACAACATCCTCTACTTTTAAAATATTCGAAGCAGATGCAGTATTAGAAACTGCCATTACCAAGCCATGCCAGCTTTCAGGCAAAGAACATAATATTAAAAGAGCTTTTATTTCATCATCAAACACAATATTGACTGAATTTAATTGATTAACAATTCCATGGAAATCATTCAGGTGATTAGATACAGATCCACCTTCTTGCATATGCAAATTAAATAACTACTTCATAAGATATACCTTATTAGAAGCTGAGGGTTTTTCATACAAATTTGCTAAAGTAGTCATCAACTCTACCATTGTTTTTGCCTGCGATAAATTAGATATCACAGTGGATGCTAGACTCAGTCTTATAGACCCCAGAGCCTTTCTATCAAGAACTTCCCATTCTTCATCTTCCATGTCCTTGGGCTTCTTTGCAATCCCACCTAACGGTAAGTATAGATCTTTCTAATACAGATAGTCCTCTATCTGCATTCTCCAATGTTGATAGTTCTTGCCATTAAACTTCTCCATTCTCAATTTACTTTCCTCTACCATTGCTTCTCCCACTCAAACAGAAATCCTTGCAAAAACCCCTGTGAGCAACTTGTAATCAATACACACTACACAGATCTGAACCACCTGTCAATGAACCTGAGCTCTGATACCACTTGTTGGGGATCAACCAATAATGATTACACTTATGAAAGCAATAAACTGTGGAATTAAATCAGATAGATAAGTAACTAGAATGATAAATAGCAAAGAACAAGAGATACAAGAAACCACCTTGAAAACTTGTATTAAACTCTTTACAAAAGGAATACAATTGAAGAAACTTCTTTCTTCCACACCTCTCTCAGATGCACAAGATCTCTCTCTAGATCTCTATTCCTCAAGAGCTCTCTCTCTCAAGTACAATCAACTCTAACAACTTGGATTGATACAACTCTGTACTGTTCTTCAAACATTCACAATGTTCTACTTCTACTCTTACACTAATAAGCTAAGAAGATCTTTCCTACATATAGAATTAGGAAACTTGAGCATGCACTTACAACCAATAGTTAAGCCTCTTGAACAAGGGCTCTAAAAACAATCTTACTAATAATAGAAACGTGAACTTAAGACTAAGGCTTAAACTCATCATGCAAACACTCGGTTCTGTCCTTGGAAATAGCATTCTAGACGCACAGGTAACCGACGCCGGTTCCTGCCTGCTTGCCTATGACCATCATCGGCTGATTCCCTGCCGACGCCAGTGTCTCTTCAACTGCTCCTGACCGACGTCGATCGCTCCTGACCGATGTCGATGACTGTGTAAACCTACAACTTTGGTAATGCGCTCATATGTGAAGCTTTTAGGCTCCACACCTTAACACCATAAAACCTTTACTGATGCATAGGTGCAAAGGTAACAACATCCAAAGATTACCTATCGCATACAAAATTTGAGAGAGGGTGGGTCTTTCACCTACATTTAATTTTTTATTAAATTAATATATAAATTTCTCCTCTCAAATTGAGTATATTTAAGTCTCAATGATTATGATGAAATATTGATTCACCACTAAGATAATATCATGTACTTTAATGTTGTTTTCTTGGATGTTATGTCAAAACCCATTATATGTCCAAAACTAAGTCAAAAATAAATAAGTATAAAACTTAGTCTATATGCACATCTATAATAAGGTGTTAATCTACCCATTTTTTGGCTCATATTTATCCCATCTTATTGTCATTTAGGTCAATTATATCATACACTATTTGTATGGTACCATTATGTTGTCAAATTGAAAACCACTCAAATCAGGTCTATTTGGACCCAAATCTAGTTTGCAATCAATTATTCACATTGGGTCACTTTTAAACTTATTTTTATTTTAATCTAATCAAATCCAAATTATGTTCATAGTTAACTATATACCAATCCAATTGAATCTAAATCAGGTTTAACTTAAACCACATATCAAGTTAATCAATGCCTAATTAGGTTCATCTTGAACTACAAACCAATCCAATCAAAGCTAAATAAGGTTAGTCTTGAACCATGTATCAACACAATAAAATACATTTTAGCTTCATCTTGAACCATGTACCAAGCCAATAAAATATAAATTAAGTTTGTCTTGAGCCATGTACCAAGCTAATCAAAGGAAAATTAGGTTGATCTTGAACCGTATACCAAGACAATCCAATCCAAATCAAGTTCATATTGAACCACACACAAATACAATCAAATACAAATAATTTTTGTCTTAAACAACATTATAATTCTAATTCTAAATTGGCCAAATCTCAAAAATTAGACCATTTTAAGTCAAACTAAGTCAACATTATAAATCAATTCAACTTTAACTAAAGTCAACTTCAAATACACATATTATAAAAATTCAAAATTAGGCCTATTTTGACCAATCACATGCTAATTCAAACCACTTCTTGTCTTTCTATTCAATCTCTCATGTATGGCAGTTGGGAATAACAAACAATCATAACATCCATCTTCTCTTCCATTTAAAATCCAATTTCAAATCTAATATGAGATTTAGAAAATAAAATCAACATAAAAAACTCAAACATCAATTTACCACATCAAATAAATATCAAATTAACCAATTCCAATAAAATCTAATCAAAAAAGTAATTATAAAATCAATTCAAACTAATATAAACAATTTTGCCCTATTTAGGGAAATAAAATAAAATAAATTATCTACCCTACTTATCACATTGGCATCTAATCTATTTCACCCTCTTTGGGACCATTTAAATCAAATAAAAAAACTACCCTCTTTGGGCCCATTTTAATCAAAGATTAAAAAACTACCCTCTTTGGGTCCATTTCAATCAAAGACCAAGACCACCCTCTTTGAGACCATTTAAATCAAATACCAAGAGTGTCCTATTCAATTCCATTTCAATCAAAGACCTAGACCACTATATTTTGGAACCCATTTCAATTAGAGTCCAACTCCACCCTCTTTAGATAAAATTTCTTCTAATCCATTCCCCTTTCATGTATCCTTATTTGGGGGCATTAGTCCAAGGTTAATTTAAGTCATGATATTCTGAAATTATAATTGTAGTCTAGCATCACCAATATTTATTCAATACATGATAAATAAAATCATACATAGTAGCCAATAATTATCCCACTTTGCATCTACTCTTGACATTTCATATTTTCTTCCAAAATCCAATCTGGCCTTAGAACTAGAACAAAGATAACAATTTATACCTATTATGTAATTACCCCTCTAAGGGCCATTGTCTATTAAATATCCAAGTGTGGAAAATTATAATAAATAATTGATTTGTATATTCCATGATCCCCTTCCCAAGAATGATTAGATATGTCCACTTCCAAAGTAAGATCAAGATAATCAACCCATTATCAATGTTTTTTGTCAAATCACCCATTTTTGACCAAACCTAAACCATTAGTGATCCACATTTATTTTAAAATGGACCTATATTTGACATATGATGCATATTTTATTAACCCATATTTTAAGAGACTATTTCTATTGAACAACGACCCATTATTCTTCCATTACCAAACATTCCCAATTTTAGAACATTCCTTCCTCTTAAATCCTTTATTTTCAAGTGAAAGGTGAACAAGGTATTTATGGAAAATGAAATTAAACATGACCTATTTGTGTATACATTTACATTAGAAGATAATTTCCATTTTATAACCAGTATTATTTCAGAACCAATATCAAAATTAGATTCCATTCTGGAGCCAATATCAGATTTAGCATCAGAAGCATAATCAATGTCATGATTAAAATCATAACTAGATCCCATAAACTTATAATTAGATTATTGATAATAATATATTAGTGTATATTATGAAATTATCTATACACTTTTACTATATTCAATTAAATTAGAATCAACCTAAGAATAAACATACCTTACTAGATATCTTGACATTAGCTACACACTTTTTGTAGATTTATTTAAAAGAAATTATGTTCCCTCCATATTTTTTTAGGAAATTTTATTTAGCATCACCAAAATTATCCTAGTAGTCTCTATGAGGATTATGATACCTTTTACCATTCCATTAAAATTACACATCCCTTTAACATTAACTATCCTAGCCATTATGTTGACATACCACCTCCCATTACCATCGATTAGGACTAATAGAATCACACATTATTTAACATATTCCATGGTGACATATCAGTGGTATAATTTTTAATGATCCAAAACAACATTTAGGTAGAATAAAAATCTCTTAGTGAAACCTTTTTTTAGGTGCTATGGGAAAATCAAATTCTAAACTTGGGATCTTCTAGTGAATCCTTATTTGAGGCACTAGATGATAATCAAAATCAAAAGTCAATGTGCCTTAGTGAAACCTTGTTTGAGGTTTTATGGGATAATCAAGAAGACTCTATTGGTGAAAACCTCTTTGAGGTGACAATAACTAAGTTAATTAGTTACTCATTAATTTCAATGAAGTCTTTATTGAAGTTGATATTAACAACTAATAAAATACAACATATTTAAATTATCTCATCTCTTAAGGATTAAAAAAATAAAAATATTATTGCCTTATTGAGATAATTTCTGGAGGTTTTTGGCCCCACCACAACTAAAATCATGTTGAATCTAGACTCATAAATAATGTCTATGACTAAAAATCCCAATCTTCATTTGTCCCCATCAATTATACATTTTAGTGTGATCCTATCATTCATTCAACTCCTATATTACATTACCAAATTGGGTCATTTATCCATTGCCTCTCCTTATTTACACTTCTTAGTTGATGAGTCTAAAATATGACTCATTATTACTATTAGTTTTCTTCATTTTCCCTCAATTACCTCTCCTTTGAATTATATTATAAGAATATTAGGCTTATATTTAATCCTAATGTATTAAATAGATTATTTATCTTATTTAATGGAACTAAATTCTATTTTACTAATCACGTCACTTTATTCTAACTCTTTGCATGTTTAGTCTCCTAATTTTGTGTATATACAAATAATAAAATGGTCTATAGAGAATAAATATCTTTTTGATGATCTTCTAAGGCAATCCATTTAAAGAATATTGATATTTGGAGAGCTATAAAGGATATTGATATTTGGAGAGATACAAACTTATTTGGCATGTTTTTGGATCTTCCAAGCCTACTCTAGATTCAACTACAGACTTTCCCATTAGTTACAGACTCACCCAGTCCATTGATACAAAATTTATTAGTAGCTATATATTCATATAGTCCACAACTACAGACTTGTTTAAGACTAGATTCCACCCTTCACTTAATAATTTTATCATAATTATTATTTTATTAGCCTTGATATGGACTTATTCAACATCAAATATCCTTGAATCATGTTTTTACAAACTCTGCCAAACTTTCATAGATATAGCTACAAACTCTACTATGGACTTTGTCAGAGTTGATATGAACTCTATCAAAATTTCATAGATATAGTTATGAACTCTGTTAGAGTTGATAAAAACTCTACTAGAGTTTCTATGAACTCTTATATAGTTGTTATGAACTCTACCAAAGTTGTTACAAACTCTCCCAGCCTAGATCTTGAGCTTGTAGAATTGAAGTTCAGTACTTTCCACTTTTGTCAATAGACTTGAAGATTATTTTGGATAATTTATATTTATATTATTACTATAAATAGAAATATATAAATATACTTTCTATATTCTAATCATTGTAAATATATCAATAGTCTTTTATAAGATAATAAATCCAATATTTCTAAGAATTTATTCTTAGTAGATATTTAGTGGATGTTTTAATGGATGATTTTTCTTGTTGGAATTATCAATCACCTATTTTAAAGATCCATTCAAATTAGGAGATTTTTCTTGATAAAAAAAAAATAGTTACTAATATATATGGATCTATAGTTGTAGCATTATATATAGGCATATTTTTATGTCTTAAGTATTAATAGAGAAAATTATTGCATTGTTTAGTTGTTATTCCAATATAGTAATACAAAGTTGTAGCTATAGTCATGTAATCTATTTTGATAAATTAATGAATATATCCATAGTTTTCAAGTATTGATTTTTCTTCCATTTATATTCCCAAGGTGAGCAAAGGCCCACTCTCCTCAAGAATTAGGAACATGTTTTTATATGGTATTTTATGTGTGTTTATGGTTTAAATAATTGTAAGTATATTTCATTTTTATAACCTGTAGAGAATTATCTTTAAGTTAGAATAATAAATTTAGTGTTACAAATTAGTGTGTTTATCTTTTTAGTAGAGTGTTTAATTTCAATTGAGTGTTTACTTTTAATAGAGTGTTTACTTTCATCTAGTGTGTTTATTTTAGCAAATTAGTTTACTTTCACATAGTGTTTTAATTCTACATGTGTGTTTATTATTGAATAAGAAAGTATTTTAGAATTAGATTACATTAGGATAAAATATTTATAATATTAAAAACCCCTCAAACCATCTCTATAAGATCTATAACCATAAACCTTTTTGCAGATAGCTTTGGACATTGCCCATAGTTTGAATGGCATCAATAGAAATGTTGTTTTAAATGAAGAGATAAATGCCACCCATCATTTTTAGAACTGTTGATAGGGATAATTAAGGTTTAGTAAGGCTACCATTATTGGTATACATTTAAAAAAAACATTGAAAAACCAATTAAAAATAATAAAAACAAATTTATGAATTGACTTAGAGATGTCAAAGGATGGTTCATGTCCAAAGATCCCAAGTTAGGACTAGAGGAGGAAAGAATAAAATCTTTGGCTAAGAGATTTGAGAGTATAATAAAAACACTTGAATCACATTTAGAAAATCCTTTTTATTTATCCTCAAAATTAGGATCATACCAAAAAATAAACCCTATAGAAATAATCACATTTGGAAGATATTATATTATAGGAAGAATTAATCCAGAAGATCCTTTGTATAGAATAATAGGTATTGGACCTCAATCTTTGTAAGATCAAGAAGAATAAATAAATTGTATACCTAATAAAAGCTAGGAAGAAGAATAAGAATAAATAGAAACCATGGTTGATAATCAAGGAAATGGGGAAAATCTTGAATAAAATAAAATGCAATAAGACATAACATTTTCCTTTACTAGAGTCATAGATCCAATAGATCAAACCTCTATGAAAAATATTTCACCTTCAAATCTACTCATATTTAGGGGCAAATCCATATAAAATCTAGATTAATTCCTATTTTATTTTAAAGTGTTATGCCAAAATTATGATTATACAACTAATAATAAAAAACTCAAACAATTCCCTTCTACACTTAAGGAAGTAATGATGAAGTGGTTCATGGGCCTTCTAGGTGACTCTATTAATACATGGAGAGGCATGTAAACTACATTTATTATTAATTATCAAGATTACTATAGAGTAAGGGATATGAAAGAGGAATTCTTTAAGTTTAAATAAAATGAGGATAAAAATTTACAAGATTATCTAAAAAAAATCATATTTTCTCAAAAACACAATGGTTATCAACTTACAAAAGTAGTGAAGATCGTCTTTCTTAATGGACTAGATGATGACTTTAGATATACTCTAAACTTGATGGGTAGAAGATTCATTTTAGAGTACCAAATTTTAGACCTATGTGCTAACTAATTTATGATAAAAACCAAACATCAGGAAAGGAAAACTAGGTAAGTACAATGAAGTTAATCAATTGATGGAGGAGTTTTCCAATTTTAAAACTAACATTTTGGTCTAGTTAAATACTATGTTGTATGGCCTTCAATTCAAATATAATTCTACCATATAACCCTTAGCCATATACTTCCCAAAATATAAGTTAAAACATGCTCTTAGAGATTATCCTATGGATAACATAGAGATATGTGGGATATGTGATAGTAAAGATCATGACACAGCCCATTGCACTCATCTCCTTATTTTAAAAAGTCAATTGAAATATAACATGAAACCCATAGAATACTTGAATTACATTCAAATATATAATAATTTTCCATAAAATAATACCCAAGGTTAGTTTGGTCCAATAAATCCAATTAATCCATCGATGACACCTTGGATTACTTAGGCACCACAACCTATGTTAAGACAAGTACATCCACCATGTGCCAATTAATAATGGATGATGCCCCAATAACTATAAAAATCATGGGTAAATACATATTATAATTAAAATTCATAGTTTACCCTTAAAAAAGGTTCCCACTATATCAAGATTTGATGGCACCTCCTCTTGTTCAACTTGTAAAATAGGTTAATTAGCCATAATTACCTGCTCAACCAGTAACTAACCCCAAGAATAAACCATCAGCGCTTATTTATGTAAATGAACAAGAAAAAACCATTAATGTAGGAGATATTTAATTTTTAAACATTTAGCTTAGATGAAGTATAGTGATTTAAGATCCCCCTACTACCATCTTAAAACTTCCCAATGAAAAACCAAAAATAGATCCACCTCAACCCATAGTTAGAAAAGAGTAATAAGATAAAAAGCTAGAGAAGATAGAGGAATATATTACTACTCCTCTACCTATTCATTTTCTTTATAAATTGAAGGAATTTGAAACTAATCAAGAATCTGATTTAATTTAGGAATTGATAAAATTAAACATTGAAATGCCCTTATTATAAGCCATCAAATATATTCTAGAATTGAATAGAGTCATTAAGAGCTTGTGTGTCAAGACACTTGGGAGAAACAAATAATAACAAAATACCATAAATGTGTATGATAAATTATATAATATTTTAGTAGGAAAACCACTTCTACCCAAATATGTAGACCCAAGTAGTCCAGTCATAATAGTAACTGGAGGAAAAAAGAAATACCTAACATTTTGGTACATTTGGGTGTAGTAATTAATGTAATGAAAACTAATACTCTACAAAAATTATCTGTTATGGGGATGAAACCTAACTCCACCATTCTCTAAATGTTTTATTAGTTATTTGTTAAACCAAAATGTACTATAAAAGATTTGGTTGTAATAATTGATTCATGGGAGTATCCAATAGATTTTATGGTGTTGCAATCCAAAACTGAGAGGTTAGGGTACCCCTTCTTTTAAGGAAGACATTGGTTGGATAATGTAGAAGCATTAATAGATTTCAAGTTAGGGGATATGATTATTTCAAATGGTCTAAAAACAAAACAAATATCTTTATACCCTTGTAAAACCCTCACTAAATTACATAAAATTCTATGGGTGCATGAACCAAAAAGAATAGCATTTCATTCCTAGCTATGATAACAATACAAGGTAACATGGAAGAATTAAATGATTATCTAGTATAAGATCTGTAAGAATCCACTAGCCTTACAATCCTATCTATGAACTCTAATAGTCTTTCAACTATTAACTCTGCTAGTCTATCAACTATGGACTCTACCAGATTACTAGCTACATGCTCTACTAATCCATCAGATATGAACTCAACTAGACTTGTTGCTACAAACTCATTCTTTGATAAAAATTATCATCTTGCTTATTCAACATACAACCACATACCATTGAAAAAAAGTGTTTGGAATTAGATAGAAGACAAACCAACTAATTTTCCAACTACATTTCATTATCCATTAGCTAAAATCATTCCTCTAGAAGATGGATTTGTAAAAAATGTAACTATATTTCATATGTTATTACCACATCCATGTCCTATTAACTCCTTAATGAGTTAATTCAAACAAATAGGGTCTATCCATCTTGACACTAAACAAGTTGTGGTATTACCAAGAATAACATTGAACATAAATATCTAGTTAACCCATGATCAAGAAATAAAAGCTTTAAATTTGATAGAAAAATATACCAAATATTTTGTTTGGGATTACACAAAAAGGAGAGTAATTCATCATATTTTTTTTACCTATCATATTTACAAAAGTCAAGACAAACCAATTAGATAACCATAAATATAGATAAATATAACATTAAGGGATATAGTAAAAATTCAGATTTATAAATTATTGGATGTGGGATTCATTTATCCCATCTCAGATAGCCAATGGGTTTCATCACTGGTAATTATACCCAATAAAAATGAGAAATGGAGAGTGTGCATATACTACCAAGAGCTATACAAACCCATTATGAGGGATTGTTTTCCTCTTCCTTTTATTGATTAGATACTTGATAATCTGATAGGAAAAAATACTTTTATTTCCCAAATGGATTTAGTGGATATAATTTGATAATATTAGTATTAAAGGATCAAGACAAAACTAATTTAACTTTCCCATGGAGAATTTTTCATTACAGAGTCTTACCATTTGGATTTTTAATGCTTCAACTACTTTTCAATGAGTAGTTTTAGCCATATTCTCTGATCTAGCTAATGATTGTGTAGAATTTTACATGGATAACTTCACTACTCATAAAGATATGTTTGATGAAGTCTTACACAATATTGACAAGGTCTTAACTAGATGTGAAGAATGCTAGCTATTATTAAGTCATGAGAAATTTCTAATGATGATGGATCAAGGCATGATACTAAGACACCACATCTCTATCAAAGGAATCCAAGTGGATCCTAAGAAAATTTAAATAATCTCCAACCTAATTACCCCATATAACCAAACTAATATAAAAAACTTTTTAAGTCATGTTGGTTTTTATAGACATTTTATAGAAGACTTCATCAAAATTGCTACTCCTATATTTGTTTTGTTGCCAAAGGGTACTAGTTTTGTGTGGAGTGATGACTACCAAAATGTTTTTAAAACTATTAAAGAGAAATTAAGCTCTATACAATTGTTGAGAGGGCCCAATTTGGGAAAAACCTTTTCACATCTATATTGATGCCTCTAATTATGTAATGGGGGAAGTTCTAAGATAAAAGGATGAAAATGATCATATGTATTCTATTTATTACATCAATAAAAATATAAAACCTACTAAAATAAATTATACAACCACAAAAAAATAATTCCTTACTATTATTTATGCCATCAATAAATTCAAACACTATATTAGAGGTTATAAGGTCTTCATATACACAAACCATTCAACCATCAGATATCTCATGAATAAACCTTTAGTAGGAGGAAGAATCATAAGATGGTTATTAATTTTGTATTTATTTGATATAACCATTATTGATAAACCAATAAATTTTAATGTGTTTGCATATTTTTTGTCTATAATAAATATTGTAAGTGATGAGGAACTAGTTGAAGATAACTTTCTAGATGAAAAACTATTTGTTGTTTTAGCATAATCACCATGGTTCACTAATAAAACCAACTATTTAGCCAAAGGAAAATTTCCTTCTCATTTCACTTTTAAATAAAGGAAATATTTAATCAAATAAATCTCTAATTTTAAGTGGATTAATGGCATGTTATTTAAGTATGGTCATGATCATGTCTTTCTTAGGTGTGTAGCATATAATAAAGCCTATGAAATCATTATAACTTTTCATGACGAACCAAGAGGAGGTCATTATTCAACAAATATAACCATGCATAATATCATAATAGTAGGATATTACTAGCCTTCCCTTAATATGCAAGTAAATAAGTACATCAGATAATGTGATCCATGACAAAGGACAAGATAACCTACACTATCAACAAAAATTCCTCTTCATCCCTAGGTAGTGTTAGAACCATTTGATAAGTGGGGAATATACTTTATTGGGATTATAGATCCCCCATCCCAAGGTAAGGAATATCTCATATAATGTATAGACTATGTCACTAATTGATCTAAATTCCAAGTTTTATCCTTTCATAGAGTAGTAGCAGATTTCATTTATTTCAAGATCATGTAATAGTTTAGTGCACCTAGAGAGATAGTCTAAAATTAGGGACCATAATTCATGTATAATATGATCAAGAATTTCATATAAGTCTACCAAGTCAACCATATGAAATCCTCCCCTTACCATCCATAGTCCAATGGTCAAGTAGAAGTTACCAATAGAGAGCTGGAGAACATTCTAACCAAAATAGTCAACAACAGTATAAAATATTATGCATCTAGAGTACCAAAAGTATTATGGTCTTATAACACTACTTTTAAGACAACCATTATAATTTCAACTTATGAGTTAGTGTATGGTAATAAACCTTAGATCTCTATTGAATTTGAATTATAAACTCTAAAAATAGTAATGAAAATTGGCATTGATTTGGATAAGGCACAACAAGATAGAATTCTCCAATTAAATAAACTTGATAAGATGAGAACATAAGATTTAAAATAGATAGAAATTATGTAGCACCAAAGAAAAATGTGGCATGATTCCCACATCAAATAAATAATATTTCAAGAAGGGGATTGGGCACTCTTGTTTGACTCCAAATTTTAGCAATTCAAAGGGAAATTGAGAACAAGATGGATAGGCCCATACCAAATAGAAAAATTATTTAATAATGGATCAATACAACTACTACCAATAGATGGGAATAAAAAAACTTTGTTGATCAATGGGAATATACTCAAACTATATCAAAAGCTTGTCAAGGAGTAGTTTGTTCAAAACATTAGGAATGAATTTGTTTTAATGGGAGAACCTAGTTTTTCAATGATAACAACTTCATGATGGTATATTATGAAAAAATAATGACACCACTACTTGGTTTCCTTCTTCCAAAAATAAAAAATATATATAAAATAATAAAAAAAATTAATAATGAAAATACTTTTTAGGATGTTATTGACAATATTAATCAAAAAACTATCTTGTTGTCTAATCATGCATTGAAAAAAGAGCCTTGAGTTGAAAACCAACAATGGATGGTCAAGGAAACATTAACACAAAAACACAAAACTAGAAAATAACAAAATTTGATCAATTTATTCCAAATAATAAAATCAATGAAGCATTAATTTGTACACATTTATAAATATTAACTCATGCATATTTTTCTCTATTTAGAATTAGGTGGTAGGAAAACAATAATGACTCTAAGTATAATTGGGTAAGTTAATCATTTTATTTATCTATAATAGGTTAGTATAAGTCCTTTTGGTTCATGCATGTTCACCATGAGGAGGTGGTTTAAGTAACTTTAGCCAAGGATGTCTTGAAATCCATCACATTAATAGTCATAATAGCAACACATTGGTGTGTGGAAAAGTAATGAGAAAAAATACAAATAAAATAAAAATTATCATATCAACTTTATCCACACACACAAACCAGCTACCAACCTAGTCTGTAACACTTCATATAATGATGATGTGGTTGATGATGCATATGTGTAATAAAAATGGTA
Organism: Torreya grandis; assembly: GCA_037957365.1. Lineage (NCBI taxonomy): Eukaryota > Viridiplantae > Streptophyta > Pinopsida > Cupressales > Taxaceae > Torreya > Torreya grandis. The sequence goes on from JARHVA010002027.1 coordinate 1,023,722, forward strand.
GCATATCAAATCTTTTTCAAGTTAGTTTCATATAAATCCCCCATGTCATATCATGATTACTCTATATTATGTCAGCAACCACCAAGATAATATACATAATTAGACCATTTTTTATTCTTTTCATGTTCATTACCAGTTGTTTTTCCATTATAACTATTATTTTCATTTGTGAGACTAACTCCATCTACCATATATTCAATCTAGCTACCAAGGCATAAAGAATAAATTTGAACTTGAGTCCATAGATGTGTTGATGAAATATGACATTTCTATAGGAGTCTTTGAGAACGTTGGATGGCTTCCTTTTCTAAAAAAAATTCAAGGGTATGATGAAATTTTGGTGAAAGAGTTAATTACACACCTGAAATAAGACTCCACCATAGTCTGGAGTGTCAAAATTTTAGTCTCAAGTAGAATAATTAGCAAAATTTCAAGGATTGTTAAAGAAAGTAAGAGATTACTAGGGATAACTCATTTTTATGAGTTGATTACACATTTTAATGGAAATTAAAAACTATCTATAACCTACATATATAATCACCAAAGGAATCAATAGGGAAACCCTACTAGAACCCTAGAGATCTATTTCCTTCTAGGTCATGAAATATTTCATGTGTGAAGGTCAATGTAATGTTTTGAGGTGTGAAGCTATGAGGATCATTTTTCAACTCAAGTATGGAAAAGAATAGATTCAACATAGAGTAAATCTACCACTTTTACCATATGGATCCATTCAAGTTTTGGCTACCAATAGGTCAACTCCAACTCATCACCATGGCCTTATTCACTTGATTATTTAACATTATTTCCTCTATCAAATTAAAGTATCTTGTAAGAAATTTTAGATATCCATAACTATTTATACTTCAACACCTATTCCAAAAGCTTCTATAGAAACACCAAAACCTAAAATAAAAGTAGAAACTTCCTCTTTTAGGGTTAGGATTTCATCTATTGAAATAATACAGACCAAATCATAAGCCACACCTATGGTTGAATAGAGTTTTTAGTAGATTCTAGCTAAAAATAAATTAAGACCTAGGGTTTTAAAATATCATTTAACCCCTGAGACTAAAGACATTCTTTTAGTGAGCACAACATAGGCACCTAAAATAATTGGTCTTCCAAAATCATAAGTAATAAAGGATACTTATTTGAGGGAACCTAGTTCTCTTATATAGAGTAAAAGAAGGCAAAAATAGTTAATCCTAGCATATTATTATGAGGAAATAGAGGGAAATACAACCCCTGATAGTTTACAAAAAATAACACCTTTTATTTTCACCAAAAACAACATACACAACAACACTTCAAGAAGAACCAACTATAACATAAATTCTTGAATCAACAGAAGTAGCTCTTATTGAGAAAGATATTGAGGAAGGAAATATACCCACATAATAAATTCTAGTACAATAGGAAATATCCTCTCCATCCTCTCCAACTCATGACACTAGATTGATACTAGATAATGGAAAATGTATTATGGTCTTTGAAGAAGAAAAATATTATAGCACTATAAAGGATCTAAAATTATAACTCACTCATGTACTATCTAAAGATAATGCCATCATTAGATAGTAAGCTACAAATATTGTTGACCTATTGGCTCAATTACAATGTAAGGTCTTTACCAATTATTCTTTAACTCAAGGATTAGATAGTTTTAAAAATAAGGATTTAAACCATATAAATGAAATCAATTTACTCGAGGAAAAATCACTCAATCTAATGAAGAAATGGTAGATTCCTAGATATATATCATTGAATTAGAAAAAAAAACTTATTGTTAAAACATCAAATTTAGAACTCTAAGCATCAAACCCTGATACTCCAATAGTAGCTTTTTGAACAAGCTTCCTTTTCCTCCAAACCTTCAGTTGATCAAGCTTTCCAAACCATTATTTCTCATTTTAATTATCTAGACAAATGGCATCAAGTGTGTTTTGAGTTCAAGGAAATTTTGAAACAAAATATAACTCTAGAAAAATAAAATTAGAAATTAAAAGAAAACCTAGAAAAGGAAAAGTTGTAGATCTAGAAAGTTGAAGGCAATTTACAGTTTGTTTTCAAAATAGGGGAACACCTTCTAGCTTGTAGTACTCCTTCTACTTATTATATTCTATATTTACATGAATAGTTATATATGTGGAACTTAATTTGAATATCATGTGATCTACCTTATAATATTAAAGATCCCCTTATGTTTTTGAACATCTTTCAAGAATCAACCCTAGAGAAGAGAAATTTATTGTGTGAATTTTACTTGTGCAATATGATATTAGGAGATTATAATAAATCCATGGTCAATTTATATGTTGGATAAGTCCAACTAAGATCCCTTCTCTCCACTTATAAAAATTAGTTAACATGGAAATCTAGACATGATGAGCATATAAAAAAATAAAAAACTATAGGTCTATGCACCATACCTACTTTTTCTAGTGCAAGGATGTTATTGATCAACTTAAGATCTATCTATTTTCTAAATAAAAACATCAATGATAATTTTTTTAGGTTTTATATAACAATATTATCTCTTTTTATTTATATACTATATAACATTTTGATGTTGTATTTATAGCTAGTGTCAGGTATATATATGTATTGACAATCCCACTAAAGAGAAGGAAGGTCATGTCTCCAACTAATTTAAGATGGAGCCTATGAAGAACACAAGTTATAAATGGCATGATTATGGATGTCATTAATTTAGGAGGAGAATAAATATGGGTAGGAATGAGATTCATACCACCACTCCTCATCACTCCTATTTCACCATGGAACAAATGGGCTCCTCAAACATATGACCAATTTTAGATCTAAAAATAGATGATGCAAACCTCTCATGGTTTCACCAATATATATTATAATCATTAGGGTGTTAAAGTAAATGTATATGACTTTAGTTAGTGTCTACAAGATATAATTTATAGTTATGAGGGGACAAGTATCTAAGTTTTCAAAGGGACTTGAAAAAGGTAAAGTGTGGAATAAATGATGAGTCAAAAATATGAGTCATTATTACTATCATTTTTATTTATTTTCCCTCAATTACCTCTCTTTTGGACTAAAAATTTCAAGGATCTTATGATTGTATTTAATATTCATGTAGTAAATAGATGTTTTATTTTATTTAATGCAACTAAAGTATAAGTTACTAATTCTATCACTTTATTTTAACTCTTTGTATGTTTAGTCTCCCAATTTTGTGTATATATAGATAATACAATAGTCTATATAGAATAAGGAGATTCTTGATGATATTCTAGGGAAATTCATATGAATGATATTGATATCTAGTGGGTTAAAAAATTATTTGGTAGGCTTTTATTTCATCCAAGTCTACTCCAGATTTGGATACAAACTTGCCCAGTAGATATAGACTCACCCAATTCATTACTATAGACTCACAAAGTAGCTAAAAACTCACCCAATCTACATCTATAAACTCATTTAAGACCAAATTACACCCTTCATTAAAGCATTCTATCATCCATATCAGCTTGGTATCCTTTCTAAGTCTTCCTCAACATCAAATATCCTTAAAACATATTTTTGTAGATTCCTCTAGACTTTCATAAATACAATTACAAACTCTACCAGAGTTACCATAGACTCTCCCAGTCTAGCTCTTGAGCTTACAGAATTGAAGATCCATACTTAACACATTTTTCAACATTATTGAAGATTATTTTGATCAATTTCTATTTAGTCTTATTATAAATATAAATCTATAAATATACTTTATATCTTCTAGTCATTATAAATATATCAATAGTCTTTTATAAGACAATCGATTTAATAGATCTAGGAAGTTATTCTTAGTAAATATTTAGTGGATTTTGTAATGGATAATTCTTCCTATTATAACTGTGAATCACCTATTTTGAATATCCACTAAGATTAGGAGACTTATCTTGATAAGAAAAGATTAGTTACTAAGATCTAGGGATATGCAGTTGTAGCATTATATATAGGTGGATCTCTATGTCCTAAGTTATAATAGAGATAATTATTGCATTATTTATTTGATATTCAAATATAATAATAAAAAAAATTAGATATATTCATGTAATCGATTTTGATCAATTAATGAAGATATCTTAAGTTTTTAAGTATTGAGGCTTCCTTCCATTCCTATTCCCAAGGCAAGTAAGGGCCCACTCTCCATAGGAATAAGGAACATGTTTTTTTATGATATTTTATGTGTGTTTATAGTTTTAATAATTTCAATTATATTTTAATTTTATAACCTACAATTAATTATATTTAATTTTTAGGATTAAATTTGGTATTACAAATCAGTGTGTTTATATTTTAGCAAAGTGTTTACTTTCAATAAGTATGTTTATTTCATCAAACTATATTACTTTCATGGAGTGTTATAATTCTACATGTGTGTTTCTTTATTACATAAGTAAGTTTTTTTGAGTTAGATTATATTAAGATAAAAAAAAATTAGAAGATCAACAACCCCCTAAACCATCTCTATAATACCTACAACCATAAACCTTATTGTAAATAGCTTTGGATGTCACCCTTGGTTTGAATGGCATCAACATAAAATTGGTTAAATGATCGGATAAATGACACCCATCACTAGTGTCACTCTTTTTTATAGAGGATACAAATACATATTATCTATAGGTTTGGAGGAATCATAATAAACAACCAATGATTATCACAATAGTCTTAGTGTAGTTCACATTTGTAATAACATCTTAGTAGAGTAGATATTATTAGTAGGTATTGGTTAGATGAAAAAGGGTATGTATTTCACATTTCATAATCCTCCAATGATTTAAGATGTTATAAATAAAAAAATAGATAAAAAATATAAAATAATCAAAATATAAAGAGAAATAATTTGTCCAATGGTGAAAACAATGATTTTGGTGTCTTGGGAAAGTACCATGATGAAACCTAGGTTTTTGACATCATGCTTACATAATTTTTTGTCTACAAGTACCTTAACATTTGGGGGTAATCTCATATATATTGACAACCATTTAGTTCTATCCATTTTATCCATTCAATCCTATTTAGTCTAGCCCATATTATTGTAATAATTAGTCATCCCATTTTAACCTTGTAATGAGAGTAGAAGGTATATTAAGATCTATTTAGGAAACACTTTTCATATTACTCACATGACACTTTGATGACTATATAATTTGGATCTCTAGTCCATTCCCTCATTTTCATTAATTATTATCTAGCATTATCCATTTATCCTTCATTCATTATTATATCCCATCTTGGAAGAACTATAGTGTCTTGAGGTCCATTTGGACTATGTAGGCAACATTCAATAAGCCACACTTTATTCATTTTATGAGCAATTTAAGCCATATTCTCAGCATTTTGAAATAAATTTAATTCGTGATCTTTCCATTTTGTGAGTAATTTAAGCTTATGCTCTCATTTTTTTACAAGTTACTTCTCCCATTTTCATCATTTTTTTAGTTGAAACCTTCTACATATCTTAATCCTCTATTGAGTTAAGATGACAAAAACCCAAAAAAATAATCAAAACATTTAGATAAATAAAAAATATCCAAATATTGGAAAAGTCTCACAATATCCATGAGAGATATAAAGCCATAAAATCTTAAAGACTGGAAAAGACTCAAACTATCCATGAGAGATATAAAGCCACAAAATTATAAACATTTAAGAAGTCTTAAAATATCTACGAGAGATATATAAAGCCTCAAAAAATTCAAAGAAAAATTCATCTTGTCATAAATCTAATCAACAATCCTTAATTCAATCATATCAATCATAAAACATTGTTAGGATGTGTCCTTCCTAAATTTACCCTAATTGGGGCAAAGTCAAATCAATTCAATTCAAGCTCAAAAATTTAACCCTATTTGGGATAATTCAAGATCAAATATTTTTTTTAGATGTTTTCTTCCCACTCTATCCCTTATTACATGTATCATTTCTTGGGGGAAGCATACAATTATCAGTATCATTGAGCATATCAAGTGGATTATTTGACTTTGTTAAATGACAATATGTTATTTCTTGGTTTTCTTTCCAATTTGTTTTTGTTTTATTGTTTTCTTGCTTGTTTGTTTCATTTTTATATTTTCACCTTAACTTATTCCATTATTATATGAGGTCATCATAATGGTTCCACTTATCATTCACTTATACTTGAGTTTATCAATCGGCATACGTCAACATTATCATCATAGTTTTTCATATCATTGGTGTGTTTTTGTCATTTATATATTGAATCACATGTCATTCCTTATACATATTACCTCCAAGTCATCATGGTGTTTTATATCATGATGCATACCATTTTGTGTTATATAAACATCAATTATTAAGAGATTATATGGTAATGTTGTAGTAGTAGTTTATCTCATTGAAGAATCTTTTATTTTCTAATTCCATCATCTCATTCACCTTTGACCACATCACGTCATCACATTTTCCATGATCAAATCAACAATTTAAAATTTTGTCTCCATATATGTTCATCAAGACATGCATCTTGGACTAAGCATATCAAAGAGAGTCATAAATATTTTTTAACATTGGATTATCATCTAATCTATTCCTCATCATATTTTATCCCAATTTTTGAGAGAAATGTATTAGATTGGGGTCCATTTTGGATAATTTAGGTAGTGATTAGATAAATTCATTATCCAAGATCAGATCAGTCACCATTCTTTTCATTTTATTCATACATTTTCATTTATTTTACTCATTCCATTTTCTCTCACTTCTTGGGAAAAATACATTGTCCTGAGGTCCATTTTGACTATGTAGATAACACTTAGTTATGTTTAGTTTATGGGGTAATCTCAACCACCATTATATCATTATTATTTAACCATCATTGTCCTCTTACAATCATCTCTTTTATTACCTTTGAATGTTATCATGTGGCTATTTTTTGTGGCTTCTTCAATTTTTAAAAATTTAGTATATCATTACACCTATGTTTAAGTCATTCATCTCATCTTTAATCTATCTAAAAAATTTAATCCTTGAGATATTTTTTCCACTCAATCAATCAAATTAATTAAACTTATTAATTATAAAATATGTCATGTTGGGTAAAATCATTTAATCAATAATCAAATACACCCTACTAAGTCAAATAATTTAATCAATGATCAAATACACCTTACTAGGGTAAATAATTTAATCAATGATAAAATTTACCTTGATGGGGAAAATCATTTAATCAATGATAAAATATTCCCTACTAGGTAAAATCATTTAATCAATGGTCAAATCCACCCTTCTTGAGCAAATCATTTAATCAAGAATCATATCTGCCCTATTGGGGTAAATCATTAGTCAATCAATTTTCCCCTCTTTAGAGTAATAAAATCAATATGTCTTTATTCTAATTTTAATCTCACAACATTCACCCTCTTTGGGGTAAATTAAAGTTTTCAAATTTTTTCAAGAACTATCATTCCCTATGCCCATAACTTTCACCCTATTTAAGGTATGTTAAAGTGTGCCACTTTTATTGGGATATATCCTTCCCAATTACCCCCTCTTTGGGGCCAATCTTTTTTTTAATTTCTTCACAATGGAAATAAAAGTTTTCCAGTATTAGGTCATTTAGATTAATCTCATACATGTGTTAATTTCACTCTTATTCTTGTCCATTTTATTATTTTTGAGGTTCCATTCATCAAAACTATTTTTTAGCCACTCCCTTGAGGGGACATCATGGGAATCCCAAACATTATTTATGGAATCCTAGTGAACTTATTTTCAATAAATTAAATAATATTTAACAAAAAATGAACACATCATTCTTAAATATTTATTAGCCAAATTTAATGACTTTTTCATTATTTTAAAATATATTACTTTGTCTTGTGTCTTGAAACACCTTATCAAATAAGGGTAAAATATAGATATTTAAAATTAGTCACTTCATGTTGATTTTAATAAATCTTCTATTCACTATATAAACACCCCTAATATATTAATTATATATTCTATTAACACTTTGAACCCCACCCAAATCACTTTTATTCTAAAATTTTAATATCTACCGCTCATGAAATTTTTCATAAATTTTTGAATATCCATATTTATTTAAAATAAAAAGGGTAATATTAACTCATCTTGGTGATATCACATGGTAAATTTAATGGGAAAGGATAGGAGTAGAATCAATCTCTTACACTCTACTACAAATTATTATACACTCCTCTCTCTTAAACCCTCTTACACACTACAAAAGGGGTCATGATTGCATTTTTATTAAAAATTTCTTCCACACTCCAAATTTCCTTAAATGAACCCTCTTAAATTTCCAACCTCCAACATTGATGAGGGTGAGAACTCATTCCTAGCCATCCATTTGGAGATCAATATGGATGGTCCTTACTAATTGAACAAGTTTATAAATTAAATCCCCCACCTCCATTAAGGAAAAACTTATTGAAACTAAACTCACTATGCCAAAATATGTAAGTATTTTCATAATTCTCAAGCCAAATCAAGTATAGACAAGGGGAGATGTTTCCCACATACAAAGTTTGACATTGTCAAATACCTATAGTTATATAATCCAAGAAAATACCTATTTGAACTAATAATCAATTTGAGTCTTTAAAGGAAGCTATAAAATGTTTGTGTTTGTCTTCTATTTGATTCACCTTTTATTTGATCTTACTCAAACATAGTGAATAGGCTTAGGGTGTTAGTCTCATTCAATCATTTTTAATGTATAATCACTAATATTCAAACTAACCCTATTTGTATTAATCTCTCACAAAACTAAATTTAGGTAGTTTGACATGTGATTCATCCTATTTTTATACAATGTAATCTCTTTTTTTTTGGGGGTGAAATATTTTCCTTTGGTATTATATAGTAATTTTTTCAATACTTTCTTCATATGGAATTTTTTTTATATGCTTTTTTTTAGATTTCCATATAGCCATGCTTCAATGTATTCTTTTGATTTCATCTCAAAATATTAACTATTTAGGACCACCTCACTCTCATAATATATATTGAGATCCATTTTTTTCTTAAAAGCATATATTCTAGATAATTCATTAAAGTCAATTTATCCTTCATCAGGCTATAATTACTCCAACCATATGGGTCTCCACCATTCCAATCTACAATAAAAATTGAGACACTAAACCATTATATCAAAATGTGATATATAATTCTTAAAATTATAGAGTATCACAATGATACACACTAATATAAGTTTAATAGCATAGGCTACCCAATATCGAACATATCTATGACCTCAACGTCAACCTTCCTTTTGATACCCATGAAATTAATTTATATATTACATAACATTACTATAGGTTATATTTGATTCTATTATTCCATGGTGATATCTTATTTTTATTAATGTAACTAAAATGGCCATATATATTCCTAAGTACTTCTTGGAAGGACATTGTTTTTGCACCTAGGTCTAGTAATGTCTTTCTTAGTTATTAACTATTAATTTTGACATCTAAAAAAATTTATGTTTTATTCCATTTTCAATTGGTCCTAAACTCATTCCTCTTGTATTTTTTTATACCCTTATTTATCTATGTTATCTTTCCTATTTATTCTAGTATTTACATAATTACATTAATTTTCTTAGGAGTCATTTGTTTTTAACAAACTTTAAAATATATTTAAGGTGATTGATTTCCCCTTCATCAAATTAAGTTAGTTTTGTGTTTTATTTTTTTTATTTTATTGAATATTTTTTATAACTATTTATACCACCTTTTAATGTCCATGTGTGTTTGGATAGTCCTTTTAACTATCTTTTTCTAGTTTTATTCAGACTTATTCACCTTATCCTTACATTTTTAGTACTAGTTCCACTCCATATGGGTATCTAAACCTTTATTTTTGGCTCCTCAATAACTACTATTAATTGTTTTTTCTTGGAGTTTTTTCTATATTATTTTATCATTATTATACATTCTTTTATTTTCTCTGATATAGATGTTATTTTAATTTAAATCTCTCTTTATCTAATTTTGGTGGCTTCCTCCATACACCTCACCTCATTACAACTACATTTTTTTTAGATGTTTTGTTTACTTTATTTACATGTTTGTATCCCTTTTATGGTGGTTATCCTACCAAATCTTCTATTTTATTACTACCCATTTTTAATATTTGTGCTACATTTTGACATAAGAATGAGTCATGTGTTCCTTTTTTGTGCCATAATTTACACTATACTTGTGTTTATTATATGCATTTCATTGTTATATGGCCCAATTTTCTATACATAAAATAGACACAAAGAGGAATTTCTTGGATAAAACCTTGATCGTAGCCTTGATGGTACCCCCATACTCCTTGGTAAATTCCTCTACCTATGTGGTACCCTCTTATATTTTTATCTTGAATTCGTCCTCTATAAACTCATATATAGCTATTATTATTTTAGTTTTGTTATCCTTGAGGTGTTTAATTCTATATAGATATGGGTTTTTTATATTGTGTCTATTGATATTGCTTACACTTTATGATATTTGTATGGTAACATGTTTGTGGTGTTAGTGCAATTTGATACTATGTGGTTTCTCTTCCTATATTTGCATCTCTTTTATCTTCCATTTTTTCATGTCCTAAAAAGGCGTGGTTATAATGGTTAAATGATATTAATGTGGTGTAGTTAATTAATGGTCATAACTATTATATATTTTGGTCATACATACTAAATATCCCATAGTATATTTTATCTACATGGATGGGTTATTGGATAAATGGTGTCATCCCAAACAATATTTATCACATTATAATTATTGTCATCATCTTTGACATCTCTTTATGTTGACACTCCATCCTAGAGTGACCTAATGTATAATAATTAGGGTATAAAATTCATAGTCATATAAAATTAACCTTTGAATGTGGTGAAGTATAGCCATATCCTTTCATCTAAATATCTTATTTCAATTGTAACTCCAATTATTTTTGTAATCTCTTCATGATTTATTTGAGTGTAGATTCCATCTCCCTCTTCCAATATAATTCTTATAGTTAGGAAGCCACCTCAAATGCTTCTAAAAAATATATTAAAAATATTACCATTTGTATCGATTCTTATATATGGCACCAACCTAAATAAAAATCATTATAATCATTTTTTTGTTAAGTGTTTTTTCCAATTTCAACACTATCACTTTAATAATTAATCATATTATTTTACAATATCCTCTTTTTGCGTTAGTTCCTTCATCTTAATAACACTTTTTGTGGGGATATATTGAAAGTTAAACTATCCATTAAAATATTTTTTTACATCTACAAAATAATTTGTATGTCCTACAATTGTCTTCATGTACCAATTAAGTGTATCATCTCTCAAGGTCTATACAAATTCAAACAAAATTATTTTTTCATTGGTAATTTTATGAATTATCTAATAATAATCTAACATGAATAAGTTATATTGTCCTTATTTTTCATATTTTCCAAAAATGGGAAATTTCATTTTATTCTTATTCATATTTGAAGTAATTGACTTCATAATTGAACAACTATTACTCTAATCACTTGAACTTATTTATATAGAACTATTAATCAAAAAAAAAAATTGTATCCTTATGTTGTATTATTATGGGTCTAATTCTATCCATATCTCTCTTCTCTTCTTCCTAAAAATGTTCTTTCCTAGTATCTCTACCTAATTTTGTAAAACTTTATTATACTTTTAATTTCTTCATTGAATTTGTTGTAATCATATTCTAATTCATTTCCTATATATAATTTTTATATTTTAGTGAATGGGTTCTCTATTAAAATGTGAAGTGACATAGGGGGTGGTTTTTAATAGAAAGGGTTCATTTCTTTATGTGTTCTCTTCTAATTGAGGTTTTTAAGTAGGCATTGCTTCTTATCTATTGTCCTCTATCTTCTACCTTTACATTTTCTCCTTCTATATTAATTTGATAAATTAATCTCTCCTCCTCAAAATTAAATTATTCATTATCTTATACTTAAAATTATTATACATTATTTTGGATTGAAGATATTTTATCTCTTACATAAGGGCAACCATATTAGGAGACAAAGATGTACTAACCATAATTGGTGGTGCCTCATAGGAAGGTTGGTCTGCTATAGGGGGTTGTTGAGACATAGTTGCCCCTGTAGTGTCATGTGCAACTAGTTACTCTGAAGGAATGGAAGACTCAAATTTCTTAGCCTTTTTAATTTCCATGATAGATTCTAAGATAAGAGTATGATCTTGGGGATGTTCCTTGAGTCTTTCTCTAAAACTTTTTAGAATCAAGTCTTTGTTGATGATAACATCATTATCAATAATAGGTGGAATTAGATCAAGAACCCAATGTGGTGGGTCATGAACATTGATGTTTATATCATCATTGTTATTCTCATACTGCTCATTGTCAAAATTACCCTAATGGAAATTAGTGTAATTTAGATGTGTAGGATTTATAGTGGGAATCTGAGTTGGTTTTTTATCCATGGTATATGGTTGGGTTGAAGGAATTTGGGTGAATTTATGAGGGTTTTCACTAAGTCTTTCACTTTATCTCAAAGGAAGAGATCCAAAGATCTTAGATGGCATAAGGAAAACAACTTAAAAAATGAAATAGAATATTAAATAAATATAATCTAAATAGCAAACTAGAATATGCATATAAAAGGATATGAAGCCCACAAACATGTAAGGTGATACCTCAAGAAGCAAAAGGACCTAGTATATTCAACTAGGGTTTTAAAAGAATTTATTTTTAAAATTACTAGGGTAAAATTTAAAAATTAAATGTGAATTTCTAATTTAAATATGCAATAAAAATAGAAAAAAATTAGGAAAATACTGGGACCTTGTATAGGTAACTTGGGTTTGAATGAAATTATTATTTTTTAATTACTAAGATAAATTTAAAAATTAAATGTGAATTCTAATTTAGATATGCTAAAAAAATTTATAAAAATACTTTTAAAAATTAGTAAGGAATTTACCCTAAGGTTTTTAGGGTTTTTATGTGCAAACAAAGTAAGTCGAGTTCACCAAATGATTTACCAATTTTGGGAATATTGGAGTCTTATTCCTAATTTAGTTAAGGGTATAGAATAATAAATTAGTAAATAATATTGAAATAATTATAGTATTAATTTCTAAAATTTATTATCTTTTAAACCTTTCTAAAAATAGTAATAAATAAAGAGAAATGCAACTTAGCTTAAAACTAAACTAAGATGACTAAAATAGAGGTTAAAACTAGTTGTGCAAGACTAGGATAACATCACAAATTAGAACTTGTATTTCATTTAGTGATAGGATAGGAGTTCCAAAAATAGGATACTTCAAGGTTTTGTGATATAGTCCACTCCTATCACTATTATCGAAACTAGTTAAAAAGATGTGAGTTTTCTAGGTTTTGTTTGATGTCCCTGTATGAGTCTACTTGTGAAATATTAAGTGTTGAATGTAAATAGAGCTACTTGTAGATCTTATTTAATCTTGAAACCATAGACCTTAATTATACTTGAATAAAACTTGAGAAATAAGGAGGGTTAGTGTATGTAAGATACACTAAACGTCTATCCGCACACCTTGTGTGGGAACTTTGCTTACATACCAATAATTTGAAGAGGGATCAATCCATATGTAGTTATCGCACATGATGTGTTTTTTTAAATAGGGTAATGAGTATGCAAAAATGCCAAATTGAGAGTTCTTGAAGTGGCTAGGGACTAGTGTGAGGGTTTGAATATGTTTGCAACTATGTTGAGTGACTATATGTAGAGAATAGGGAAATTTTCTTTAGTGGTTTATTTGTATTCTTTCCTGCTTTGTAAGATTTTTCACCTTCTTTATAAATGACCTTTGGATGGAAGTTTATATGGAACTATTAATCATGGGTTAGATGTATTCATGATAGGCTAACATGATGAAGGATAGGAATCAAATGGAAATGACCATTTGAGCTCAAAATATGATTAGACAAGAGTGCCAAAAATGAGACACCCTAGGGTCTAATGTTATATTCTAGGTATGCCTCTCTTATCCTATAGGCTCAAGACCTAGGGGATAGAATTGTCCTAGGAAATAGAACATGCCTAAGTTGGAATGATCATCTGAAAGGTTATGGATGATTGGGAATAATAAAAAGGTGTTTAGAAGGGTCATGAGATCATGAAAGAAGGTCATATGGTTTAGGTGTCATTAACCACACTCAAGATACCAATTTGGACATTTTATATGACTAAAGTAACATTGCTTGAAAGTCTTGTCTCTCTAAAAATTAGCATTATAACTTTGGCTTATGAGAGATTATATATCAATAGGTATAGCCTTATATTTATAGCATCCAAAGTTAACTCTCACCCAAGGTGAGTCAAGGTTGAGTTTAAACATGGAATGGGTTCAAACTAACCCTAGATGAGTTAAGGCTAACTCTAGTTGAGTTAAAAGTTGTCATGTAATTATGATTTTCAATTACTAGGTATGGCTTTCAAATTATATATTTTGAGATATTTTAGAAGATCTTGAAAACTCATAAATGCAATGATGGAAAGGCTTGATATTTTGAATTTTGTAATTTCCATTTTCAGATATTCATTAATTACAAATGTATAATTCAACTAAGCATTTAATCTTGTTCAATTATATGATTCATTTTGATTATCATTTTATCTCTTTTAAGAATTAAGTGCCCCACTTAATGGGTCCATAGGCTAAACTACTAGTTGTTAGGTCACAAGTTGACTAAGGATGAATTCATGAGAGGTTATTATTACATATGGTATAATACCACAAATAGGGATGCTTCAACACAATTTTGAGCATTGATTAATGGTTTATGGATAAAATTAAGATGTTTAATGATTATTAGGCTTAATTTTCAATGTTTAATAGGAATCAATCTAAAGTTTGATCATAATCCAGTTGTGGCCAAAATTGGGTGTCTATAGTTTGACCCTATTTGGGAAGGCATTGCAAGCTATAGGCAAAGTATTTTATTCTCAAATAATGAAAATGTATTTTATGCCTAATACCCTATATATAAATGGATGAGCCCTATATTCCCCCTCAAATAACTAATTTGTAAATAAATTCGGTGACCAGTCCCTCGAAAGAAGGAAAAATAGAAGACCAAAAAAGTTAAAAAGAGTGGAAAAGACTAATTTTCCCTATGGTGGTTATAATTAGTGGGAAAATGAGTGACTCTATTTGGACTGAGAAAAAGGATGATTTTCCTAAAGGTGGTTTTAATCATCAGCATAACAAGGTAAAAAAAATAATGATTTGACTAAAGGTAGTTATAATCATTAGCCAAAGGAAAAGGTAACAAGAAAATTATTTGCCTAAAGACAGTTATAATCATGAGCATAATGAATACAATGATATGCCCAAAGGTGGTTATAATCATTGGTAGGACGAAAACATTCCCCATTTGGCTAGATAGAGATAATGCTTTTCCCAAATGTGGTTATAATCATTAACATCCAAATAGATCAAAACATAATGATTTTTCCCAAAGGAGGTTATATTCATTGGCACTATAGTGTGGCTTGAAACACAATGATTTTCCCAAAGGTAGTTATAATCATTAGTACTATGGGTGGGATAATATGTAAAATTTTGAAAAGAGGGATCACAAATTGAATCCATACTCATGAAGTAAAAGTAAGCTGGTACAGAGGAGAAAGATGAATTTGGGCAACCTGCTAGTACATATATGCACATCCTAAATAGCAAGGATGAAAATTCATTCATTATTTAATTAATATGTATGGGGGAAATGATTTGGATTATATTGGGAATTTTTTAGGTAACCAAGGAGATGTATTGTGGCATCATTTCTTATAATATTCCTTTATTTGGTTTTTGTTGTAGCATCGATAGTATGCATCATGATATAAAACACCATAATAATTTAACTTAAATATACATAAAGACTGACACGTGATCTAATAAACAAGTGAAAATAATGCACCAATGATAAAAACCATGATGACAAGGTTGACATATGAATATACATGGACTTAAGTATAATTTTCAAGGAATATCCCAATGAACACATATAGACTAAGTTAAGGCATAATAATGAAAGCAAACAAACACACAAAAAGACAAAACACCAATAAAATATGAATAAATAAAAAGAGAATAAAATGATCAAAACAAAATCAAATAAACCACAAACAATTGTGAATTACAATGTTAGTACAAATAGAAGAAAAAATCAAATGACACAAGGTTTCCCCTAGGTTATAGGGAAGAAATGACACAAATAAGATGACAAACATTACCCCTAGGCTATAAGAGATAATGAAACAAATAGACAAAATGGAGGAATAGAAGAAAAGGAAGGGATAGCTGAGTTGACTCTAGATGTACTAGGCAAGTGGATGTTGCCTACATAGCTCCATGGATGTAATGTCCAACATAAATTTTAGGTCAAATGTAGTTCTCCCAGGATATGGGATAGAATAAAAATGATGATGATACAAACATGATTATGGTGTAGAGGAAATATGAGAAGGATCTCATAAAATGGTGAGAGAATTAAAACAAAGAGTACTCATAAAATGGCAAGAGTGTAAACTCTTTGGAAAAAAATTTGGAATTTTTGGATCATCCCAACTTTATTGAGAATTATGAGATAGTAAATGGTCCAATGCCCAAAATGGTAAGATAATTCAAACTTTAAAGTGCTCAAAAAATGGTGAGATCATGGTAAAGGGTGACTGAGCTAACTTTAACATATCGATCACTACCTAATAGTCCTATTATGACCTCAAGTTACTATAGTGTTACTTTATAGTGAGGAATCTAACTATGTAGTAGCAAATTTTCAAATTAGGTAAATGGCACAATATGATATAGGAATGGCAAGGTGAGACTTTAAGGCATGAAAAAGGTATTGTTCTTAATTTTCCCATAGGCAGTTATAATTAGGAAATAATAACATAGGTCAATGATACTAATTTTCCCAATGATGGTTATAATTAGTAACATGGAGTGGTTGATTTATTTTCCCAAAGGTGGTTATAATTAGGAACACTCATAATTAAATGAAATGAGAAATGAAGAATGCAACTGCCAAACCATAGTCAAACTAGTCCAAAGTATAGCCTCTATCTAAAATGCTAAATTAGCTACTAGAACATCATCTAAATCCTCTTACTAAAGGTTATTAAATAACTAATGGAATAGAACTAAGGTCAAAGGGGTTGGGGAGGGAGGGTAAAAACAATTTTGTTCAATATAAAAGGTATGGTAGAATAGTATATGGTATGGTACAAAGAATGATGATGATAGTATAGTATAATGGAAATGTTCTTCATAGACAATACTTCAAATATCTCAATTGAAATAACACTTGAGGTGTATGATGTTCATCAACACATCAATTTCATCTCTATCTGGTGTATTGAGCCTATATGCATCAAAGCCATAATTTTTAACAATGATATATGGGCCTATCTAATTAGGTTTAAATTTTCCCTTATTCTTCTTATTGTCCATGGTATTATTTTGGTTTTATTTGATAAAAATATCGCCAAGATTGAATTCTCTATGTTTGACCCACCGGTTATAGTGGGAATACAGTCTATTTTGGTATGCTTAAAGGTTATTGATAGTAGTCATGCATTTTTCATCCATTAAATCTAGCTCTTATAGGTAAGATACTCTATAATATTCATCATCCAAGACATGTTTTAATGAAATATACAGAGAAGATAACTCAACCTCAATTATAAAAATGGCCTCAGTGCCATAAACTAGAGAATATGGAGTGGATCTTATTGAATTATGGTAATTAGTGCAATATGCCTAAAGAGCATGAAAGATTTGGAGGTGTTAATAATATCCATCATCATTGAAAATAATTTTGATGATGTTAACAATTTTATTGGATTCTTATGCTTGGCCATTACCTTGTGGGTAATATGTGGTAGAAAAATGTTGGGTGATATTGTACTTGACATAAAGAATTTTGACATCCTTTTTCTTAAATGATCTGCCATTATGAGATATAATGTCAAATGGGATACTATAGTGGACAATTAGATGATTGAAGATGAATTTGGAAATTTGTTTTCCAATAACATATGTTAGGGGTATAGCTTCAACCCACTTAGTGAAATATTAAGTAGTGGTAAGGATGTGTTTATGGCCATCAGATGAGGTAGGGTCAATCTTCCTAATGAGAAGTCCCCAGTTTCAAATGACCATGGTGTAAGCATTGGTTTTAGTTTTTCAGCCAAGGCATGAATTATATTGGCATGCCTTTAACACTTTTCACACCTTATAACATAAGGAGCTACATCTGCTTCCATAGTTTTCCATTAATAACTTCTGTATAAGAGCTTTTTAGTTGGGATGGCCCCAATGGTGTAGGCTACACATACTCTATTATGAACTTCCTATAATGTTAATATTACTTCTACCAAATTTAAATAATGAAGATGAGTTCTATCAAAGTTATGGTGTTAAACGGTTAGGTCAAGTAAGGTATAACATGAGGCTTGATGGGTAAATGCCTTTTATTGTTTACAGGATAGGGATGGTGGCATGATATGGTCATGTAGGTAGGTAAAGAGGTATAATTACCATATAGAGTTGGGACCAATACTATCACAGATCATTGTGATGGTTGAAGGTTCATTAGTAGGAACTAGAAGATTTTTAATGAGGAATTGGTATTCATTTGCCTTGTCTATATGATAGATCAAAGATCCAATGGTGGCCATGGCATCTATTTTCATATTAATGTCCTATGGTATGTGTTCAAACTATATGTTGGAAATATATCATTTGATAATGTTGATCATGGCCTTGTATGACACCATCTTGTTATCTTTGGTCTAAAATTAGTCTGTAACCTGATTAATGACTAACTAAGAATCACCATAAACCTCTTGAGATGATGAATATTCCATTATACTACCTAAAAAATCCCTATAATGAGTTATTCATATTTATCCATGTTGTTAGTATAAGGAAAGGTGATAAAAAATGATTTAAGGATAAGATACCCATGTGGTGTAATAAAAAATAGGCTTACCCCTAATCTATGCAATGAGAATAAGCCATCAAAATACAAATTCTAGTCTTACTCATTAGGAGGTGTTTCAATGATGGTCATGATGGACTCATTTGGGAATTGAAAATTGAGGGGTTTAATATCAGTAACGAGAGATTTAGTAAGATGATTTACAAGTACTTATCCCTTTATGGCCTTCTAGTTGATGTATTCTATCTCAAACTGGCTCAGAATCATGATCCTTTTAGCCATGTGTCCTTGTAAAGCTATTTTGGATAGTAGATACTTGAGCATATCTACTCTATAAATAAATATGGTCTTATTGTTAAGCATGTAATGCCATAGATTTTGTGCTACAAAGACCATAGCTAAATAATATTTTTCTATTGGTGTATAAGTGTGTTCATATGCAACCAGTGTATGGCTTAGATAGTACATAGCATATTATTTCTCATTATCATCAAGTTATATTAGAAGTGCCTCTAGGGATTTATCTATGGTAGATAGGTACATGAAAAATGGATTTCCTAGCATAGGTGATAATCAAATAGGTGGATTGGAAAGATAATCCTATAGGTGCTAGAAGGATTTTTGGTAGTCTTTATTCCAAAGAAATGTGACACATTTCTTTAGTAATTGTGTAAATGGATGAAATTTTTTAGATAACTATGATATGAATCATCTGATAGATTGTATCTTACCCTAAAAACTTTAGACTTACTTCAAATTAGAAGGTGGTATCATCTCAGTAATGGCTTGCACTTTGGTAAGATCAACTTCAATGCCTCTTTGAGAGACTATGAAGCCTAATAATTTTCCTAAAGTGCCACCAAAGATACACTTCTTAGGATTAAGTCTGACCTTATATTCATAAAGCCTCTCAAATATTATTCTTAGTGTGGATGGATGATCGGTATGGGTCTTTGATTTACCTAATATGTCATCAACATAGTCTTTAATAATGTCATGTATCATATCATGAAATATGATGGCCATGGATCTTTGGTATGTGGCCCTAGAATTCTTGAGACCAAATAGAATAACCTAATAACATAAGTTCCCCATGGAGTGGTTAATTTTGGCATTTATTGGTATTTTAGTGTAATTTGGATCTATTTATACCCTAAAAATGCATCCATAAGTGAACGCATTTCATACCCTATTGTGGAGTCAATTATCATGTCAATATTTGGTAGAGGAAAGTCATCCTTAGGGTAGGCCTTGTTTATATCTCTAAAATTAGTATAGATTCTGATTCCTTTAGGTTTTTTACTAATAGGTACAACATTTGAGATCCACTCAAAATAGTTGAATGTTAAGATGCATCTCACTTCTAAGAGTTTTTCCAACTCTTTCTTTACTAATATAGCAATACAAGGATGCATCTTGCATAATTTATACTTCAAAAGTTTGGCATTAGAGTGTACAATAAGGTGATGCAAAACCAAGGTGGGGTCCAAACCTAACATGTCTAAATAGGCCCAAGAAAATATGTCAATAAATTCCCTTAAAAGTTCTATAAATATTTCATGTTCCTCCTCAGTGAGGGACACACCTAATTTGATCCATTTTGGGTTATCTAGAGTCTTAATGTTTAATTTTTTAGTGTCTTCTATGATGAGAGTTGATCCATCCTCTAAAATGGTTAGTAATTATTTGAATTGGCCTACAACTACAAAGACCTCTATTTGGACTAGTTCTTCAAGTTATCTCAAACAAGATTAATCTAAATCTCCCAATGGTAGGGATGGCCATGTTATAAATACTACTATAAACTCTTGGAAAATTCAATCAAAGGCATGTTGTTTTGATGAACTTAACTTAAACTCAAAATTAATTTCATTATTGGTGGTCTCTTGAGCTTCATTTGAGGAAAGGTGAACACCCCCATCTAATGGTGCCTAAAATAGGTTTTCACCAGAAGAGTGGCCTTCCTCTTTACTTTTACCCTAGTCCAAAAGTGCCTCAAAGAGGTTTTCAATTTGTAACCTTAATGTTTTATTTATTTATTTGTGGCTAAGGGTGTTCACTCATTCTCTAAAATATGCTATAGTATCTAGTTTGATAGCAAACCCTTATTTGTGGTTTCCTAATGAAACATTGTCTCTTAGGCCTGGAAAATTAAAAAAGGCCTCATCATTCACAATCTTGTCTACAAACACTATGGATTCTTGTTGGTCTTAAGCTATAAGTTAAGGATTATAAAGAGTAAATGGATTGTGTCAACTTATTGAGGTAATGGTACAAATGTCATGAGGTTCAAACAAGTTGGTATTGGTAAGGTCTTCATAAATGATGTGATTGAACTCTAATTCATTATTGGCATTTTCATCACTAGACATTGGCATTAGAACACGTATAAGATATGTTGGGTCACCCCTAGGTGCTTTAAATCCAAGACCATAAGTTCCATTGTACCAAGTTATAGAAATTAGCTCAAGAGTACCCTACTGATTTGGCCCAAGGCCTCTTCATTCATATGATTAGTTCTCCATGATCCAGTTAGGAATGAGATATTTAGAATTTTTTTAGTAAATGGCCAACTTGTCATTATATAGCTAGGATTAATCATTAGCAAGTGGGTCCTCTTCTTTGTTAATAGCTAGTGTGAAAATGATAGGATCTTGACTATGAATTTTATCCTTTCCCTTTCATTGCCATTCCTTGCAAGGTGGATTTGTTTTAGGTCTTCCATAGGACTTGGGGTTCTATGGAAGCTTGGAAATGTGAAATGTTTAATGGGATAAATACTCTTGTAGGCCATTGGCCGAGATGGTAAAATGATTTGATATTTCAAGAGAAGGTATGTGCAAATATGAATCAAGGCTATCTGGGTCTATACAATTAGCCTCTAGTAACTCAACAAGAATTTATTTGTCTTTATCATTTTTAGGAACCAAATCTAGTCTAAAGTATTAGTTGTAACTTTCATACTCAGCCTCTAAATGTTTACAATATTCATAAGGTTACAAATCTCCATTGATAGTGACTTTCATGCCTAAATGAGAGAACTTGAGAAATTAGTGCAATGTCAATGGGATTGAATGAATATCATGTATCTAAAGTCTACCCAAGAGCAAATTTTAAGATAGATCTAGGTCTAACACATGGAAAAGTATATCATGGGTCAAGGGCCCAATGATAACTAGCAAGCTTATGGTACCTTGTGATTATAATTATTCATTATCATAAGCCTTGATAGTAATTGTTTATGGTTGTAGATCATTTGTTGTATATTTGATATGTTTGATGAGATTTAAAGACACAATATTCAGGCTTGATCTATTAGCTATGAGGAAACATTTTACCTTGTACCATGTTATGACAACTTTGATGTATAATAGATTGTTATGGAAAGGTCAAAGAAATGACATATCACTTTGGTTCAAGGTTAACTATTGGTCTAGGGCTATATTTCTAAGTAAAGATTCAAATTTATCTAAGGTTATGTTATTTAGAACTTGGGATTGACCTATGAACTATATTATGATGTTCTTGTGGATAGTCAACAGACATAATAAGTCCAAAATGGAGATTTATGTGGGCATCTTCTAAAGTTGATCCACAATATCATATGGCTTTTTCTTAATAGTGGTAGATGGATTGTTCCTATCCAAGATAGTGGGTTGGATGGATTGGTTGGTAGGAGGTTATGGGCCTATAATGTTAATCTTTAACTATCAAGTTGTGATTGAATAATCAAGATTGGGTATGGGACCAGTGTTGCTAGAAAATGATGATGGAGAGGAGCTAGATAGGATAAGTCTTGATTATTAGTACACTTGATTATGGTCATAGGGCAATGAAGAGTTATCAGTATAAGGTCATAAAATAGTAATCCTTGGTTATTTTTTCACTTGTTTATGGTCTTAGGTTAAGTAATGATTACTATCATAGGTGGATTGATTGGTATTGGTTAACAACAATCTTGTTTTGTTAGAACCTCGTATAGGATTAATGGTGATGGTTGAAATATGACCTCCTATAATATGACCTATAACTTTGGTGTAGTCATGTGAAACTTTTTTTTAAGTCTATTGGTTGTTGGAATCATTATGGCCTTAGTTCCTCTTATTCATCTAATGTTATTGTTGTTTTTGTTGATATTATTGTCATGGAAAATATTTATACTATTGTTTTTGTTGTTATTTTGTCCTTTATTGTTATTGTTGTTTATTTTTATTGTTATGTTTTCAAAAATGGTTTTGGTAAATACCTAGGCTCTAATTGGATATAAATGCTTTAGTATCCAATGTAATTTACCCATTTTCTAACATATTTTAGATGAGGTATTTTATCTACATGAAATGGCATAGATTATGTCCATAAACATAATGGTATTCATAGAACTCATTCTCTCTATATCAGTTTGGATAAGGAATACCCTTAGGGAAGTGCTTTATTATTGGCTAACTAATCATGCTAGTTGTGGATATATTGTACAACATAGATTTTATAGGTTCTCCAAGGTCATTGAAGACTCGACGAGTAGGGGAATTTCTTCTTAGAAGATGGGTTTACAAAGGTAATGGTTTCTACATTTTTGGAGTAGGTCTA
This sequence comes from Torreya grandis, assembly GCA_037957365.1. NCBI lineage: Eukaryota > Viridiplantae > Streptophyta > Pinopsida > Cupressales > Taxaceae > Torreya > Torreya grandis. The sequence continues at coordinate 1,047,292 of JARHVA010002027.1, forward strand.
GGTTACTACAAAGGTTATGCTTACTAAATAGGTTATTGATGAGGAGTAAGCTATATCTATAGTATAAGTTGAGCAAATGGTGTTTATACCATTTAGACATGGCATTAATCCATTGCTAAAAACATTCTTGTTACAATTGTATTTCATGGATTTATCATAGTTGTTATCCTAGGCTAGTGTTAATGTTTGTGCTAGGACATGGTTATGGTTTTGATTTTGATCGATGCACTAGTTTTGGTTCTAGTTTTGATTCAAATAGGTTAATATGATAATCCCTTTCTTAATAAGGGCCTTTTCAATTAATAAACCTTTATCTATGATATCTTTGAAAGTATATGCACATTAAATCTCTTGATGATAAGATATCTTATTATGCAAATTTTTAGTAAACACAACAGCCAATTATTTATCTAGTAAGTTGTGGGTGAAGTGACTAGCAAGTGTTCTCCATCTCTATAGATAACTTGCAAAGGTTTCACCAAATTTCTATTTGGTCTATGTAAAATATACCAATGAAATCTCATGTTCAATATTATAAGATAAATGTCATACAAATTTATCTGAAAGGTCATCAAAATCATATACAAAATTCTTTGGTAATTTAAGGAACCACTCCAAAGCCTATCATGCTAGACTTTAGGGAAACAAGAGGAGTAGATTAATGTTGTTGTGAGCCACTGGATGGAAAGCGATAAATAATTCTATCAATTGGGCCTTAGGGTCTCCTTTATGTTTATATTTATAAAATTTTGATGATTCATACCCTAGAGGAAATAGTATATGTAGATACTCCATATTGAATGGGTATGAACATATGTCATCTAACTTGAATTTATTGGTATGTTTTCTTTCTTTAATGGTGGAAATTTCTTCCTTCATTTACTATAGTTCTTGTGCCAAGAAACTAGATGGAACATATGGCTAAAGATGGGGTTGGGTGGCCAAAGGTTGATTACCTTGACTAGGGTATAATGGAGGAATGGTTTATTATAGAATGTTGGTTTGATGAGGAAACTGACCAATAATATAAATCCATGGATTGGGATGCATATACTAAAATTACACATGTTTTGGTTCTATATTCTAGTTTAGATTCAGTATATTTACCTAATTTTGAGGTAATTGTGGTTGTGATGGAAGGATATGGCTCAAGTAAAGTATTATGTCTATTAAGATTAAGTAGGGACTTGTTGTCGACTAGTCAAACCTAGTTGAATAAGGGGAACTTATTAAAAACCAAGGCCCTGCCATTAGATTTGTGGCATGTTTTAAATAGAAGGTAATTGTTACCTAATTGGTACTTATTAGATAGTGGCACCTTTTTATTGTTCAAACACCGGTTATGAATTAGATTATTATAGGGTGTTTGGCATCTATCTTTGACCAATAGACATATGTTGTTGATTAGACAATGTTTGTGATTATAGAGGTACATTTGTCACTACCTATCAAGGTGGAACATTTATTACCCCCTATTGAAGTAGCATAATGTTCTAGCTCTACTATAATTATATATTACATTGTGCCTTTTTTTGGAATGTTAGTCATCACTTATTGAGTTGGATTAGCATTCATCACCTTTTGTTAAGGAAAGGCACTATTTGGTACTTGATTACTTAATCTTTGTGATTTTGTGCTTGATAAAGTAGCTAGTTGAGGACTAGAGCTAACTTATTATGGTTAGGATATAGGATTTCATGCCCCATACTATTGATAACCACTCATGGTATTAACTAAAGGCACTTGTTATTGTGGACTATTTATTGGTGTAATTAAACCACTTTGGCTTGGATTGGAAGATACTTCTATGTTATCCACTATGTTTGGCACATTATTCAATGCATAAATAGTAGTCACTTCTTCAATAGATGGTACATTATACATGTCACCAATTTAAGTGATTTGTGTAAATAGTTTTATGTCCAAATTATCTTGACTTTTCAATTCAATTAATACTCCTATTGAAGGAACTAACTCTATGAGTGGAGCATTTGACATGGCCATGCTATTAAAATTGTGCACTAAATTTAAATAGGTTTGATATGCTTATTGAATTTTTAAAAATTAGTCCTCCATGAGTCCCTTTCCTTTTAAAATTATATTTGGGTCTTGTTATGATATTGGCATGAGTGTTTGAGGATTGGTAGTAGAGGCTTGTTGAATGATTTGATTATAAGGCATGTTGAGAGGCACTCTAACTAGACTAGGTAAATTTTTGTGGGGGAAGTTTTCTAGAAACTTGGCCCTTACCTATGTGACTTTGACTAAAACCCCATACTTATTTTCAATCAAGTGATGATCGAATAAATTAGTATCATATGTTGATGGCATAATAACATAATATAGCTATTGTTGAATTTATTCTATAATAAATGTTACACTAGCAAGGTACTAAGTGGTTTGCTCTTGGTCTTGCTTTGAGTAGGGAGATGTGTTAACAAAATAGTGGGATAAAAAATCTTATCTTTATTCCCCATATTGATTAGTGTTAGGAGGATAAGGATCCATCTCGCAAACTACATCATCATCATAGGGTTCTTGAACAAAGTCATCTTATGTGACCACATTATCACAACCTATATTTTAATGGCTCCACTATGAGTTTAATGATACATATCCAAATCAATGATTAACATTTCATAAATAAGTTCTAGAGTTCTAAAAAATCTTTAAAATAAGGTATAAAATATAAATGGTCTGAACTTGGTCTAACTTGGTTAATGATGGAGCTGTGTCTCCAAAAAGGTCAATGATAAAACTTGGTAAAAATGGTTTAACATCAAATGTAAAATTTCAAATTTCTTATACAAATGGTCAAGTAGATGAATAAAACTGAATTCCAAACTTAGGTAAGAAGTGTTTCAAAAAAATTTAAACTAAGTCTAAGGATGATAAAGGTTACTAGGTCTTTAAGAACAAAGCTAGGCTCAAAACAATGACATCTAAAATAAAGAGGTAATATTCTAGGACTCTTGGAAACATATCACAAGAGCTAAAATTGAAACAAAACAAAAGGGAAACTTGATAGGTATTTTGGAAATGAGGCATAAAAGCTATACTTTGAAACAACACTAGGTTTAAAAGGCAAAATATTAGGCTAAAAATTTTGAAACACTTTGACTCAAACTAGACATTTGGATTTAAACATAAACTTGATCATTTGGAAAAATACATTGAACCTTAGGCATAAAAATAGTCTTTAAATCAAGCAAAGAATTGGCCTAAGTTGTATAACCCAAAAGTGAAAGGTGGATGTTTAAGCCAAAATTATATGAGGCATAGACATAAATCAATCAATGTTTGAATATAAACTTATCAATACTAATTTTGAATCCAATTTATAAGGCTAGGTTCTTAAAATAGATAACAAGCTAGACAAGAATAAACGACATGAAGGTACTAGGCATAGACCAAGAAGGCACATGTGGTTACAATTTGAACATAATGTAACAAGTATTTGAAATAATTTGAGCAATATAACAATGTTATTATTCTATAGAGGTATTTCATATGGTTTATTTCAAAACTCTAATGCATAATAATTGACATGAAATGAGTAGCATAATGATGCCCCTTTCAAGCAAATGACACACACACAAGATTTTGATAAATGAATAAAGTAAATGTGTGATATAAAATGGATGTCATAATGCCTCTATAAATAAAGTGTTAATGCATAAACAATACTCATTTTGGATGTGGTATGATAAAAAAATAGTATTTACACAATACCAAGCAAGTAAAAAGGATAAAATGATAAAAACACCTAAGTGTAATGTCCTAAGTCCTAAAATTAAAAAGGTTTATTCATACTATCAATTTTTTTCTATATAATTTATCTTGAGAGGATTCTAAGTTATTAATCCAAAAATTAAAAGCACATTAAAATTAGGGATTTTAAGACACCTCTTCTCTCAAGATTTTGTATGATGACATGGAACATCAAGCTACTCACCCTACATGAATAGTATGTCCAAGGCAAGTGGGGTTGTCTAAACTATCAATTTTTGTTCATTTCTAATGGTCTTATATGTGTTTCTAATACTATAACACAATCACATAATTTGGATCCACATTAACTAGCTTGTTGGGAAAAGGTCTAGTCCTTTTTACAACCACTACATCCATCAATTACTCAGTGTAGTGTGATGCTTGAGTTACCCCTATGGTTCAAGTCTGAGTACCACTACCAAATCTTGTTTAACCACTCAAACAAGTATCTCAATGGTTCATTCTTAATTTATATACCCCACCATGGAGTGGGGTTGAAATGATGTCGAGAGATGAATTCTCAAGTTAATACTTCCTTAGAGAACTTGTGGGTAGGTTATGAACTCCCACCCACAAGTTAAAATGCATAAAATAAAGAAAGTAAAAGGACTTTAGGGTCATTTTGGGGTCACCCAAATTATTGGTATTTTAGGGAGGGCCTTAGAAACTTTCTTTTCATGATTTTGGATACAAGAGACAAATGCAAAGAGTGAGCATTTTTTATCACCCAAGTTCCCTAAAGGAGATGGGGGAAAACATACATGTGACACCTATTTTTCTAAATAAACACTCAAATAATAAACATAAAAATGAAAACTCTTATGAGTATTTAACTAAATTGAGAGCTCATTTTTATATCACTAAATGAAGTATGTGATGAGTTTTATCCCCTTGGCATTGTGTTTAAAAATGTAAAAAAATAAAAAATAACTAAGTAAAAATATTTTTAAAACACCAAATTCAAATGTGAGTTATGAAACTTAGAGTGTTTAAAAATGTCTTTTCTTGGCCTTTGGGTTGTGATAAAAACATTATGGGCTCCATATTCTTATAATAAAAGCATAAGTGTACAAATGAATTTTGAATTCTAGCTATCAAGTTTCCAAAATTCTAAACAAAGTGCAAAATTGCAAAAACATAGATCAATATCACCACTTTTATTGTAAAACCATGACTATTAGCACAATATCGCTACTACCTAGAAAATATATTATTAATTCAAAATCAAAACTCTTAGCATAATATCATAGAACTTAACTCAATACTATATAATTTAAGATAATATCACAACTTTCCCTATGTCATAAAATAGTTAGCAATAGACCATGGTGGTTAAAGATAATATCATAAAAGTTAGTGCAATATCATGACTGTAAAGTCACCATATTTTTAATATCATATAAATTAAAGTGAGATCAAGACTGTAAAGTCACAATATTACAATATTGTAAATTTCTCTATAAAAAAGAATTGTTAGTTAGAAAATTATGGTGGTCAAGGATAAAATCATGATAGTGGTCATAATACTACAATAGTTAAGGTGATATCATGACTATAAATATATGATATTGATTTAATATCATGATTATAGAAATAAAAAATGTTAATGTACATAACACATTCATGATTTCCTGTAGAATGTCTTTGAGCCTTTAATTTTCACTTTTTTGATCAATAAGTTTGGGTTTTGACATGAAAATTATTAAGAGGATGTCCTAAAATGCCTTGAGAATAACTTTTTGGGTGTGGTTACCACCGTGCATGCCATCATGTGAGCAAGTAATATGTAGAGGGGAGGTTAGTATGGTGTTAGTCCAATAAAACCAAATCAAAATAACACACTAAAATCCTAACACCTCTAGCCTATACACTAGGGAGAGCATATATAACAAGCATGAATATGAAAACATAATTAAAACACAAAATAAATCATCACTTTACCTTCCTTAGATCTTCAAATGGCTTATTGAAGTGGCTTGTTTGGTTTGTGCATCAATAAGTTTTTAACAATGAATCTCCTTTGGGCCCTTCTCTCCTTGGCACCTTGGCTTTGTTGATTGGCTTATGAATTTGGCATGGTAACATTTTTTGAAAGACTTATCTCTCTAAAAATTATCATTAAAATTTTGTTTTATGAGAGCTTAGATATTAATAGGTATAGCCTTGTATTTATAGCCTCCAAAGTTAACTCTCACCCAAGGTGAGTTAAGGTTGAATTTAAACATGGAATGGGTCCAAAATAACCCTAGGTGAGTTGAGGATAACTCCAATTGAGTTAAAATTTTTCATGTAATTATGATTTTCAATAAATAGGCATGTCTCTCAAATTAGATATTTTGGAAGAGCTTGATAACTCATAAAGGCAATGATGGAAAGGCTTGATATTTTGAATTTTGGAATTTCCATTTTAGATATTCATTAATTTCAAATGGATAATTAAACTAAGTATTTAATATTTTTTAATTATATGATTCATTTTTATTAGCATTTTATCTCTTAAAAGAATTGATCAAGTGCCCCACTTAATGGGTTCATAGGCCAAACTGCTAGTTGTTAGGTTTCAAGGTAACTAAGGATGAATCTGTGAGAGGTTATTATTTCATATGGTATAATATCTCAAATAGGGATGCCTCAATACAATTTTTATCATTTATGAATGGTTCTTAACCAAACTTAATATGTTTAGTGATTCTTAGGCTTAATTTGTAATGTTTGGTTGGAAGCCAATTGTGGTTAGAATTGGGTGTTTACAATATAGTTATGCCTTTTGGATAAGAAAATTTAGTAGCCACATATCAAAGGGACATGACTCATATATTTTATGATTTTATACACAAATTTTTTGAGGATTATGTTGACGATTTAATTGAAAAATCAAAACATCACTAGGACCGTGCTACTAATTTATGAAAAATCTTTGAGTGCTTGTGTAAGTTTAATGTTTGACTAAACCCAAAAAAGAGTGTTTTTGGAGTAGCTTCAATAAAAATCCTAGGATACATTATTTCTTAGTGAGTCATTGATATTGATCCAAAAAAGGTAAGTTATATTGTATAACTTCCACTATCAACCAATCTAAAATAATTACAATGTTTGTAGGGCCAAATTTAGGTTATTTGATTTTTCATTGCCTAGATGGCTGATAAAACAATCTCTTTCACCCATTTATTAAAGAAGATACAAAATGCATATGTGATGATGTATATTAGTAAATTTTTGATAGAATCAAAGCTTATTTATCTAACCCACCATTAATTATGCCTCCCATTATGGATAGACCATTACTTATTTATATATTAGCCACCCATGATGCCCTAAGGGCCCTACTAACACAAATTTATGATAATCAAAAATAGCATTCAATTATTATATTAATGATCAATTAGTCAATTACAAATGTAATATACAGTAATGGAAAAACTATTTTTATACTTGGTTTTTATTATTCTGAAACTACTACATTATTTGGTAAATAATGAGTATCATGTTATAATTAAATAATATCCACTTAGGTTCCTTATAAATAAATCACAAATAACCAACCACATAGCAAAATGGGTGATGTAACTTATAAATTTTGATCTAAAATTTGTATCCCAAAATTTAATGAAAGGATAATTAATAACTAACCAATTGGTTGCAGATCCTTTATCAAATTTAGTTCCACTTACTAAAGCTTTTTGAGATGATTTCAAATCTTATAATATATCTTCCAATCCATAGATAATGTTCTTTGATTGATCAAAATGTAGAATAGGGATGGGTGTTGGCATTGTATTTTCTACCCCTGAAGGTGAATACATGTCTTTATCTTACAAATTATCTTTTTATTTCACCAATAATATAGCCAAATATGATGTCATGATTATTGGATTATCCATAGTACATAAAGTTCATATAAGAGACATCTAAGTTTTTAGTTATTAACATTTGGTTGTTAATCAAGTTACTAATCATTACCAAACCAAATAAGAGCATATTATATCATATAAATAAATGATAGATAAACTCATAGAGGCATTTGACACACTTTATATGATATTATTTCATGTAAATATAAACTCCATTTAGATGCCATGGAAATTTTTCCATCCTCGATGACTTTTTATGATGATCATATAAACTTTACAATATGACAGCTACAAAATCCTTCTACTTTAGTAAAATGAATACCCTAGTTGTTCTTGATGTTACTCATTGTACTATAAACACATAATGGTGAAATGATACTTATAATTTTCTTTATTGAGCCTACATACCATACCATTTTTCATGAAATTATAATACAAAATAACTCATTATGTTATTATTAGAAATTATTTGTTCAAATAAATTTTTTATTGATAATTACTATGATGCTTAAACAAAGAGGAGGATTGCATTAAACTCTTGGAAATGCATGTGGTGGGGACTTTAGATAATGTGACATGTCTCAAAAACTATTAAACCAAGGTTATTATTAGCCTACAATGGAATAAGAATTTATTGAACATGAAAAACTATGTTTATAATGCCAAAAATAAAGCAATTTGAATAATGCACATCTAATTATTTCACCATGCTACATCTAATTATTTCACCATGTATTTTTTCCTTATGGAATTTTGACTTAATTGGAAAGGTAAATTTGGTATCCATTGGTGGACACAAGTTTATCATCACATATATAGAATATTTTACAAAATAGGTGGAATCAATTCCACTTGATTTACCATAGGGGATGGTATATGCAAGTTTCTAGTGACCAATATTATTTCTCATTTTGACATATGTTAAACTACTATTTTTGATAATAGAATATCATTTAAAAATAAGATGATAAAATTATTTTGTAGTAAATACAAGATTAATCATACCTTTTATACACCTTATTACCCATAGGGAAATGACCAAGCAGAGGAAACCAATAAGACAATTGTCAAAATACTTGGAAAAATAGTTGAATGATACAACACCAATTATCACTAAAAAATGGTGTATTCTCTATGGGCATACCTAACTAGTGTAAGCATACCTACTCAGGACACACCTTACTCTTTGGTCTAAGGTATAGATTCCATCTTACCAATTGAACTTGAGATACCTTATTTACATGTTTCTCTTAAATACATCATCAAAGATAATGAATTCCATGAAAATATATTACATCAATTAGATCAATTTAGTGACAAACACACATAAGATGCTAAGTAATTATGTGTTTATCAAGATTGTGTAAAATGAGCATATAAAAAAATGTTTAGTCATGCAACTTTGATGTGGGTAACCTAGTATTAAAATAAAATAAAAATAATACCAATGCAAAAAAACAAAAAAATAAAGTTTAAACCAAATTGTTTGGGATCATTTACAGTTACAAAAAATTTAAGAAATTTTGTATACAACCTAACTACATTTTTAGGAAATCCTTTAAAAATCTTAATGAATATTGTGAATTTAAGTAAATATATTATGTGATAAACATTCCATAGATATCAACAAAACCAAAAAAAAAAACATTAAAAAATCCAAAAATATGTTTTGCGCCTACATGTTCTATTAGCTCTTTGGCATGTATGTGTTAGTTATATGTTGATGGATGGCATATTTAGTTACTCTTACATACACATGTGTGTCACACTTCTAATCAAGTGTGATATATACATAAAAAAAATACATGATCTATTCCTATATTACATGTTGGGCCTTTCCTATACTCATGTCACAAAGACATGGGGGCATGCACTTATTTGATCTTGATATACATAAGTTATATGGTTTGATTATCACATTTCATTTTCATGTTTGAGATTACATATGTGTTAACACATTCCTTTATCCATGATTATATCTTACATTGGGTGCATGATATGATATACACTTGACATTTTTTCCTAACACATTTGACGCATGGGCTACTATGACATATTTATGTTGGTTGATTATGCTTTAATTTATGCATTTTTTTGAGTGTCTTGCCTTTTTGTTATATTCCTTATTTGATCATTTGAATATGTTCCTTTGTTTCTAGTTCCCATGCCTTTATATGTTTTTTTTGGCATTTTCATATGTCATTTTTTATTGTATGGACATTTCAATATGTCATCATTGATTTTGTGTATGTTTGACTAAGTCATGTCCCTTTAATTGTGAAGTATTTGAACATGACCCTTGTTTGTGGTATCCTTGGATCATTTCCTTTTGACTTGATTTTGATTAATCTTGTGTGTGTGAATGATTTCCTTGATGATCTTGTATTGATACTATCTAGATATTTCCATGATTCTTATCATGCATCATAGGCCTTCATATGATCACATTTGTTCTATGCACTTCAATGTTATATCTACTTAGACATATTCCTTCCATATGATATAGAGTTTCATTCATATATTATACACTTGTCTTATCCTTTTGAGGTGAGGTAACTACTAGTTCTTATATTAATATCACCTAAAATGGGGGAATATTAGTCGGGGTATATCATGGAAGCATGTTCTCCACACTTGACACAATTTTTAGATTTAGTGGGGGAATGTCATATAGGCATGTCTTCCACACATTCAATGTTTTTAGATTTAGTGGAGGCATTATTTGTAAGAATGTTCTCCACACCTATTCAATATTTAACATCTCTAGATTACAGTGGGAGCATGTTTTAGAAACATGTTATTCATGTTGGCTTATATCAATTTTTATATTTCTCCATATATAGTGGGGACATGCTTTGGAATTATGTTCTCCACACTTACATAGTTTTATGAATTGGCCAAAACACACAGTTATATGATATAGATTCATATTTTTGCTAAAATTATATACATTAGTACCATTTTTATATATAGTTTTAGCATGAGGCATATCTAAGGTGCATATGCTATGAAATTTGTGTCTAATATTAAAAAATCCAAATTAGTTTCAAATTTTAAAAATATTTTATGTATGGATACCCTAGTCATAATTTTACATACTTTATTGAGTTAGTCTACTACAATAGTTGGTTCACTTTTTGGTATGGTTGAGGTGATTAAATCACTCAATCTTACCAAGTTTTTAGGTTAGACTTGATTGTATCATCTAGCCTCACTAGGTTATAAGTATCATTGGGTTGTATGGTTGAGCTAATCGTAACTACCAAGTGGCAACTCACTTTTTCTTCAAGGTTGGGGGCATGGGCCTCTCTCTATATACATATATACATACACACACACACACACACATATATACATATACATATATACACATATACACATGTGCGTGTGTATGTGTGTGTGTGCGTGCGTGTGTATATCTTTAGGTATATGGAGTTTCAAGATTTATCTATATTTTTCCTAATCTTAGTTTCATATCCCTAAAATGATACATATTTTTCAAATTAATTTACTAATAGGCAACGTAGTTACATCAACACATGTGTGTACTCCTAAACTTTACTTTTTAATTTCAATCTGTTTCAAGTAATTTCAATTCTAGATTATTTGCATTGATTATATATTATAACATGTATTTGGTTATAAGTAAGTCACTATAAAATAACTCAAGTTGGGCACATGAAAATACAAGGTGTGTTATACACACCCAGGTATGCATTCTTTTTCTTTAAACTAGTAATTTCATTAATATATTAAAGGGGGTGTAATATAGATGATATTTATGGATTATTTATCACCTCAGTCTTAGACACTTGGAAAATTTATACCTTGTCTATTCCTCTAAATTCTATACCTTTTACCACTTCCAAAACTCTAGCAGATACTCTATCTTATGCCCCTTGGCCTATCTCTTTGTCTAACCAATATTATGTTGATGACCCAATCCTTCTATCTTTCCTAGAATGTTTAAAATGTACTTATATTCCATCTTTACAAGTTATAAACCTATACCTACTTTCTTTCTCCCTAAACATTAACATTTGGGGCATACACTAGTGTTGATATTAGTGTCCTGACCTGATGCAAATGTCTAGTGCCCTAAAATTCATCTATTTTACAAATTAAATATATCAATAATGATCATACTAAGTATTTTAATTCAAATTAATTATCCAAAGGTATTGATATAAATATAATATCAACCCTCATTCATTCCTCACCTAGAAACATAGGAATAATACCTAGTATTCCTACCAAAGAACATTCAAAGATAATTAAATTAAAAAAAGCTTCCCTATTTCCATACCATTCATAGGAACAACACATATATGGGTCTGAATTACTAGATCAGCCCAAGAGCCTAAGTTTCCAAGTTATCATATAGGTCAATGTTGTACTTATTTTTTACATATTTCATGATTCATACATAAGATAATACATAGGGGATAACTACATCATTTTGCATCCCTCTCCAGAGTATTGACTATATAGGTAGCACTCACTAATATAGGGGTCTTTGTTATTAGCTTGATGCCATGTGCACGCTAACCCATTTTCCCAAGGTCACTATGAAGATGAATAAATAGGGTTTTGATATTTCATGAGGAGTGACATTCCATGACCTAGATATGAATTCACTAGAGTGAAGGCTAAGTCAAATCTATAAACATCTAGGTGGTTGCATCCTTTTCCAATAGGTATTTCATATAGGACACTTGTGTTAAACCCAGATAGTAACATCAATTTAACCATCCTAGATTTATGTTAGTGTCTATATATCTAAGCATCAAATCCATAATTCGAAGACTATTAAAAAATTATATTCTAGTCTAATCTCTACCTATTCTAGATCTATCACTATGTTAGCATTAGAACTAGCTAAGTATATTACTTATTTACCATTCCATACATAACTTAGTTTTATTTTTTATGTTTAGCCTATTCTTGACATAATAAATTTAGTGTATGTTTATATTTGAGTTTATCACCCAATTTACCTATTGTAGATATTATTTTCACCCTTGTACATTATCATTTCTATATTATTAACCCTATATACTCCAAAGTAGGATCCCCATCCATTTTAGGGTTAAATATTTTTCTATTTGCTTCCAATTATATTAACTAGCCTAATAAAATTGTGTTCTTTCCTAACTATATCAACCAACTAGATACAATTATATTTTATACCAAATATATCAACCAACCTAATATATTTCTATTTGATCATTTTTGTGCATGATTGTATTAACCAACCTGATATTATTCTGAGTGTTTGTTCATTTCATTACATTATTTATTTTTTTATTTCAATCTAAATCATATTTATTTATATTCTTGTTTTTATATTTCTATAACTATGTTTTGTTAGTTTTAAAACTAATAAGATCTATCATTATGACCAAGTAATCATTAGTTTTACCTAAGTTATGGTGTGAAGCTATTACACAATACTATATAGGAATCCTTTCAATAGTTTGACTTTTATATTGCACTAGTAAGTGGTTAACCCCTAAAAGTTACTTTTAATGTACCTCATAGGTAATATAGTCTATTTACATGATGGTTTAATCCTACATAGTCAATGCCATTTTGGTATTCTTAGATATTTATTTTTTTGATTAATATTTCTAAGATAGGACAAGCCAAACACACCCTACTTAATTATATCTTCTTATTCTAATAATATTTCTAAAAAATAGTTAAAATATCAGCTTGTCTCTAGATGAAATTGGTATGCTTGACACATTTTTATGTGTGAAAACTACATCATCAATACCAATATAGTTTTGAGTGTTTTTGTAACCACATCTTCCAAGACAATACAATTTTATCCTTCTACCAAGCTAAATCGGCTATCCCAATACAATTTTATTTTACCAATTTCCTAAAAAAAAATCAGCCAACTTGATATAATTATTTTTGTAGCCTTACTCTATCATCCAATATGATATAGTTTTGTATCCCCTAATTTAGTTCTCAATTGTATAGACCCACATGATATAGTATACTTTTAACATTCTTGTGTAATTAACTACACCATATATATTTATAAATTTGATATTTTCTCTTCCACTAAGGAAAATCTCTTTGACCAATCCCAAGTGAAAACCTAACAAGACTTTCAAGGATTTTTGTAACAATCCTAACACTATGTATTTAATAAATATTGATATATTTTTCAAAAAGATCACATGCCTTATAATTTTACAATGACTTAAAATTAAATTTAAAGAAATTTTAATATGGATTCCACTAGATCTAAATGTTATTATCCATATAACAACCCTAATACAACTAAACAAGGTCACCTACTCCAATATTGTGAGGTTGAAGAGGAATATGATATTGAATATATAGATGAAATGATAATATATATCCAAGAAAATCATGAGAATAGAGTAAATGAAACTATCATTATCTATTAACTCAATATGGCACCCCACATGGAGTGTCCTCCTTCCCTTACTCATATTTTTTCTAAAATAATTAGGGTAAATAAATTTACATCTCATCATTTACTTCATCACCTACTATGCTTAGTATAGCTACTAAAAGGCAAGTCTCTCTTTTATTGATCATACTAAAAGTGTTCTCATTCATACCAATGTTAGTGACACATCTAATCTATCCAAAGAGACCACTTAAGCCTCTACTTCTAACCATAACACTTCATATCCTAATAAAATCATTTTATAATTATTGAGTCAAATGGCCAACATTCAAGAAAATAATAGTGCTCAAATTATTCAAATTCAAAACCAAATTTTACAAATGCAAAATTGACATCAAAATTCCCCCACTGCCCTTAGATACACTCATGTTAATCTCATTATGTAACCCCCATTTCACAACAAAGTCGTTAAACACCTTAAAAATTAACCCTTAGTCCCTCAAATTGAAATCCTTGACATAAGTGTCATCGCTTCTTATATATCCTATAATGGATCCAATGATCTTGATTTGCATTTTAAGGCCTTTGGTAACCTTTGTAAATACTATATTAAACTCAGCAGTTTTTCCACTACCACACTCTTGATAAAACCTCTTATAATGATGATTTATATTGGTATAATCAACTAGATTCTAACTCCATTTTAATCTTGGAATATGTTTATGATATTTTTTTATTATACAGCACCTCAGCATTTTACACTTGGAAAACTTAGACATTAGTTGTTTTTCTCAGTTATCTATTTTTCCTAATTCTGTGTCACATTTGCTCTATCTTTATACCACTTGGAATATATATCTTAGTCTAACTAGTCTTATATTGATGAAACATGAATTCTATCTTACCTATATTTCTTAAAATTTACTTATGTTCCATCTCTATAAGTTTTTAACTTGTACTTATTCTCCTACTCCCTAGACACTAACATTTGGTCAAACAGTAACATCAACACTATTGTCCTATCTCAAATCAAGTGTCCAATGCCCTAAATTAATCCAATTTTGAATTTAAACATATCATAATGTTTTTCCTACATTATATGTGATTTAATACAAGTTATTACTCTATGTAGACACCTAAAATTGGCCACCAATGGCCTTTGACCATACTTTAGACAATTCTTACCAACCATTGCAAATTAAGCCTAAGAATCACTAAACATCCAAAATTTATTTTTGCATCACTCATTAAAGCTAAAAATCCTATTGAGACATCCCTAATTGTGGTATCTAACCATATGTAATAATAACCTCTCATGGATTCATCTTTGATCAACCTACAACATACAATTTGGCTTATGGACCTATTAATGGGACACATGGACATATAATCAAATCTTGAAAGAGATAAATGGCTAATCAAAATTAATTAAAGATATAAATCAAATTAATTTCCTATTTTAATTATCCATATTTAATTAATGAATTTCTAAAAAAATTAATTCTAAAATATGAAATATCCTAGGAATTCATCATTACCTTTTATGAGTTGTAAAGCCTTTGCAAATATCCTAAAATATCTCACCCATGCCTATTCTTTAAAAATCATGAGTTTTTGAAACCTTATAATTCCACTAGGGTTAATTGACTGACTAAGGTTAGTTTCTAACTCATTCCATGTTTAAACTACACCTTAACTCACCTTGGGTTGGGATTAGTTCCATTTGTTATAAATACAAGCCTAGACCTCTTCATAGAAGATCTTGGAACATAGTAAAGTTATAATATAGGTTTTGGTGTAATATTAAAACCTATAGTGTTATAATTCCAAAATCACAAACCAATCCATAGTCATAATCCATATCAAGTAGTCTAACCATGGTGCCAAGGAGAGAAGGAGCCACATAACTCCATTTGCCAAAGACTCTTTGAGCACAAGCTGAGCAAGCCACGAAGAGATCTTTTGGAGCATTCAAGGAAGGTAATAAATTTTTCATTATTTATATTTTAGTTATGTTTTAATGGTTTTATTCACTAATATCCCCTATGATCTAGGCCTAGATATGTTATGGTTTTTAGTGTATTTATTTAATTATTTTATGAAAATTAACACTTGATCTAACCTCCTCTCTTGAGTCAAATTCCTTGATCACACTCTCAGGTATTGATAAAAATACAAGATCAACCCTCATTAATTACTCACCTAGAAACACATAAAAAAATACCAAATATACCAAGGCACTTATCAAAATAACTCTATCAATCTTCAAATTGAATAAAGCTTACTTATTTCCATACTAGCTATGGGTACATCACATCTACAAGTTTGAAGTACTAAAGGAGAATCCTAAGAGATCAATTTTATAATTTATAATATAGGACACTATTTTACTTAATTTTCACACATTATATGATTCACACATAATCTAACACATATGGGAGAACTACATCAGTCTAAGTCCCTCTTTAGAGTATTAGTTATGTAAGTAGTGTCCTTTGATAGAAGGGTCATTTGGGTCAGCTTGACACCATGTCCCCACTAACCCAATATTCCCCAAGGTCACATTAAAGATGGAAAGGTAGGGTTTTACCATTTCATAAGTAATGATTGTCCATGACTCAGATCTGAATGCACCAAAGTGAAGGTGAAATAAAACCTATAATCATCTAAGTTGTCATAACATGTTTCAATCAATATTTTCTATAGAACACTAGGGTCAAACCTAGATAATAGCATAAATGCAACTATCCTAGGATAAAATTACTATCCATAGAGTTATAATCATAAAAACTAGAATCTAATGACTATTCTAGGATCTCCTTCCCATCTGTGTTTAGCCTGTTCTAGATCCAAAACTACATTAGCATCAAAACAAGCTAAGTACTTCACTTCTTTATCATTTTATATTTAACATAGTTTTAGTTTCCACATTTAGACTATCTTAAAATAATAAATTCAATGTATGCTTATATCTAATTTTAGCATCTTATTGGCATACTATAGATCTGATTATCTCCCTTGTGCTATTTGTTTTCTGTAAAACCCTTTAATATAATTTAGATGACCCCATTCTAGACACCATTTTATGGTTAAACATTTTTTAAACCTGATCTTTGAACATCAAACCCTAGATCACTTAGGTTTTGTAAATGTTTTCTACTATTGATCCCTAAATTACTAAACATTTTTCAATCATGTTTCTCATGGATATTTTTATTAGTTATTTCATGGTCTAATACCTTTTAGTTGTCATTAATCATTACAGCTCATGCCTAATTAACTCATTCTGATCTCTAAGAGACTTAAAACATGTTGTCATATATACTCCTTGTTTTAATTTTTATAATGAGATATTAATTATCATTATAAAGTTCCAAAGGTCCCTAGGAATTTATTTTTCCCAATCCAATCACACTACTTCCAAAACCTCACTATTGGACTTATTACACAACTCTTCACATTATAAGGATGTTATTTTAAATGCATTATGTATGACCTTGCTCCCTTGTAGTGTTGAGACACCATATGTGGCTTCTATCTTAAGCTCCATAAAATGGAGTGAGTATAATGTCCTTTGAAAAGGAGGATTTATTACAACATCACCTAATAAAAAATTATTTTAAACTTTATATATAGCTATGTGTTTGTAACAAAATGGTAAAATGAGTTCTCATGGACAATAGCTTTAGACTCAACATTTATAGCATATCATTTTTACCTGTAGTGAGCATTAGACCATCTAATTTATATCCATATAATATAAATATCAAGGGATTTGAAAATATGTCATGGTAAGTATTTGGATAGGTAACATCAAATATTAGAGTAGGTCCTCTTACATTGCCCATTTTGTGCCAAGTTATGCCAAATGATTTGAACTATAACATTCTTTTGGTATGCCTTAAATTTATGAGTTGTATATGTTTCCATCCACATTGTATGCATGTTTAAAATTTATTCAACAAGGATTCATTTACACATGCCTAATAGATTCTAATCCTTTCAAACACTATGTAATGGTTTATCCACCCATGTACACCACACTGTAAGCCTATAAATCTGATTTTGGCTCTCAATATTTACTCAAACATGGTTACAAGGGAAACAACTTAGGTAAAAATGAGAAAGGAATAGCATAGATTATTTCTCCTATAAATAATACAAACTGATAAGGATTGGGTTTTTCAAATAAATCTATTAAACACAAACATATCCCTTAAAGTATAATTTTTTTCCAAAGGGCCAAAATGGAATGTATGAATATC
This sequence comes from Torreya grandis, assembly GCA_037957365.1. NCBI lineage: Eukaryota > Viridiplantae > Streptophyta > Pinopsida > Cupressales > Taxaceae > Torreya > Torreya grandis. The sequence goes on from JARHVA010002027.1 coordinate 1,065,573, forward strand.
TCCATAGACTAGCTCTAAGTTTTCAACCATAATTTAATCGATGACACCACCTCCCCAAAAATTCTAATTATGGATGATTTATCCAATATTAAATCATTACTAGATTACTTGGGGGTATATGAGGATCTCCCTTCCTTCTATAAAAAGAATAGGTTTCCTCATATTAACTCTACTCATGCTTACTTTGGTGAGAATGATAACCCAAATATCCAACATGATGCATCAAATTGTATTCCTATCACACCATTTATCATATATAAATCTACTTTGTTAAATGAAAAAAATAGTCAAATATAACTTTGGAAAAGATAAGGATCTTAGACCAGTTTTACTTGTTGCAATGATGTAGGAGGATGAAGTAAAACCCAATTGATGGGTCCTTCATGATTTCCCTAAAATTTTTGCTTAGGATTATTTTGATATGCCCTAAGATTGATCCATCAATGGTAATGCATAATATATTATTATGCCTAAATGCAAATTTGATAAAAAAAAATGCATCCTAAAGTTGCATTATTGGTAAAATATGAAATTTGAAAACTTTCAGATGTTAGCTTTATAAGAGTCATTTCACATTCTGACTGGGGTATCCAATATTGTCCCTGTTGAAAAATTAAATGGTGACATTCGATGTTACACTAAGTACCATGATTTAAACAGGGCTTACCTTAAAGATGACTTCCCTTTTCCATTATAATATTGTCATGATTATGGATTCCATAGGTGGATATGAGACATTTTCATTTATAGATGGTTTCACAAAACCAAATCAAAATTAACCTTGTAGACTAATGAAATATTGCATTTACCATTCCTTAGGGGACATTTTATTACATAGTCATGCCCTTTGGATTAAAAAATGTAGGAGCCATATATCAAATGGCTATGACACATATATTTCATGATTTTATACATTAAAATTATTAAGGATTGTGTTGATTATTTACTTAAAAAATCAAAACATCATTGAGACCATGCTACTTATTTAATAAAAATATTTGAGTGCCTAGGTAAGTTTAGTGTTTGATTAAATCCAAAAAATGTGTTTTTAGAGTATCTTTTTGGAAAAATCCTCTGATACATTATTTATTAGTGAGGCATTTAGGTTGATCCAAAAAATATAAAATCTATTATATAAATGCCACTGCTAACCAATCTAAAATAATTACAATGTTTTCAAGGTTGAATTCAATATATATGACATTTCATTTCCCAATTGACTTATAAAACAATCCCTTTGACATGTTTTATAAAAAAATGATACACAATTCATATGGGATGAGATATGCCAAAAAATATTTGATAAGATAAAAACTTATATATCAAACCCACCAGTACTTATGCCTCCCATTCTAGATAGACCATTACTTCTTTACATATCAGCTACCCATGAGGCCCTAGGGGCCTTACTAGCACAATTTTATGATAATTGCAAAGAGAGGGAAATATATTATATCAATAACCATATTATCTATTATGAATGTAAATATATATCCATGGAAAAACAATGTTTAGCTTTGGATTTTGCTACCAAAAATTGTGACATTATTGTTAAATAATGAGGTTTATGTTGGAATTAAATAAGATCCCTTATGGTTCCTCATGAACAAAACATACCTAATTGGTCATAAACCAAATGGTTGATTCAAATCACAAAGTTTTGATCTAAAATTTAGAGCCCAAAAGTCAATAAAATGTCATGTTATAGCCAACTAATTGGAAAAAACTTTTTTGCTAGATTATTTTCTACTCACTGAGGCTTTCCATGATGAGTTTGAGGCATATAACATATACTCCATTCCATGGACAATGTTATTTTATGGATCCAAATGTTAAACAAGAGTGGGTGTTGGCATTATATTTTTCACCCCTAAAGGTGAATATAAGCCTTTCTCTTACAAATTAGATTTCTCTTTCACCAACAATATAACCAAATATGAGGCCTTGGTCATCGGTTTATCCATAGCACATAAGCTTTATATAAGGGAAATCCATGTTTTTGGTGATTCCCATTTTGTTTTTAACCAAATTATTAATCACTATCAAACTAAGGAAGAATATATATTTTCATATAAATAAATGGTAGATAAACTCACATAGAGATTTGACACATTTTACATCAATGGTATTTAATGCAAAAATAACTACCATATAGATGTTATGGTAAGTGCAGCATCCTTGATGACTTTTGATGATGAATAAACATTAAAATATGGTAGTTATGAAATCCTTCCATTTATTTTTATCAAATAAACACCTTGATCATTATTTTTGTTACTCATAGTAATATAAACATAGAATGGTACACTGATATTTATAATTTTATTTATCGAGCCTATTTACCAAACCATTTTACAAAAAATGATAAATTAAGATTTAAATTTTTTTATTATTAGAAATATTTTTTTTAAATAAGGTTTTATTGAGAAATTACTCTGATGGTTGAGAAAAGATTAGACTCACACTACATTCTCAGAAATACATGACAACGAGTGTGGTGGGCATTTCATTGGACATGCCATGTCTCAAAAACTATTACACCAAGGTTATTGTTAGCCTACAATGTAACAATAATGTATTCAACATGCAAAAATATATTTACAATGCCAATAATATAGTAATTTTAATCATACATCCTTACATGAGGTACAATTGATCATTTCACCATGGCCTTTTTCCTTGTGTGGTGTTGATTTAATAAGAAAAGTAAATATGTTATCTATTGGTGGACATAAATTTATCATTACAACTACATAATATTTTACAAAATGGTGGAAGCCATTCCACTTGAGTTTACCATGTGGGATGACATATGTAGGTTTCTAATGACCAATATCATCTCTTACATTAGCATAACTTATAGCATAATTTATAATAATTGAAAATCATTTAAAAATAAGATGGTAATATGTTTTTACATTAAATACAAGATTAAGAATACCTTTTTTACACCTTATTACCCATAGGGAAATGGCTAGGCAGAAGCAACCAATTAAATAATTATCAAAATACTTGGAAAAATAGTTAAATGATGCATCATTGATTTGCACCAACATATGGTATATGATCTATGGGCATACCAAACTAGTGTACACACACTTACTTAGGCCACACCTTACTCTTTGGTCTATGGAAAAGATTCCATCTTATCGATTGAACTTGAGATACCTTCCTTGCATGTTTCTATAAAATAAATAATTAAAGATAATTAATACCACAAAAATCAACTGCATCAGTTAGAATAGTTGAGTTCAAAATGCACATAGGCTATTAAACACCTATTTGTTTATTAGGATTGTGTAAAATGAGCATATAAAAAAAGGTTTGGCCATATGACTTTAATGTGGGTAACTTGTTACTAAAATAAAACCAAAAGAATACTAATGAAGAAAAGGATGAAAATTGAAAGTTCAAACCAAATTAGTTGGGACCATTTACAACTATAGAAAATCTAGGAAAATGTGTATACCACCTTTCTACACATGAAGTCAAGCCTTTAAAATCCCAATGAATATTATGCACTTACGTAAATATATTACGTAAGCTTACATATGACTATTTTCCATGATTACATCTTACACATGGTACTTGATATTCTATACACTTGACATTTTTTTCTAACACATTGGATCCATGGGCTACTTTGACATGCTTGTGTTGGTTGATTATGATTTACTTTATGCACTTCCTTGAGTGTCTTACCTAGATATTGTATTCCTTGATCAATAATTTAAATATGCACCTTTGCTTACATCCCTTGTGCCTATGTATACTTTCATAGACATTTGCATATGTCATTTTTTTTTATAGACATTTGAATATGTCATCCTTGCTTTTATGTAAATTTTACTAAGTCATGTCCCTTAAATTGTGTGGCATTTGAATATGACCCTTGTTTACAGTATCCTTAGACCATTGCCTATTAACTTGATTTTGAGTGATCTTATGTGTGTGATTTTTTTCTTATTGAGATTGTACTATTAATATCTATATGTTTCCATGATATTTATCATACATATTATCCCTACATGTGATCACATTGGTTCTATGTGCTTCAATGATACACTTACATAGACATGTTTCCTTCTATATGTTACATGGTTACATTCAAAAAGTATATGATTGTCTTATCCTTTTGAGGTGAGGTAACTACTAGTTCCTATATTCCCCTGGCCTCAAATGGGGCAATATTAGTGGGGGAATTTTATAGAGGCATGTTCTCCACACTTGGCACTTTTTATAGATTCAATGTGGGCATGCTTTGGAAGCAAGTTCTTCAGACTCATTTAGTATATGATACTTATATATATTTATAGATTCACTGGGGGCATGCTTTGTATGCATTTTATTCACACTCATTCAACAAATTGGTACTTATATAATTTTTTTAAATTCATTGGGGGCATTCATGGCTCTCATATTCAATGGGGGCATGCTTTGAAAGCATATTCTCCACACCTATTCAATAATCATTGTATCTAGTTTACAGTGTGGGCATTTTTTGGAAACATGTCCGCCACATTAGAAATTATATCATTTTTCATATTTATCCATATATAGTTGGTGCATGATTTGGAATCATGTTCTTCACACTTACACAATTATCTGAATTGTCCAAAGCACATAGTTATATGATTCAGATTCATAGTTATGGCATAATTATATGCATTGGTAATATTATTATACATAATTTTAGCATGAGACATATCTAAGGTACATATGTTATGTAACATATTCCTAATATTTAAAAATCTAAATCATTTGAAATTCTAAAACTCTTTTATGGACTATTACCATATCATAAAAAAAAATTACTAGTAGCCTGTGGACTTTTATGGACTTTATTGATCCAATCTACTATAGTAGTTGGTTCACCTTTTGGTATGGTTGAGTTGATCAAATAACTCAATCTTTCCAATTTTTTAGTTTGGACTTGATCATCTAGCCTCACTAAGTTATAAGTATCATTCGGTTGCATGGTTGAGTTAATCTCAACATCTAGGTGGCAACTCACTTTTTCTCCAAATTTGGGGGTTTGTGACTTCCAATATCTCTATCCCTCTCTCTTTTTATCTCTCTCTCCTTGTATATATGCACTTTAAATATTTTATCTATATTTTTCATAATCTTAGTTTTAGATCCTTACAATGATACATATTTCTCAAAATAACTTTCTAATAAGCAAGGCAATTACATCAACACACAGGTGTACTCCTAAACCTTTATCTTTCAATTTAAATCTATTTAATGTAATTTTAACCTAGATTATATGCATTGATTTTATACTATAAAATTATCTTGGTTGAATTTTAGTCACTAACAAATCACTAAAGTTAGACACATGTAAATACAAGGTGCACATACACACCCAAGTACACATTCCTTTCCTTTAAACTAGTAATTTCATTACTATATTAAAAGGGGGAAAATTTAGATGATATTTTTTTATCATATATCACCTTAGTTTTGTACAATTGGAAAAATTATACCTTGGTTGTTTCTCTTAATTCTCTACCTTTCCCACTTTCACAATTCACACATATGCTCTATATTTATACCACTTGGCCCATATCTCTTAGTTCAACTAGTCTTATATTGATGAACCATGTCTTCTATCTTACCTAGAATGCTTAAAATGTACTTATATTCTAGTTATGAAAGTTTTTTACCTATTCTCCTATTCTTTAGACATTAACATCTAGGCCAGACAGTAGCATTGACATTACCATCCTATCCTGATGCCAGTGTTTAGTACCCTAAAGTCATATAATTTTCAAATGAAATGTATCTTAATGGCTATCCTAAGTTCTTTAACATGATTTATTACTCTGAAAGGATTTATATAAATATAATATCAACCCTCATTCATTCCTCACCTAGGAATACCTAAAAAAAGAAAAAATATACCAAGGCACTTATCAAAAGTACTCCATCAAGCATTAAATTGAATAAAGCTTCCTTATTTATATACTAGTTATAGGTACAACACATATATAGGTTTGAATTATTAAAGGATCATCCCAAGAGCCTGATTTCCCAATTTACAAGATAGGCCACCATTGTACTTATTTTTTACACATTGTATGATTCACACACAAGCCAACACATAGGTGAGAACTACATCAGTCTGAGGACATCTTAAAATTATTGGTTATGTATGAAATGTCCTTTGATATAGGGGTCATTATGGTCATCTCAACACCATGTGCCCACTGAAACATTTTTCCCCAAGACACATTAAATATGGAAATCTAGGGTTTTATTATTTCACAATCAATTAATATCCATAACCCAAATCTAAATGCACTAGAGCAAAGGTGAAACAAAACCTATAAGCATCCAAGTGGTCACATCCTATTTTAGTATATATTCTATATAGGACATTAATGTTAAACCTAGATAGTAGTGTCAATGCAACCATCCTAGATGGACATTATTGTTTATAGAGATAGAAGCATCAAAAATGAAATACTTAGTCAATACATTTTTAAAATAAATTTAATATAATTATTTACCTAAAATAACTTAATTAATTTCATTTATTTCAAAAAGCATAAAATGATATTGCCTAATCCTTAATCAAGTGTTGGAAAATCTTAGCCAACAAATCTAAGCACATGTTAGAAGATAACATCTTCTACATTTTACTAATGCACTCCATGCCATACTAAAATATATCATTATGTATCTCTCTCTAAAATCACTAGAAGACATAGATCAAGTTAAACATCAATATTTATTTATAAGATCGAGCCTTTCTATCCCAAGATTAGAACTCAAATGCCTATGAGGTCAAAAAATAAGAATGTCATTGATTATGGTTTCTCTGACACTTATAATTATAGCATATAAATCAATTATATTATAATAATAATCTCTAATTAAATGATTCTCTCCCCACCTATCAAGGGAATTTCATTCTAACATCATCTTCCTCATTCACAAAAAAAAATTGTGAAATAAATCAGTCTCTTTCCCTAGCTGAGATTAATAAATGCCTTCCTATATCCTCACCTATATATTTTTAGCCTTCCCATCCTAGTGATCATTATAATTATCCTTAAGATATTATCTATTTTGATGAAAATTAGGATAATTATCATGAAACCTAAAATAAATTTAAACACCTAGCTTTCATATTTTTTATTAGTCAAAATTTTGATCATGAATCCATGATTAGAGAGTGGAACCAATCCTAGGATAATATAAACATGGATCATGACTCTAAGGTCAATCATGATGAAATTCATCAAGCCAATGATCACCTTACCATTTATTTCAATTCACTTAAAAATAAAACTCCAAATTAATAAGCCAAAAATAAAATTAAAATAAACATCAATATCAAATCCCTTACCAACCATCCACTAATGGTGTTGATACCATGGTCAACACTAATTCTTATAGTAACATGAAAAATTTGGTAAATATGAACAACATGAAGTGATTAGTTTCTTACATCACTCTTTATCCCCTTAGCCCCTATAATCCTTATCCAATTTATAAATTAGTTCAAGATAATCCTACACATATTTTTGAAGCTATCCAATCTAAATAAATTACTAATTCCATGATTTCAAATAGCCCAGTTGTATTAACCAACCTAGTACACTTCCTTCCCTTCACAAGTGTATCAATGATCATAGTGCAATATATTTCTCAAACAAAATCTATTCCAACTATATAATCTAGCTTAGTAAAATCTTTCATATCTATATTAGGTCCAATTATATCAACCAAGATGATACAATCTATGTCATGAACCATTTCTATTTTTACCACATCATCCAACCTATTATAGTCTAGTTTTACACCTAATATAATTTTACTATATCATCTAGGCTGATATAATTTGTTTATAAATCTATCTACCACTATTTACATCTACCAAGCCACTAAATTTGTCCTAGTGTTCTAAAACTATATTGATATTGTCGATATAGCACACTCTAATTCCCAAGTAGATACAACAAGTTAACTTCTTCTATAGTTGATCCTCTTTAGACTTCAATCTATCTTTCATGATCTTATTTAACTCTTTTATTTAATGAATTAGATCCCATAGATTAAATGTCTATGTTCCCATCTCAAATTATGTTTATTAAGATCATGATTAATCCTTTATGTCATATAAAACTTATTATGTAACTTTCATTTGACATGAACATTCCTTGACCACCACCCGTGGGGAAAAAATATACCTTGCTTGGGTTTGAGGAAAGCATTTTAAAACAATGTGAAGAAATTTCCATCTAGATTGATAAAACTATTGATGCCTCTCTTTCTTAAAAAAATAATTTATCTTTAATGATCCTTGATAAAATATTACTTCATGTGAGTGAGCTTTGGTTTTTAATTAGAGTTCAAGTTGGTAAAATATGCGTCAAGTAAGCCTTGATTGATGAAGCCTCTATCACTTGTGTCACCTCCTTAGAATTCATTAAAAAATTAGGATACTTTGAGTACAACCTTGAATCTACCCAAAACACATGCCAATATATATGATCAAAGACTAATTCATCTATTAGGATGTTTTTTTTCTCCCTATCATGGTACTCCTTATTATGATTAGAGTTAAATTTATAATTATTAACTTCCCTATATCATATAACATCTTTATTATCTTCCCTTAGACATATATATGAGGACCTTGGCCTCATCCACATGATAAAACATAAAATTTCCTTATAATTTTAATATTCACATTGTTTCAAGAACATGGTGTATTTAAAATCTTATACCTTATAATTTTACCATTCCTCAAATATCATCATTGTAACTATCTCATCAACTCAAATCAAAAGTTTTAGTGGTCATCTAGAACTTGTGAGAAATATTCCACCTAACCTCCTTGATTTTAATGATGACAATCCTAATAATATTAGTCTAAAATTTAAAACATTAAATCTCCCTTCTATTTTAAAGATAAATTATTGCCCACTTTCTGACCTTATTTTGGTTAGAAGTTTACTAATGTGTTTCCCACTTATATGGTCATTCCTTAGAATCCCTCTTCCCATACATATTTTATAAACATAATGGTATAATCCATTATTATCAATCTCACACTTTAATAATTATGATGATGGTTACATATTAGATTACTCATACTTATTATTCTACATAAAAGTTAAGGATGCAAAAATCCTCTGGTACCATTCCACTCCTCAACGCTCCTTCAAGAAACCATCATCTTTTAATTTAATTAATATCATTTCACCCCAAAATCCTTCTCCTTCTAACTTTATTTATATTTTTATTCCTTTGATTAATTTTTATAGTTATAATATGGAGATAATTTTTCCATCTACTTCATGTACAATTCATGTTATTTTTGGGCCTCTTTAGAGAAAGCTAAATAATTAAGCTATGATTAGACCCTGTTAGTTTTCTATATTTTTTGACTGGTCAAACTCACTTCCTCTAGATATTTTGGCCATGATTATATGTCCCTGACTAAAAATGTCTCCAAAATAAATAATATCAACATAATGTTCATTCCAAAGAGAATTAGGTCACTCAAAAAAATAGTGTAAAACATATCATAGATATCTAAATAAATAAAATCAATCCTAACACAATCATTATATAATTGAATAGTGATGATTTGTTTAATGATATTCTTGATATATTTTAATATGATTCCCCTTGTAGGTAATAACTGGAACCATACCTAGTACACATGGGACTAGTACACATTATTTTACTCATTATCAAACTCTTGGGTATTATCTTGATACATTTTATCTTGAAAAAGCTAAGTTTCCTAGTCTACCAAACATCTTGCCTCAAAATATAACACTTGATTATATCTCTAAACATGGGGAGGTTTATTTTATTTGGCACAAGTGATATACACATCACACATATAAGTTTAGATCTATATAAAAACATTTTTAAGTATTTTTTATGCCCTCACCTCAAGGTTGCCAAAAAAACTCACATGGTCCATTTAAGACATAAAAGTTGCATCCACCATAGCTAGAGCTATCACTTAGACAAGAAGACATATGTGCCATGGTTTCACATATTCCCCACATTTATTAAACTTATCAATAGGCCCATAAATATCCTCCCTCTTACACTTACTTTTTCTTTAGATCTCATCTACTAGGTAGTCCTAGCATGACTATTAGAATGGGTAGAAGAGACCATGACTCAAGTCAAATATCAGTTTTATAAAGTTATAATAGATTTTATTGATCATGTAATTCAATATATTTCATAACACTTGTGAACAAATAATTATATAATATCATTTACTTCACATTATCATATGATTGGATTTCATATTATTTATTTTAGAATATGTGATGTTTGTTGTAAATATCTACTTATACCATGAAATTTTACATTTAAAAACTTTATTTTTCAGCTTGTATCTTTATTTCATATCATTTATATCACTTTATATTTGACCTTTTTTTCCATTTTATATATATGGTATCACATTTTATTTTTATTTTTATGTCATTTACATCAACTTACAATCAGCGTTAGTTGCCCTTGTGGATCTTAGGTATCATCATCAAGTTTTATATTTAATTATTTTAGATTCCCTCTATTTTGGAATGAATTTTAGTTGGCCTTATCATCCTTATATTGTTGGGATATGAAACACCAGAAGCACACAATTGATTACCAAACCAAGCAACTTAATATGCGGAAATTAACAAGAATTACAAGTAACTAGAATTCAAAAATAACACATGATATGAGAGACAATACATAACTTGTATTAAAAATCTTGAAGAAAAGAATACAATAGAGAAGATGCCACTTCTTCTCCACCACCTCTTTAGAGGCTTCCCACACCTCAAGTGAATAGTAATTCTCTCCTCAAAGCTCTCTCTCTTAGGTCCCAACACACAACTCAAACACAGAGTTGGTGTTCACCTCCAGTGCTCCACACACACCACAAGTGCTCCACGCACTCCACAAGTACTCAAGGTACTTCAAGTAGATCTCCCATGAACCTAAAACAACCTGAACCTCAATAGACCTTACTTATGGAAGGAACTCCCTTGCCTTCCTCTCAGCTCTCCATGTACTCCATGTACATACCAATGAGTACACACCGTACTCCAAGTAGATCTTGCCTGATCCTGCTCCCTGTTGTGTTGCTGTCCTATCTAATCTTGCACACCTACAAATCAACTTGGTTCTGCACACCTGTGAACCTTGACCTTGCACACACATATACCTGCAGATCAATGATCTTACTTACCATGCAGATCTCTTATAAAAGCCATGCTCACCTGATGACCAAGATCATACATACCTGAAGAACCCTACTGATTCTCCAATCCAGCCCCCACACACCTGGTACTGTGGCACTAGGAGGAACGCACCATTGCTCTACCTCTCTCTAAAGGAGCTGTTTGCTCTCTTACTCCCTAGCACAAGTTTCCAATACAACCATGAGTCTATTATATAGATCTCATCCAAACAATAATTAGACATCTAATAACAATAATTAGATCCACAGCTATGAGTCTAAAATTGGCTCTCATCATGCAAACACTTGGTTCATTAGCTAACTGCCCATAACATGTGCAGTCTGAACCACACAGGTGACCGACGTTGGTCCCTGTCTACCTGGGGGCTACCGACATCGGCCGACTACTGATCGACGTCAGTTGCCTTTTGTCTTCTACTTGCCATCGTCGGTTGGCCTGACTGACGCCAGTGTCTGTGACACTTCGTAACTCTTCTGCAACCTCCTCCATGTCTACATCAGTGAAGCTTTTAGCTCCACAACCTAATAATCTCCCACTTAGAGATAAACATCTGCACTGTACCTATACCTATACCCCATCTAATCTATTTCCTAGTTTGTATCCCTCTTCAAGCTCAATCCTGAAGACAACCCACCACACATCCCGTGGTGTACCTCCTGTCATCCGAGTACCCTACCACATCCAAACCTACAAACACATGTAGTGAAGTCCTGACCCTGCATGTATACCTGCTGCTGGTCCCTCTCAAATCCTTGAGAACACACTTCCCTAAATTGGCTCCTAACTCTCTGACAGCTCCCACTGCATGGGAATACTCAGGTCTATACCAGACCTCATGTGATTTCAGACACTGTACCTATCTAGCCCTTAGTGTGCTCTAGCTCTGCATCCTGAACCTCACCAACACCTGATTCACATCAGCTCCCACTAGAAACAAAATCAACCTGTGATCTCCATGTCTCCCATGCCAAAGAATTTCACTGCTCCAAACTCCTCATGACATGCCACTGAACTAACCTTACCCTTAGCTTAGTAAAACCCTGTATGTCTGAACCTGTACCAAGTTCATCCTCCACATACAACAACAGGATAATGTTGTGACCATCATCCACCTGGTAAGACAAACACAATGGTTATACTGACATTGACTAAAGCCCTACTTTGTCATCCACCTGGTACCACCTGTCAGTCTTGTCCCACTGTCCTATAGCTCCCTCAAGACCATATGCCTAGTCTTCTATCTCACATGTATGTTCACTCTATTCTTCAACTAAGGAATCCATTCGTCTCTGTGCTTTCACACCGGCTGGCAACCCTACCAAAACTCCTATTTGGTTCTACATCATATCCCTGCCATGCTCCCACCTATTTCCTGGATCCTTCCTGCTCTATAATCAGCAACGAGTATAAAGAAGAGGAATAATGAATTTGAGGGCCTACTTACATCTTCAATCCTCTGTATGGGTGTTTGAGACTCCTTGACAGCATGTTGTCCACCCAAAATCTGTTACAGTGATCAACCTCGGTCACTCCACAGTCTGCATCCGACCGACATCGGTTCCCATGTGTCTGTCCCTGACTACCGACCCTGCCAACGTCGGTGTCCCTGTTGCTAACATCAATCCTCCTGATCGACGTTAGTCTTACCCTGCCTGACATCACCAGCTTCGGTCTGCACATGACTGACATCAGCACCTATCTGTTCGATGCCGGTTCCTCCTGACCGGTGTCGGTACCTGTGTTTGCCTGTGAGTGATGACTTTTTACCCGCGAGCTCCTTTGAATTAAAACCCATGTCCAAACTACTCTGCTCAGAAGTATCCAGCACCATCCACTGGTTTCTATCTTCCATCTCCTCTATAAACACCAAGGATTTCCAATTCTTAAGCCTGTCAAATATATCTGTCTTCTGCTTAAGAACATGGATCTCCTTCCTGCTCATGTGACCAAGCCTACGAAGCCACGTCTCCATAATAGAAGAAGAATTAGTAATATAAACAAGTAGATAAAGAGTACCTATTTTCTTACCACTAGCTAATTCAAGTGCATCCACTGTGAGAGTTCTTGTGCATCTCTCATCACCCAATCTTTCTGAAGAAATTAGCCATATCTCCAAACCTGGGACCTGCATGACCTTCATCAACATCTGTGTGTTGGCCACCTGCAATTTCAGCTTCACTTCCCCTTTGCCAATTCTTTGGCAAGGCTCACCAGCTCCTCTACCAAGGGCTGCATGGAAAGAGGCAACTGAATCTATTAACCAAGATTCAACTTTATCTAAGAAACCTCCTAGAGCATCCTATGCAACAACACCTGCTACATCTACTTCTTCAGTTTCTTTATGCTGATCTTCCATAAACCAAAAATATTCTTTTACCTGCTCTATCTTTCCATGGGACCGTAAGTGACCATCTATGCTTTTTAACTCCTCCATTCTTAGCTTAATTTCATTTGCCATTGCTCTACTCCCACTCAATCAAAAACCCCTGAGAGTGACCTGTAACCAAACACAAACCCTGCTTCCTGCAACCTTGGCTCTGATACCACTTGTCAAGATATGAAACACCAGAAGCACACAATTGATTACCAAACCAAGCAACTTAATATGCGAAAATTAACCAGAATTACAAGTAACTAGAATTCAAAAATAACACATGATATGAGAGACAATACACAACTTGTATTAAAACTCTTGAAGAAAAGAATACAATAAATAAGATGCCACTTCTTCTCCACCACCTCTTCAGAGGCTTCCCACACCTCAAGTGAACATTAATTCTCTCCTTAAAGCTCTCTCTCTTAGGTCCCAACACACAACTCAAACACAGAGTTGGTGTTCACCTCCAGTGCTCCACGCACACCACAAGTGCTCCACGCACTCCACAAGTACTCAAGGTACTTCAAGTAAATCTCCCATGAACCTACAACAACCTACACCTCAATAGACCTTACTTATGGAAGGAACTCCCTTGCCTTCCTCTCAGCTCTCCATGTACTCCACGTACATACCAATGAGTACACACCATACTCCAAGTAGATCCTGCCTGATCCTGCTCCCTATTGTGTTGCTATCCTATCTAATCTTGCACACCTGCAAATCAACCTGGTTCTACACACCTGTGAACCTTGACCTTGCACACACATACACCTGTAGATCAACGATCTTACTTACCATGCAGATCTCTTATAAAATCCATGCTCACCTAATGACCAAGATCATACATACCTGAAGAACCCTACTGATTCTCCAATCCAGCACCCACACACCTGGTACTATGGCACTAGGAGGAACGCACCATTGCTCTACCTCTCTATGAAGGAGTTGTTTGCTCTCTTACTCCCTAGCACAAGTTTCCAATACAACCATGAGTCTATTATATAGATCTCATCCAAACAATAATTAGACATCTAATAACAATAATTAGATCCACAGCTATAAGTCTAAAATTGGCTCTCATCATGCAAACACTTGGTTCATTACCTAACTGCCCGTAACATGCGTAGTCTAAACCACATAGGTGACCGACGTCAGTCCCTGTCTACCTAGGGGCTGCCGACATCAGCTGACTATTGATCGATGTTGATTGCCTTCTGTCTTCTACTTGCCGTCGTCAGTTGGCCTGACCGACGCCGGTGTCTATGACACTCCACAACTCTTCTGCAACCTCCTCCATGTCTGCATCAGTGAAGCTTTTAGCTCCACAACCTAACATATATATCTTAGGTGTCACCTTTGGGTTTATTTTATCACACTTTTACCATTTTTCAGTGAAGCCTTAATTTATTTGAGATTCTTCAGTGCCTTTTTGCATTCTTGGGTTGATTTATTTTATTAGCATTTGTATTATACCCTTTATAGATTGGTATGGATTTTATAGTGAAATTATTTCATTATTTCATAGTGTTCCCTTTATGTGGGTTCCCTTTCCATGATTTGACCTACAAATCCCTCATTTATCCTAGTCACTTCTAAAGCAAAATTCTCCCTTCTTATGGTAAATTAATATCACATCATCATTGTGTCACACTTTTCACATGGATAGATATTTTGATATCCCCATTTTTACCTTTCCATTACATTAATTCACACTTAAGTTAGTTTGATGTTACACTCTTTCTTTTGGTGCAAGTCTTAGATTATTTTAGGCACCATGGTATTTAGGTTATCCTCTCTAGCGGCTAGGTATAGGATCTCATGTTTGTCATATTTGTTACCCATTTTTTGGTTTTTCAAAAAAATTATTGAAGAGGAAAATATAAAAATTTAAAATATTTTAAAAATATATCACAATAAAAGGTAATTTTAAAAGGAAAATAAAATCTTGAAATTCATATCACACCAAAAGATGTGATCTTTTTGGCATAATTCCTATTCTAGACAAAGCTCAAACTTTATAGTTGGTCACATGATAGAAATAAGGTAAATTACAATGCATTAAGATAGTAGAATCATTTAGGATGTCTCATTTTATCATTATCTATCATCTTACATTCTAGTGCCACCTACTTTCTCACTCAAGTACCCAATATTCATACTAGAATGATGGCTCGATAATAGGTCTTAAGGAGCGGGGAACATGTTTTGTGAAGGTAGGATCATTTTACCTTCCATGAATATAATAATCATGGGATAATATATGTACTTCATTTATTATCCTTAAATTATGTTTATTAGGTGGGGTGCTCTAGTCCTTAATGTTGACAATTTTTAGGCTTGCCCACTTTTCTAGAGTATCTTGTCTCTGTTACACATTTTTATGTCACATTGAATCCTTACATATCTATTGTATCTTCCTCTATATGAAATTTATGGATATTTATTTTAGTTTATCACACCCCTCTTCCTTACATCTCATTTTATATCTATTTGCTTTAGATTTGACTTTTAACTTCCATTTATGATGCGACTTAAATTTTTAATATGTGATTTGCATTGTAGAACCTTGGGGAATAAAACTAGGATTTCCTAAAAAACTCCCCATCACCATTCATATCTTCAAAATATTATGAAACCTAGTTATGTCTTTAGATGTTTGTGATTTTATACATCATATTTTAGTACAAGCACTAATTTCATATTTTTCACTCATTGAGTTATTTTTTCTTATTGTGATACATGTCCTTGCCTGATTTGAGTTTTTTATTATCTATCATTAGATGTACATTATAATAATTTTCTAATTTATTCATGTTTTACTCAAGTTAACTTTACTTGTCTTACATTGGATGATATTTTTTACGTATCCTTCTTTGATTACCTTTCAAATTTTATTACATTGGTTATTCTCTTTTATAGTTATTTTTTACATCTTATAGTTCACTTTATTAAATTTTAATATGATTGAACTAAATTTTTGAACCCTCACACACACACTTACACTTTTTATTACTTAAATTAATTAAATGTTTATGGCATTCTGTGAATGTGTTGAGTGTTTACTTTTTATTAGTTGTCTCTATAGTTAATATTGGATGCATTTATTCTGAGTCGATTATTTGTTTTAGGTGGCATAACCAAGTTGTAATGGATGTTATTGATTAATATAATATGTTAATTATATTAATATGCATTGGTTGTTTGAATCTCCATTAAACCATTATATGGGCTAAATTTTGGTTATTAAATTACATGTGGTAGAATTATTTTATGCATTTCAAACCCATAGAGTATTGAATGTTTATTAAACCATGTTTTTTATTTAATTCGTGTATAGGTTGATATACTTATATACTACCCCTTTTGTTGTCCTAGGGAGGAGAAAATAGGGAAAAAGGGCACCCAATAAATTATATTAAATGAGATTTGTAACTTAGTAAAATATTGGGTTTTTTGGCTTTATAGAAGGTTTTAATATATTTATTTTCATGCACAATTTGAATCAAAAGGAATTAAGTCATTATGGGAATCTTGATAAGGAAATTAGGTTTTATTTTTCTATGATTTTGGGTTGACTTCACCATTTTTTGAAATAAGGGGTTTTGCATGCAACTTTCATGCCCAAAATAGGGTATGGATTACAAGTTAATGGAAAGAGGATAATATCATGCATAAATTAATTCAAGTTTCATTATGGTGAACTCACAGAGTTGTAGAACTTCCAAGTCATGAAAAATGTGGAGGAGAGAAAATAGAATGAAGAGAAAAGGATGGGAGATGAAGAAAGATAAAAGGATAATTTACAAGGAGGAGGGAGGCTACCAACATCTACATTTAAATAGTTTCCATTGTAGTAACTAGGTAAGTTAAGCTTTGAATTTATAAATAGAAAATGTATGGGTTTTTGCTTGTATCTATTGTAGACTTAGTTTCCATTTGGGATAAAAATAATCAATTTTTTATTACCTAGGTTAGTGTATATCTTTTTTGAATGTATATGTTGGTAGATCCTTATGAAAATTTTAGGGTTTCATTTTGATAGGCCTAGGGATGGAACTCAGTTCCATCCACAAGCCTATAAAAATGATATTAAAAACATTTTGAAATATATACTCTGTAATTTCATGGCATGTGAATGACATAGAAAAGCAAATGATAGTGTTTTTATTTTTTATCAAAACTTTCTTCTTGGATTTATGATAACCCTTTGTCCTCAAGTTACCCTAAGTGTTGTGAAATCTAGGAAAAATATTTTTTGATTAAAAGTTATGGATTATGAAATAACCAAGGATGCTCTTGTCAATATAGGGAGTTATTTTAGTCTTTAGGGACTTGATTTAAGTTACTACCTACAAGTGTATACCTTACACATAAATTATAGGTAAATTCATTATGTAAGAAATAGGTATCTATAGCCATATTTATGTTTACACAAGTAGTAATGCATATTTATTGATAAAAATTTATACAAACCCATGTGATATGAATGTGAGTGGTATAAAATTAACTCAAAGTATGAATTAGTAGTTGGTTGTCTTTTATAACTCATGCTAGATGTATTTATATATTTTAAATGGAATAATGCACATTGTATATGTATATATTCATGAATGAACCATCAAATGGTATGTTAAGTTCATTTTGTTAATTTCATACATATATTTACAACTTCTAGTTATTCTTGTTTTAGAATATAACCTCTTGCATATATGTTCATGCCTTAGGATGGACTACACTAAAATTATTATTCTTTTGAATAAGACACACACACACACATGCATGTATTTATGTATGTATGTATGTATGTATGTATATGTGTGTGTGTGTGTGTGTGTGTGTGTGTGTGTGTGTGTGTGTGTGTGTGTGTGTGTGTGTGTGTGTGTGTGTGTGTGTGTGTGTGTGTGTGTGTGTGTGTGTGTGTGTGTGTGTGTGTGTGTGTGTGTGTATGTATATGTATGTATGTATGTGTCTAATACGAGACTAGATTCTATACCTTGGTGAATCAACTAAGTTTAGAGACTTATTAGCTAGTAAATGCATACATAGTTATAGAAAAATAATATAAATTTAGATGGTACCATATGGTGTTGACATATGTTGCAAAGGGGATACCACATATTATGGTGTTTTAGTTGTAAATGAAATAAAATGTTAAGAAAACTACAATGGCATTTATACACTAAATTGTAAAGTGTTCATATTTATTTATAAGGATTATTGTGAAAGCTATAAAACTATATGATAATATGTGCATATGATATGCATGGGTGTGAATAATATATTTATAATAGTTAAAATATAAAATTTACCTAATTACGGAATTTTCAAAATAGGCAATAAAGCATTAAAGTTGGTCTAAAAATAAATAAGAGGATTAGTAGAATGACACATAATAATAAGTAATCCTTAGGTGCGTGTAAATGAGAAATTTAATGTTATATTAGATCTAATACAAGAGTTTTATAATGTTAAAAATAAATGAAAAGGATAAATTACTTTGAGATGAAAATAATATATTTATCACTTGGATCTTTATAATCTAGGCATATGGTTATGCTTGTAATTGGGAATTATGAATGTTATTGGTTGGTAAGAACATATAACCCTTAGATTTGTCAATAATAGTTATGTTATGGGAAAAAAATAATATTTTTATATATTATATGGATTTTTTTACCTTTTATTGAATTGAATGAGTAAATATCTATCTTGATTTGATAAGTAATTATATGTTACAAATCTATGGTTATTGTAATTTGAAATTGGTTTATGAGATTTTATCATGCATGTTTCATTTGATAGTAGGTGACAAGAATATGAGGTTTTTGTCATGAAATGTATATATCTATCATTTGATATCATATAACAAATATATATTCATTATCAATGAGTATGTGTGTGGAATTGACTTATATCCATGAAAGATCTGAATACTATAATGAAAACTTAGGCTAAAGTAGTGTTATAGTTGAGACACTGTCATTCCATTGTATTTTATATTTTACATGTATATTTGTGATGTCATATTATATATAAGATTGTTTCCCATGGACTATGTGACTAATACATGTATTATTGATTGTACAACACATGGGTTCCAATTGAATTCTTGATATTTGCACTGATTTTATCTACCACTTTGTGAAGGGAAGGGCCACTCCTAATGGTGAATTGTGCAGGAGACCAACTATCTATGGTTGGAAGAATAGCACCCCAATGATGGTATCCCTCTCTTTATCTTATCAATCATCTTGGAATCATACTCATGTCTATTTATACTGATTATTAAGTTGTCTTATGAGTCTCAAATGTACTATTGTACATCCTATCATGTGTATTTTCATATTCTATGATGAAATGTAATAAATTATAAATTTTGATTTATGATTATTCAATAAAACAATGGTTGTATTTATTGTACATAATTATAAATTCTATAATCATCATAGGTTGTATATTTATGTATAGTTTTAAATGTGGATTATTTTAGTGTACTTATGTACCCTTCACTCTACTATGTGTTATATAAGGAATCCTATCTTTAATTCTATTATAAACTATTTAAAAGATAAATGGATCACATCTTAATTAGTGGCTTAATTATATTTTATACAATTACTATTTAATATTTATTTAACAGTCAAATGGTGAAACATAATGATAAGTATTAAAAATGAATATGAGCTAAGTATGTTTTTTTTTTTTTTAAATGCGTAACTTATAATGTAACCCAATGCGGTTCTAACATTTTCATTTAAAATGTGTTGCATTTATCATATTTTGTCTTAAGATTTAATATGTATTACATTTATTTTTCCAATCTTATTTTTACATCTTTGGTTTATTGATTTTTCTATCTACTTAAGATTTATGTTTTCATTATTTTGTTTTTTCCTTTTTGACCATGAATTTTTTCACATTTTCTAGAAAATAATGAAATATATATCACATTTTATCATAACATGATATTAAAATAAAAACACATAATTTATCTTAGAAATAAAATATATCATATAATATTTATTAAAAAAAGTAAATACATACACACACACACACACACACACACACACACACAATGTCTCAATTTTATAGATAATACATCATGATGCACCAAAAATAAATAAAAGTACAAAATGTAGGCTCTATGCCTATAGATCACCTTTTCTCAAAAACCTCCTCCTATAGTGTACAAGACATTCACCACATTGATTATACTTATCAAGTGGCACACAAACCTCCTCCTTATATCACAACTAAATTTTCCTTATATCTTATCTACCAAGTAGTCCTAGCATGACTCTCAAAAATGGTAGAAGAGACCATGACTCAAGTCATATATAAGTTTTAGAAAGTTATAACAAATTTTATTGATTATGTATGTCAATATATTTCATGACACTTGCGAAAAAATAATTTTTTTAAATCATTTACTACACTTTATGACATGATTGGATTTCATATTATTTATTTTAGAATGTGTGATGCTTGTTGTAAATATCCTTTTCATATCATGATATTTTACATTTAAGAAAAAAAATTCACAACATGTATCAATGTTTCATATCATTTATATCACTTTACATTTGAATTTTTTTTCCCTTTTGGATCTTAGGTAGCACATTTGGTTTTTATTTTTATATTATTTACATCAACTTATAGTCGGCCTTAGTTTCCCTTGTGGATATTAGGTATCATATTTAAGTTTTATTTTTCATTATTTTAGCTTCACTCTCTTTTGGGATGATTAGTATTCAACCTTAGAATCCCTATAAATATCAAATATCAAATTTATGTTTATTTTATCACACTTTTACCATTTTTCAATCAAGCCTTAGATTTTATATCATTCTTTGGTACCTTTTTGCATTATTGGGTTTTTTTTATTAGTGTTTGTGCTAGACCCATTGTTGGTTGGTATGGATTTTATAACAACATGATTACATTGTTTCATAGTGTTTCCCGTATGTGGGTCCCATTTCCATTATTTGACCTACAAACCCCTCTTTTACCCTAGTCACTTTTGAAAAAAAAAACCCTTCTCATGATCATCTACAATCACATCATCATGGTATCACCCTTTTCATGGGGATAGATATTCTAAGATACCAATATTTACCTTTAAATTAAATTTGAGTACACTTAAGTCATTTTATATATTTCACTCTTTCCTTTGGTGTAAGACTTTAAATTTTAGGCATCAGGGTATTTAGGTTCTCCTCTATAGTGTCTAGGTGCAGGATCTCTTGTGTTTGTCATATTTTTCACCCATTTTTTGGTTTTTTATATGGAAGAGGAAAATGTAAAATTTCAAAATATTTAAAAAACATATCATAAAAAATTTAATTTTAAAATTAAAATAAAATAATAAAATATAGATCACATCAAAAGATGTGATCTTTTTAGCACATTTCTTATTCTAGACAAGGCTCAAAATTTATAATTGGTTTCATGATAAATTTGAGATATTTTGGGGTACATTAGGATAGTATAATAGGCTATAAGGTATCATTTCATCATCATCTATCTTATTAAATTCTAGTTCCACCTACTTTCTCACTCAACTATGCAAACTTCACAGTAAAATTATGTCTCTATAAGGGGTCTTGAGGAAAGGGGAACATTTTTTGTGAAGGTAGGATACTTTTAAATTTCATGATATAAAAATTCATGGGATGATATATCTACTTCTATTTTTATCCCAAATTTTCACTTGTTAGATGTGATGTTGTAGGTCCTTAATGTTGATAGCTCTTAACCTTTCCCACTTATCTAGAGTGTTTTTCCTATTTTATGGATTTCTATGTCACACTTATGTCACCTTGTATTTTTTCATATCCATTTTATATTCCCTAATATGTAATTGATCGATATTTATTTTAATTTATCACATCCTTCTTCCTTACATCCCATTTTCTATCTATTTGCTTCAAATTTGACTTTTAATCTCCATTCATGATGCCACTTCAATTTTTAGTATGTGATTTTCATTTTATAACCTTTGAGAGTACAACCAGTATTTCCTCATAAACTCCCATCACAATTTATATCAATACAATATTATGCATCCTAGTCATGTCTCTAGATGGTTATGCTTTCTTACATCCTATTTTAGTACAAATGCTAATTTCATATTTTTTACTCATTGAGGTATTTTTGATTATTTTGATACATGTCCTTTCATGTTTTAAGTTTTTTATTATATTACATTGTATGTACCTTATAATCAATTTTTAATTTATTTAGATTTGACTCAGGTTGAATTAACTTGTCTTACATTGGATGACATTTTTCACATATCCTTTTTTTTATTTCACATTTTCTTACATTATATATTATATTTTATAATTATTTTTCACATCTTATGATTTGTTTTGTCTTAAATTTTGATATGATTACTAAATTTTTATTTACAACATGTTACATATCTCATATTTTATCTTAATATTGGATATGGTTTCCATTCATTTTTTATCTTATTTTACATCTTTAGTTTGTTAATTTGTCTATGTAATATTTATTTTTTCATCATTTTATTTTTTTTCTTTCAAATCATGAATTTTCTTATATTTTATAGAAACTAATGAAATACACATCACATTTCTCATAGCATGATATTGAAATAAAAATACTTAATATCTGTTATAAAGGAAATATGTCATATATTATTTACCCAAAATGTAGATAATAAAAGAGTAAAAATGATACACACACACACACATAAAGTATATTTTTTATAGATAATACATCATGATACACTAAAAATAAATCAAAGTACAAAATTTAGTCTCTAGGCCCAATCAACCTTCAATTTTTTTAATAATTTATAAGTCTAAGACTAAAATACCATGGACATCTCCCTCGAGACATGCTACATAAGCCTATAAACCTACCACTCATGATATTATATCCAAGGATACAACTTTATTCATGGCCAATCCCTACCATGTTATTTCCACATCTCCTCATGCCCCTAATTAAACTATCACTTGAGTTGAAATCTACTCACATTGCTTGAGATCCTTAGTGAATATTCCAACCAATCTAAACAAGCTATCATATGGTCTAGTTCAAGGCGATGCTAGATTGATAATCCCCATAGTATAGTTCCTATGTAATATGATGTCCAAAATTTTATGGTGTGTTATCTCAACCAGGGTCCTCCACCATGCGTCCTCTTCCACCACATATGTAAAACAAAAATTTAAATTAATATTATATCTTAAATATATATTATCTAAATCTCTAATTATATATATGTCACTAGTACCTATAATATATATCTATACATCTAGTAAAATAAAAGTGATAACATAAACTTAATATTTTCATACCTACAGTCATTACATCACCTTTTGTACCTAGTACATGTATATTTTCATGGTTACGTGTTAGGGTTAATTATATCCATCTTCCCCACTAGACCACCATAGCTTAACCACCCAACATGTGTGTTCAAATTTGAATAGTCTAGCTCACCTATAGATCCACATAGGTATCCACCTATATTTAAAATAAGTAAACTTATTAATTTCTTTTTCCCTCTCCTTGTGATGCTCACTACCATTGTCATCATCATCTAGCCAATACTAACTAATGAGGTATCACCACTGGGATCATAGACAAAACCCCTTATCCCCCCACTCCCTATAGATATCATACATGTCTCACCTAATAAGATGGGAAAATCAAATGTGACATTGGATGTGCCAATCCAAACTATATGTGTATGGATTCATATAGATGTGACTCAACCAACCACATATAGTGTCATGTGATCTATCTCCAATTCCTTTCCTACACTATAGTAAACCAAGATGGAAAATATTCCACTATGCCCCTATATGATGACCACATAATATAATCCATCCATAATAAAACTCTCTAATGCACATACATGATGGATCAAGTATCCTATGTGGCCCTATGCCCATGTCCTCACTTGAGGGATATGATCACCTACCACTTGACATAACCTCATTGGTTTGTATATTTGGAGCCTCTTATAAATCTAATTAAAAAAAAAGGGTTCCATATTATATTTCCCTCATATAAGTATATTGTTTAAAGTTTACACTAACTAAAACCACACTACATATCCCATATCATTTAATGTTCCTTTCTTAAGTGCATGATGGTACATGGAAATAATGTGAATAAGTATTACTCTATCAAACTTATGACATGAAACACACATGGTCATAAGCATGATAAGTTCCATCCAAATATCATGAATTCTAGAGATGTATACTTGGAAATGTCATATGATGAGCTTGTGCTCATCATATTGATATTACTCTATAGTAAATTGAGTGAACTCTCTCCTATCAATCACACTCCATGAAGTGTCACATACAATAGGAGTGTTTGTAATCAACAACCCCAATATGTCTTGGAAATTATCTAATGTGATTGACACCTTAATCACATTCCCCTCCACCTCCTCCATAAATGTGTATGTCTTCCTCTCTTATCTCCCTAGAAATATGGCAATCAACTCCATGTTGAGATCTACTTGGAACATCTCCTTGATCCCTACAAATTCTAGAGTATGAACTAACCTATGTCCACTAACAATAATTTATTAAGTAGATATGATATCAATCTATCAACTATAGTCTATCATAATCATCATCATCTCTAAAAAAGTGTCAAACAATAAAGCATAATTAAATTTTTATCTATAAATATAAAATAAAAATTAAAAACTAAATAAAAACAATAATTAAAATCAAAATTAATTTCACATTTCTTTACTACATCATCCAAGCATCCAACTAAATCAACCATAGAAAATAACCAATATCATTAGCCATACTTGAAGGTTTCATTCATGGAAAATTTAGAACTTTACATGCCATATCTTATAGTATTGACCATATCATCATTCTACTACATCAACCATACCCTATGGTATAAACCATGATTACCTGCTATTACTACATCAACCAATCATCTAACTACACTGATCACACTTAACTATCTAGTGCTACTGATCATACCCCATATTGTTGGACAAATAACCAATTTATACTAAATTATCCATACCCTATTGTATTGACTAACACATTACTTAATTATATTAGCCATACCCTTTGATATTGAATAGGAGTTAATTTCCCCATTACCAAATATATTAGCCTGGCCAATTTTTTTTTAAGGAAGTTGTTTCTTTTCTATCCCTAATAAATAACCTTGACACTAATTTTTACTTTTCTTCAAAAACCCACTATCTGTAAAAATTCTAGTCTTGTTTTGGTAGTGCCTAAGGAAAATTATGTTATACAAATTTACCTTGGCATAGGTATTTCTTAGTCTAGTTCATTTTTAATATGAATAAAAATGAACATTAAATGTACTAGCTACCTAAATGGATTAAAATTTTATTTTGATGCATCCTCCCACACTTTCACTTTATTTATCACTCTAACTGACCGATCTATAAAATGGTTATTAGATCAATCATTCTAAGAGGACAAAGGAAGGAAACGATCATGGGATTAAATGCCCACATTTGTTTAGGATTGTGATGGTCAATCCAAGGGATAATATCATACTACATTTTGAATCTAAGAGTAGTAAATTTCACCACTGGAAGTCAACTAATATGATGATTTCATATTCATACCTTTCTTACTAATTAGTCATCTAAATCTTGTTGACTACTTGATTTAACTAGTAAAATATTTAAAATCCACTTCACTAAAGTTAATTAAAAACTAATATAAGGAAGGATATAGTAAAAATACAAAAAAAATGAGGGAAATGTAAATAAAAAAAGAGAATGTCATCCTTAAGTTAAACAGGCTTCTTGATGCAAAGGAGTCAAAATTATGCTAAACCATAGTTATATTGTTGTGTGCCTAGTCTAGTGATTGCATAAAATTTAACCACTAAATGGGTAAGATTATAATGAAAAGTGTGAAAGATATTTATTAATTTAATCTATTATAAATAAAAATATTGGTAGTATGTATCTGTTTCAAATGATGATTGAGATAATTCTAAATAAAACATGAAAGAACTCAATAAACTAGTTATAATATCTACTACAAAACATAACTAAGAAATTCATCTAAAACCAAATATGCTAATAGTCAGAGCACCAATTAACCATCTAAATAAAAATATTAGAGGAATTTAAGTGAATAAAATATAATAAAATCTATATTAATAATTTTTAAATCCTTGTATTATAATCCATTTCTCTAAGCAGATAATCAAAGCAAAACTTGAGGAATGGCAAGTGCAATCCTAGAACAATTTGAATAGCATTTTGACCCAATTTTTTTTTATCCTGGTAGATAATAAAAGCCCAATATCATGATGGAATATAAATTTTAATCCTATAATGATTTTGGTAGTATTAGGAACCAAATTAGTTGACCCTTATAATGGAATTATAGCTCACTTAAATAGACAATTCAAGGATCTCTTGGCCTCATCTTCTAGCTCATCCCACTAATGGGGTAACTAAAAACATTCAATGATGATTGGAAATATATTTTATATTCATTTTTTTTTTACATATTTCAAGTGTGCCCACCACTATAGTTGAATCATTCCTCTTTAAGGTAAATGTTGACCAAATTTGACTTTTAGGTCAAATTGGGGCTCCCCTAGGTAAAAACTTGAGTTTTACATGTTTTAAGTGTTTTATGGGGTTTAATTTTTGTTCATAAGGTATATAATATGTCATTTAATGTTATTAAATGTTATATTATCCTTGGTCACTTATTTCATTAGCCAATGTGTCTTTTTGAGTCATTTAGGGGTCAAAATTGAGCATTCAATGAGTTATACAAATTTATTGGGAAGTGTGAAGGTTATAAAATGTGATTCCATTCCCTATGTGTCCACTTAAGTCTTTATAAATTGACATAACTAAAAAGTGGTAGGTTATTTAGTTAAAAGGGTAGTTTTCTTTGGAAAAAAGGAGATTTTAGCACTTATACGACTCCTTAGGAAGTGTGACATGTGGGAAAGGATAACACAATTCCTTTTACACTTCCATAATCTTAGTTTCATTTTTTATTTAATTTATAAGTGCCATTTATTTCTCAAAACCATTCTATTCCTTTTCATCCTTCTTGGCAAGCAAGAGTGACCTAAAGGTTTGCACTTAGAATGATCAACATAAGAGGTTTCAAGAAAAATGATCTTGAGGGTTTATTATACACTAATTCAGATTCCATTTGATGTTTTGTTTTATATTAATTATTTTTTGATCTTTATGAACCATTCCTAATAGGTTAACCCTTCAAATCTACTTGCTAATTTGTGTAGCCTGTAGTTTTTACACTTGTGAAATTTCATACAATTCACTAGGTAAGGTTAGTTATAGAGGAGGTTATCTTATCTCATGTTTTCCATGATTTTTTTCACATTTGGATTTGATTTAATGAGCCAAAAACTCAATTTTTAAGGAGGAGTGAAGGAGTGAAGTTGCAGTCATTTATGCCTTGTTCCAAAATATTGGTCTTATACAAAGGTTTTATGTGAATGAAAAATGATATTACACAATAATCAGATCCATATGATCACCCCTTCCCATTTTTTGTTTCATCACATCTTACTTTGGATCAATTTGCCACCTTGTCTTTTTCTATTATCAACTCTTTGCCCAACTTCAGTTGTAGTCACATGTATAAGCTTATTCAACTTCCTCATGGGATGATAATCAAGATATTTTATTTTTAAAATCCATAAATATTTTATAAAGAGTCCATTTATATACTTTTAAAATGTTTAATTATGGTCATAATTTCATCTACCATGTTAAAACAATCTTGAGATACCCCTGATTGCTCTTCCTCATGTATATATAGGTGATTTTCATGTTGGAAAAGATAGGTTGGAACTGGTTTTAGGGTGTCTAAGAATGGATATCATTTACTTAAATGTTTAAAAATTAATTTTAGTGGTTTTAAATCTATTCAATAACATTTTTTCCCCCAATTCCATGGCATGCATGTATAGCATGCCTAATACACACCTATAGGGCCCTTGTTGATGTCATACTGAGGTGTGTGAAGTTGAATGTGTTTTCCAACCTCTTAGTATTGCTACAAGTGAATTAGGATGTTTGATTAAGAATAAAAAATCCATATTCATGGATAGTTTCACATTTCCCATATTCAACTCATTGTTTGTGCACTAAAACATCCACCTACAAGTGGTTGAGTAGGGGATTAAAGTGTTTGTATAGAAGGGTTGAAATAATTTGACATTTCCTTAATATCTTGGTATGACAATAAAGCCATGACAAATATATATAAACTTCCTAAATTTAAATAATAATTGTGGAATAATGTGTGAAGATCATCACTGGTTTTAGCGAAGTTTTCCCTAAAAAGGTCAAAATAGAGCTCCAAGGGGTTCTTATGGACCTCTTATGATAGGTTTGCTAAGGGTCTCAAAGAATATAAAGAGTTGAATGTTGTGACTTCTATCATGGATAATATATATGCCAATAATGGAGGTCAAAAATTAAGGGAGTATAGGTTTTTTGAGGGCTCAAACATGCCCTAAAACACACTAAAATGCCCTAGTAATATCTACAGGCCTAAGCAAGTAAATGGTCTTTTGTCACCTTAAGGAGCAACCTTGAACAAATGGTTTATGAATAGTAGGTTTCAAATAATGATATGAGATAAAATGGCTTGTATTATATCAAGAAAGGATTGATACATGGTCTTGTGGGATAAATGGCTACCTATAGGTCCCCTTCTAGCAACAAATAGACACTTACAGTAGTCAAAAGTAGGATACATCAGTCATGGCATAAGGGGAACTTAGTTAAAGAGTATAAACCACATATATAGTGAGAATAAAGTATAAGGAGATATTAAATGGTTACTATATCTCTAAATTATTTCACAAACATCATGACCAAGTCCTAGCATGTTCAATGCACACCTAGAACATGTCCTCTAGGCAGAGTACCTCAATATAAGATAGTCATCTAAAAAATTGATGATAAAGTAGGGTTTTAAGACTTCAAGTGAGATATTATTTAATATTCATACATTGTGACCTAGATATTTTCATTTAAGATCTTGAAGCATCATCATTGATCTCAGTTGAAGCCTAATAGAGCCTACAAGAAGGGGTGTCTTAGTCTAGCAAGGTATGAGACAGTGACCCTAAGATAAATACCCCAAATAGTGATTTGAAGGTTTCCAAGGAATAATAATAGTTCAAATAGATTTTTTGTGACCTCAAGGTGTATTCAAGGAATCTTTTCACATTAGAACCCAAGTCTTAGCATGCTCAACACACACCTACAATAACCAAGTAGGATTTCTCAATCATCTTGGTAGAAACTCAGTCAAGTGAGTCCAAAAGTGCATATAGAATACTTATAAGGTTATAATTATGATTTTAACCTCTAAAATTTTTCTAAATGGCTATGATGAGCTTCATAAGCTCTATAAAAAACAAATGTACCCTACAATATGCCCAAAAAAGCATGTGTCTCATTCAACAAGTAGTAGACTTAATTTTGAAGTTCAAAGGTGTATTGATAGGGTTAATGGGAGATAAAACCTGATGAATTATTGAGTGATAATTTAAATTAGGATACTATTTATTTAATAATCTTCAAATATGGGAGAAAAAAATATACATAGACCTCAAGACCCCTATATGCACTTACAACAGGGTGTAAGCTAGTAAGGGTAAGGTGAGACATGGACTTGTTTAGGGAAGAAAGGAAGGTTTAAATAAATTTAAAGTGTTAAATTATATGCCAAGATATGTTATTAAAATCCCAAGACTTTTTCAAGGTGATCATAAGCCTTCCTTACTTGGCCAAAGGGCAACAGCTCGTAGTGTGGTCTAAGAAACCATGCTTGCTAAATAGCCAAGTATGAGGAATCCAAGGAAAAGAGTTTTTTTAGATGAATTAAAAGATTCATGAAAATTAATAGAATATTATTAAAAAAATTAAAAAACCTAGAATAATTGGTTTATCATGGAGAGGTGACTCTTAGGAGGGTTTGAAGAAAAAATAAGAAAATAGGTTTTTTTTAGCATTTGGAGATGGTTAGGCACCTAAATCAAAGAATAAAACTAAACCATCTGGTAAAAATCATAATTATTAATTTTTAAAAATTCCAAAATAATTAAATTTCCTTGAAAATAAGGGATATACCTCACTTTTTTGTCTCAAATGTCAGCTAGTATAGGAAAATCAGGCTTTGGCAAAGTGAGCTGCTAAGTGCAAAATGGGTAATGGGCTTGATATAATGAGGTGTATGGAAGGAAAATATATTATAAAAAACACTAATTATATCTTATACCTCCAAAGATGACCCAAATACCCCTTGCACATAGTCCAACTAGACAAGTTTTCACTAGGCCTAGTTAGTAAATGAGAGAAAAGGAAGAAGAGGAGTGCTTAGGAGGTCATGTGGTGATCATAAAATTTTTAATGAAGCATTAATAAGAATTATATTATATAATAAGCATGAAATATCATCTTAGGTAACTCATAATTACAAAGTACATGCTAAACCCTTTAGGCCTTCAAAGGACCAAGAACCAATTTGGGGTCCATCTTCATTTCCAACTCTTGGTGGGATATCCATATGATTTAAACATATTAAGGGGATTAAATTATACCTATATAAGCTTTTTTAGTGAAAATAAAACTTTTGGAAAGCTAATTATAGCTTACAAAGAGCCCAAGCATGCAAAAAGGGTAAAAATAAGCTCAATGAGGTAACTTCAAATGCTCATATCTCCTCTAAGGCTTTACATTGGAACCAAAGGAATTGGGAAAGGTTATAAAGGCCCCTTGGAATAAATTTTGTGGAATTTAATGGAATATATAATGTCAAATATTTATGATCAAAGATTAAGACCAAAAACTACCTAAAACCCTATTAAACCCTTATCTAGGTATTGATGGAGAAAACAAGCTTGGAGAGCTATTTAAATGACATATTTTTACCATGGAAGATATTGGAATTTTCATAGGACTCATTTAGGATTATTCCCATATAGATTAGTTGTGTGGATAACATGAAAACAAGGTATTATTGACCATTTTTTGTGTTTTTTAAGTTATAGGAGGTTTTAAAAGATGCAATCAATATTGGAATAAATATTTAAAATTATTATAAATCCTTATGGTTATTTATTTATAAGGGAAAACTTCTAAGTTTTCAAACAACAGCTCTCCTTTCAACCACTCAAAACTGGCATAATGGACACAAGGGTGAGAAGGGTGAAAACTCTAAGTGTGATCCTTTTTAAAGCATGACTGATGCCTCTAAATCCATGGAGGGTCTTGAAAGGTATCATTCACTCCCTCCCACATATTTTCATGAAAAAATTAAGCCATTTTTGAATACAAGTGTGAGGGGTGACTGAAAAAGGAGTTTTTTAGACTATAGATAATGATGACTTCCTTCTAGGAGTTTTTAGATGAGTAGGAATGTAACCAATGCATGAATATGCATGTCTGAAGGCCTTCCCTCTCATTATAATCATTATACCTATCCCTAGTTATTTATGGTATGTTTAAATAGGTTTAAATTATGACGATAGTTTTTTGAGCCAAGACTAGGAGTTTTATGCCATTTTTCATAAGTTTCATGAATTGTATGGACACTTGGTCCTCATAACATTGCATGGTTCATCCCATATCTCTTTATCATGAAATTTTAACCTCTTTTCTTAGATTCACAAGTGTCTAAGTGACCTTTGTACTTCCCTTATCTTGTTCTTCTCTCAAAGGCTATAAATATTGATTCTTTTGGCTCTTTTTAGCAGCCTTCATTGGTTAATGGTGAAACCCTAGCCAAATTTGTAATTGAATAACTCTTAAATAAATAAACAAGTGATTTTTCTTACTTATTTGAAAATTTAGTTTTATTACAATCTTGTTGGTCTTGTCTAGTAGAAGATGATCTTTTCTAACATGTTATCCTTGATTGTTCACCAAGTGTGCAAAAGAGTAATTATTATAAGTATTTTTTAGTGTTCTATTTCAAGTGTAGAGGTATCTTATAAGTGGTCCATAGACTGTATTATCTCAAAGAATCATTCATTTCCCTCCCAAGTATCAAAATACCTTCTTGAACCTAGCTTATGAAACCTTGATGTAACAATCTATCTTGTGTTCTGAGTTTTATGTAAGAGAAGATTTGCTTTGCTCTAAGTAGTATAATATCAATCAATAAGATGAAATACAATGTTTTTTTTATCACTTGTTTATATTTATTAGTTATTTTCTTAACCCTTTTCATCCAAAGTTGATAGGAAAGAAAGTACTTCAAAGAGTACATCAAGGGAACTAACTCTTCTAGAGATTCATATCATCAAATTATTACCCCTATCAAGAGAGATGTTTTCATTGTGCCACTTGGATGAGGAGAGCTAGGCATCTCCTCAAGGGGTGAAAATCCAAGTGACAATAGTAAATATTTTATCTTCTTGCTCCTTTATTTTTTATCTAGGTTGCAACTTGATATTCTATCATCAAATTGATTACATAGTGGATTCATAGACTTGATAGACTTAAAATATATATGAAACATCAAATTTTAGTCTTGTGTCCACTCTGATGAATTAGTACATCTATGTGGCCATCAATCTTCACTTTTGTCTACTAGGTCAATGTTCTTTCTATGTGTACTTCCTCACTACTTCAATTTACCTTTGCCTATACTTTTATATTCTTGGGCCCAAAATTTACACATGGTATCCTATCACTTTCCCACCTCTTTTCTCAATTCTCTTTTGGTATCCATAGCACATGTATTCTCTTAATTTAGCCATTGCTTAGACTGGGTCCTAATAGGCCTTAATTATGCCTTAGTCATGATGCAGTGTGTTATTACCACATGGTGACATCTTACTAACCTATAACTCATATGTGTACCAAAACTATACATACTATTCAAATATAGTGTGTCATTAGGATGATTCCATGTGGTATAATCTTGCTAACCCACTCATATAGAAGGTTTACTAATGTATTGATCTACCTAGGATATTGGATTGTTAACATTATACCATGTGGCATAATCTTATTGACTTAATTTTTTGGAGGATTTTATTTATTTTGAGGCTCTTGAGAAAATATTTTAAACTAATTAAGTTGTTTAGAGTAGTGAAAGATGCCACATGGCTTTGATAACTTTTGGAAGAATTGGTTAAGGGATAAAAATTTTTTACAAATAGTTTGGTGCCATTGGGAACTATGAAAGAGTGCCACATAGAAAAGGATAAAAATCAAGCACCTACAATAAAATAAATAAAATCATATTCAACTAATTTTAATTAAAAATCAAATAAGTATTTAAAACTCAAATGGTTAAGTTATTTAAACAAAATCAAATGAACATAGAAACTTAATGAATAAAATTCCATTTTCACTAAACTCAAATCCAAATTTTTCCATTTTGTCCATTATTCATAAATTTCCTAAGCCCCAATATTAAATAATGTGAACATTTAGTCAATTAGTCTAAAAATGAAGCAAAAATGGATTAAATTGCTTAGGAAAAGAAGCTAAAAACTATGAAATAGCTAGAAAACTTGCCTAAATCTAAGGTGAAATGGTGTGAAGGGGGTAAACTTAATTCATTTAAAAAATAAGGTTCAAAACAAGACTTAATATCTAATAAAATTTATATATTTTAATCAATGCACCCATAAATAAGAATTTTAGACCAAGTGCAATAATGAAGATTAGATTAACAGACTTGGTTGTTATCAATGAAGCATTCAAAAAGTGTAACTTCACATCTAAGAACTAACAAACCAAAGGCCAAACTAAAAAAAGAGGGTCCCCATTTTATATCATGAGTATGGGGCATTTGGAACCCAAAAAATGGTGACTTCCATGGGGAGAATGCTGCAAAAACATTTAGAACCCATAATATTTGATTAAGCACTCCAAATATTAGACCAGAAATCTTCATGTCTTAACATAAGTATAAACTAAAAACAATTATCTTCATAAAAAATTATAAATATGATTGCATTTAATTATAATTCAACATGTGGCATACTAATTTCCAATTATGTTAAAGACCATTAGTGTGTGCAAAGTGATTAATTATTTGTAGTTCTTGAATTCACATAAAATAATTCAGATCTATTTAGACAACTATAACTTTTAAGATTGAATATATTTGGTAATTTACATTTGTGGGATGGCATGTTAATTTCTCTAATACCATGTAGGTGTTAATATCCCCAATAGAGATACCTCTAGTCTTACTTAAGACCTTTCTCCACTACCAGCCAAGCCAAAAATCCTGTGGTGGAGATTACAAGAATCACTCTTTCGAGGAAGACTTTAGATTTTGCATGTTTATTCTATTTATTTTAATATTTTATTTATATAAAAATATATTATTCAATTTTTTCCATTAAGGTTTGGGAAACAAGCCCTAGGTAAAATGATAGAATTTGAAAATCTAGATTATGAAGACAAGTCTAAACTAGTTTAGTGTTTCTTCTTTGATTTAGATATTCAATTAAGTGAAATTAATGGATTTAGATAAGAAAATAAACCTTTATAAAATACACATGATATATTTATAATTAAATTCCTTTGAAATTTAGAAAATTTACAAAATAAAATTGAAGTAATCCATACAATTATTCAATTATGACTCTTCACCTTCTAACTTCTAAGGCTTAAACAAATTTCATGTTTCCATCAACCACTTGAGGTAAATTATCTGACTAATACAAATAAAATGGATTCCATAAGGTTCTTCCTCCTACTCATTTTTTATTTTTAGAACAAAGCTTAACTATTGTAGTGGGGTGTTAAAGACAAGGAATAGGCTAGAATGTTGAAGTAGAACAGAACCAAAATAGTAAAAGCATAAAAAAATATGTAAAAATAGGGATATAATCTATAAAATAAGGAAAATAATCTAAGAAACAAAATTTATAAATTATAACTTAACTAAATAAGAAAAAGCAAAAAAAAAAAAAATTACATTAACATAAAAAAACAAGCCAAACAAAAATGAGAGGGTCAATTTAGAAACTTGGTGTGGAATGTCTTCCACTTATTGGTAGCATCAAGGCTCTTCTAGTTAGTGTCTTTGGGAAGGTTAGGATGTCATTGTATTCACTGAACTAATAGTTTAATTTCTTCACTAGAATCTAAGGCAATATGTTAGTATATATTCAAAATAATCATGTTTATTGGACCTAAAATCAGGAGCATTGGAAGAAGTATTTACCTTAAAATATTTAAAAGTATAAATGGGAGATTTGATTACATAAATCTTAGTTTTATGATCATTTTGGCAAGAGGTTCAATGCATACCAGCCTTTTGGGATAAGAATCACCTATGGTATGAGCATCTTCCTCTTCTTCTTTCATGGGTTGATTATGCTCTTCTAAATCAAAAATATAAATGATATCATCATTACCATAGTTATAATATTCTTTTGAAAGAATAGGTTGGCTATGTTTTTTTTGAATTTAGTATCTCCTTTCACTCATTATCATCAAAAAATCCATACTCCTCTTCAAACATTTTGTGATGGATAAAACCAGTAATTATAGGATCAACTTGTTTATACAAAAATAGTTTTATTATGAAAATAGGAGGATCTTGTATATTTGGGTGATTGGGAACAACACTCTAGAAAAGGAAAACACCTTTCACTTGGATTATTTTTGGGCATATAAATTGACTATTAACTTTATCAAATTCTACAAAATCTATGTCCAAGTTAGTTATTGCAAACTTCTTTACAAACGTTGTAATTAAAGGATATAGAGCATGTAAATATAAATCTAAAATAGTTTTTTTATGATATTTATGATTGATATGGATAATATTATGACTCTTTTTAAACCTATGATTTAGTTCTCTATCATGTCAAGAGGTTCCATTTTAATTATAACAAAGTCTTACAATAAAGTATGAGGGTCAATCCCAAAACCAAACTGAAACAAAAAAAAGAATTTTGAATTCATTCTAGTTGATAATAGAATTAGGTTGTAAGAATAAAAACAAGTTATATGCTTATTATTCCAAACTAAAATGAAACAACCTACAAGAAACATCCTTGAATTTGACATTTAAAACACACATATTAGATTTATAAGCAACAAGGTGTTCTTAAGCAATCCTTATGATTTCATTTTGAAATATAGGAAGAAACACAAAGGGATACTCATCTGAGAAGTCATGTTGAATGACTAGGACATTTATGGATAATAACTAAGCTAAGGCATCATTATAGCCACAAAATTTTAATGAGTTTAGAGAGAGGGAAAAGGGAAAAAAAACATGTATAATAAGTCTATCTCTATTGGTTCATTTTCTTCTGTCTCAACAAGTTAAATAAAAAGGGTAAGAACTTAAATTTGGAACTTGTGATACTTGGGGTTTAGGTTGTTATTAAATAAATAACAATCAGAATAAAATTATACAAGTAAAATACCTCCTTATATAAATATTAATGTTGAGTACTCCAACTAATCTACCCAAAAAATGGCTATTAGATTAACCATTCTAAGACAAAAAAAAAGGAGGAAATAATCATGGGATGAAATTCCCCCTTAGTTGTAGGATTTTTCTAGTCAATCCAAGGGCCAATATTATACCAAGTGTTGACTCTAAAATCAATATATGCTACCATAAAAGGTTTAAGTGATATGAGTGTTTCATGTTCATACACTTGTTTGGTATTTAGTTATATAAATATTTTTGTCTACTTGATTCAATTGGTCACATAATCAGAATATTGTTCATTGTAGTTCATTTCAAACTAATCTAAGGTAAGATGTCATCAAAAGATAAAAAATGGATATTACGGTAGGGTAGAAAAGAGAGGGTCATCCTTCAATTAAAAAATATTATTGATGTAAAGGATATGAAATTATTACATACCATAGTTATACCATTGTGTGCCTAGTCTAGAGATTGCACAAACTTTAATCAATCAATGGGAAAGATTCTAAGGATAAGTGTGAAATTAATTTCTTCATTGAATCCATTATAAATAAAATTAATAGTAGTTTATATTTTTTTGACATGATAACTAAGATCATTCTAAATAAAACATGAAATAATTCAATAAACTAGTTATGATAGCTTTTTCATAACATAACTATGATAATCATCTACAAACAACAATATTAAAAGTCCTATCCCCAATTAACTAGTTAAATCAAAAGAAGTGATTAATTTAAAGTGAATAAAACATAGTAAAAATAGTATTCAACATTATAAAAACATTATATTATAATCCATTTCTCCATGCATACAATCAAATCAAAATGTGAGGAATGATAGGTTTAATTATAGCATAATTCCAATAGTGTTTTAACCCAAAAAGTCTCAATCTTGGTAAAAATTCAAAACCCAAAAGCATGAAGGAATAACATGTTTAATCTTGGAATTCTTATAAAATTATTTGTAACAAAATTTTATGACTCTTAAAATGGTAATGTATCTCTCTTAAATAGATAATTTGAGGATCTCTTGACATCATCTTCCAGCTCAACCCACTAATGGGGTAATTACAAACATTCAATGATGATTAGAAATTTAGTTGAGAGCCATTATTATCTAATAGATTTTAAGTAAATACCACCATTTTATTTGAACCATACATCTTTAAATAATTATTTATCTTTTAGCCAAGCTTCAATTTGATTTTATAACATTGAATTGTGTGCATAGCGCATTTTTAGACTCGATGGCCTTGATGACTAAATGGGTTGTCAAATTTCAGTCTCATGGACACTTTAATGACTTGGTACATCTAATTATCCATTTACATTCTCTTTTTTCCACTTTATAAATTTTATTTCCATGTATCACTTCCTTACTACTTCACCCAAGCTTTTCTTGTGCTTTTTAATTCTCAAGCCCACCATTTCCACATGGTAGCCTATCACTTTCCTATCTCCTTTATATTTTATTTGTTAATAAGCCCTATCATGTATCTTCTCCTTACTAAAATAATGTTCTACCTAGGACCCAATAGGCCTTGATTGTGAATTATCCATGACATAGTGTGATGTTACCATATGGCTACATCCTACTAACCTAAAGCTCAGATTTGTAGTGAAACTATGTAGACCACTTTGGGATAGTAGGTTATTGGGATGATTCCACTTGGAATAATCCTAATAAATAATCATTTATAAGGTCTATTTATTTATTAATCCACTTAGGGTAGTTTATCACTAGGATTGCACCACATGGCATAATCCCACTAACTCGCTCACCTAGAGGATTTGATTGAGTTGAAGGCTCTCAGGCAAATCTTTTGAATTGTTTAAGTCTCAAAGAGTGGAAAAATATGCCACATGGCTCAAAGAAATTTTTAAATAATCAATTAAGTGCCAAAAATATTTTGTGAATGGGTTGAGGCCATTGAGAGATGTAAAAGAGTGATGCATGGCAAAAGAGAAATGCTAAGCACCTATAGGCAAAAGAAATAAAATCCCAATTAGCAAATTTGAATTAAAATGCAAATGGATAAGTATTTAAAATTAAAAAAATTATTGAAATAAAAACAAATGAACATATAAAATTAACAAATAAAAAGATATTTTCATTAAAATCAAATCCAAAATTCACCATTTTGTCCATTGTTCAAAAATTGACTAAGTCCCAAGTTGAAACAATGCAAAAATTTAGTTAATTAGTCTTAAAATGAAATAGAAATGGATTAAATTGCTTAGGGAAAGAAGTTAGAAAACTCTAAAATAGCTAGACAACTTACCTAAATCTAAGGTGAAATGGACTAAATGGGGGAAATTTGATGCATTTCCAAAATAGGATTCAGACTAAGACTTAATAAATCTAAGAAAATTCAGATATTTAAATCAATGCAACCTTAGATGGGAATTTTAGACCAAGTGAAATAATGAAGATTGGATTAAAAATATTGGTTATTATCAATGAAGCATTCATAAAGTAGGAATTGACATCTAGGAAATTGCAAACTAGAGACCAAACTAAAATAAGGTTGTACCCATCTGATATCTTAAGGATGGGGCATGTTAGATCCAACACACCTCCTCATGTGTGATACATAATCTCTGAAAACACTATTTTTTTTCACACTAAGCTCTAGTTTTCTAAAAATGGAAAATACACAAATGAATATTTTAAACCTATTTATAGTAAAAAATTCAAAATTTTAACTTTTAGTTCTTTACCATGATATTATGTATTTTTTACATATATTTATTTTCTTAGGTGCTTTTCACAAAATAAAAGAAGTATTAGAACCCTAATGAGATAGTAAAATTTTAGGTGCTAACATTTATTTTTGAAAAAAATGGATTTTATCTTTTTTTTAGTCCACCTTTTAGTAATCTTGATGGGATCTTCTATTATCTATGACACACATAACGTCATCTAAAACCACCAAGGTAATTAAAGGTGCATATTCTCATTTTAATTAATTTAAGTTATTTCATCATTTATTTGTGTTCTTTTGTTTTACTATGTTGTTATCCTAAGGCACCATCCTGCATTGCACTAATTTTATATGTGATGAGCTTTAAGTGGGATTTTTTATACACAATATATTTTAAATTTTATAACTTTACTGATGCTTTCTCTTTCAAAAGCTTGTCAGTACATCAATATCCCTAAGTGCATGCCTTAAAGGGTGAACATATATTATGATGGGATTATTTCATGGAACTTTACAAAATATGTTTGCATAATATTTATCACATTCTCACTACTATTAGTTTGTCCTCTTATTAGTATCTATATGTATTTCATCTTTATGTACCTTATGTCTAGATATGTTAGCTTCTCTATATCATATAGTATTGTCTTGGTCATTAGATTTTTATTTGTGATTAAATATTCCTTTTATTTTATGAGCTAACTTTATATAGTTTTGATTTTTTATTTGTAAATTTGTACTATATTAGTCTGGGTGATGTGCATTAGTGACTAATAGATCTATAAATCTAGAATATGGGTGCCTATGTTGAGAATACCAAAATGAAAGGGTTCCAAAGCCTAAGCTTATGGCATAATGAAATAGATCTAACTATACCTCTATGAAAATAATAAATTTAAGTAGTTGTGCTAATAATTAAAGTAAATTAAAGGGGAAGGGTTATAACAATAAAAAAGGGCAAGGTGCCATAGTCAAGAAATGGGGGTTTAGATAATTGAAAATGGAATATGTAAATTATAATAAATATTATAGTTATACCATCTTATTTGGCATAGAGAGGACATAAATAAGGATACACACACATTATTTCTCTAATAAATAAGTAATAAATAATATACTAAGTAAATAAAGGAAATAATATAAGGTTAGAAGTACTTAACTTGGAGTGGACCCATCGATCATCAATCTCCACCTTGGCCAATAGTGTGTGGTAAGATATTATTGTAGTTGAAAAGATTAAACATGGTCAATATAAGACCTAATAATACCCCCAATGACTCTTATTAAATCTCCAAGACTTTCACAAGACAAGACTATAAACCAAACTCCTCCAAATGTGACCTAGTGTAGAAGTGCAAGTGAAATCAAAGTGAATATAATGTGTGTGTGTGTGTGTGTGTGTGTGTGTAAGTGTGTGTGTGTGTGTGTGTGTGTGTGTGTGTGTGTGTGTGTGTGTGTGTGTGTGTGTGTGTGTGTGTGTGTGTGTGTGTGTGTGTGTGTGTGTGTGTGTGTGTGTGTGTGTGTGTGTGTGTGTGTGTGTGTGTGTGTGTGTGTGTGTGTGTGTGTGTGTGTGTGTGTGTGTGTGTGTGTGTGTGTGTGTGTGTGTGTGTCTTTGTATATAGTCTAGAATGAAATATGACTTATATATAGTGATGAAATACCCAAAACCAACCCTCATCACTAAGATAATGACATTAGCTAAATCAATATATTTGAGAGATTTAAACAATAATT
The DNA here is from genome assembly GCA_037957365.1 of Torreya grandis. Classification (NCBI taxonomy): domain Eukaryota; kingdom Viridiplantae; phylum Streptophyta; class Pinopsida; order Cupressales; family Taxaceae; genus Torreya; species Torreya grandis. Next base: position 1,107,075 of record JARHVA010002027.1, read on the forward strand.
GAATGGTATTGGCTATGTTGATATAGTAATAATGTCAGGAAACATGTTCAAAATCACATTTGAGTAGTAGATACATTACATGGAGGAAAAAGTTATCAAATATATTGTATTGACCTAGTTGATGCCATAAAAAATGAGTTAATTGACATAGTTGAATGAGATAGGATGAAGGTAGGTAGGTAGAAATATAAATATGAAGAAGTTGAACTATAAATAATAATTATATTATCATGAAATAGATAAAAAAAAATCTCTCACAAATCACCACAATAATGTCTACCCCTTTCCTAGTGTACCCTTTAAGGTGTGCACTTAGGCATATCAATTTTAGGTAAGTATTTACAAGAGAAAGCTTCAGTAAATGATAAAGTGAAAATTATTATGTGTATACATATCCCCACCCAAATCTCATAGTGTGTCACTATAGTGTAACATGGGATGGTACTTTTGGAAATAACATAGAAATAAAATAACTGAGCTAACTGAAAGGAAATTTTTAAAGTAAATGAATAACTAAAATTATCATATACATACCTTGACTTAACTTTTTGATCAATGACTACATGAAATTATCATAATCTCAATCATGTAGGGTGTAGTACCTACATTTTATAAACCCCACCAATAAAAATTTAAAAATATAAGCAATGCATTCATATATAGGATGGTTAAATTATAAATGAAAAACTCTCAAAATTGATTAAATTACTTAATGAATTGGCAAGATGGGATCTTAAAGGCTAGATTAAAACCAAAATATGAAGCATGTAATGAAAAATGATAAAAAAAATAAATAACAAATGTAAAAAACACTAAATCATGTGAAAAACATTTAAAACATTGTAATTAAATAAGATATCAATGTAATAAATATCAAACAAATGTATTTAAGTAAATAATGTCAAATCAGACATGAAGAAAACACAAATGACTAAAAATTAAAATTTAATCAATAAGACAAGCATGTAAATTCATGTATATCTATAAAATGTAAGTATGTGAAAATGAAAATTTTTAAATGTAATATAAATGGAGTCTATGATAATCAAGAAATAACATGATGGATAAATGAGAACAAAAATCTCTAAGTAAATACAACTCAAAACTTAGTGTTTATTCTACAATGTGATACAGGAAGGCATAACCACATAATGACATGACTAAGATGAAAATGAGATGGTGTGGAAAGAAAGGGTGTTAGGTGTTTATGAGGAAGGCATAGTCCTATCTAAGGTCTTATAATGAAACTCATAAACTAAAATCCAAGATGCATAAGTAATAATATATGGTCTACTAAAAGTGATACTAATCAAGGGGAGAATGAGAATAATATAATGTAAGTATGGAGTGAAATGAACCATACATGTTGTATACACATAATACTTTAAAACTTTATAAATTAATGATGATTTCTATCTTTCAATAACCCATCAAGTCTCAATCTCTCTGATTGCACATCTTAAGAGGTGCACCAAGAAAGGGGTGGACAGACCATTGGTGCTTCATAGAATTGTTGTCCATTTTTTCCACTTGTTATCTACACACTTGTCTCCTAAAACCATTCTCCTAAGCTTTGAATCCTATTTTTAACCTTCCTCTAGTATTTTTCCACCTTCATTATCCCTTTCCTTAACCTAAACCCCTTTTTTTAAAGTTTAAATGACATAATTGGCCACATTAACCTTGTATTCCATACCTAAACCCCTTTTTTAAAGTTTAAATGACATAGTTGGCCACATTGACCTTGTATTCCATGACCTAGTTTATTTTCATCAATTACAATACTAGGTAAACTAGGTTGACCTTGTCAGCCTAAAATTTTGAAAGGGTTTAGGGTTAGATCCACCTATATAAACACATTCATTTCACCATTTATAAGAGAATATAATAATAATTGAGATATATTGTGCATCTACTTATCCACCATTCTACCTGAGGAGCAAGATTACAGTTTCATACTTTATTTGGAGATATGGATCTTGTCTTGTGGAGAATTTTTTTAGATGCACTGATAGGTTGTGTATCCTAGAGCTGATTTATCCTCATCATCCTTACATACCACAATAACCTCTTGTGAAGCACCTTGTCTAAGGGAGAGATTGAGGCTCAGTGGGTTTGTATTTGAAGGTAAGTATTCATAAGGTTATTCATCCTTTGTAATAGTAGATAGATATGCTTTTTCACTTCTCTTCCATGCATTAGAATTCTATATACATTGATGTGATTATATGTCTTTTATGCATGTTTAATTTTATTTTTTGTTACCCCAACTTTATTCCACAAGCTTTGGTGAGCACTAGATTAGACTTTGCTTTACTTATTATTAGTTTAGTGAATATGAAAACATAGGACCTAGTTAGGGTTATTACATATTTTTTATTGACTAGAGGATTTGGAACCCTCCCTAGTGAATTTATTGTGGTAAGAGATCCTTTGATTATGTTTAGCATATCCATATTGGTCATGACCTTGATTATCTAGTGTATCCCCAATCAAAAGTGTAAGCAGGATTTATCTTCTCTGAGTTAGGATTGATTTATAGATTTCATGCATTTCCCATTATATAAATTCTAGTGAACCTAACATGAATCTAACCCTTGGAGGCTTTCTTTCATACTTTCACTTATATCATTTCATTATTTTTCCATATTTGTGATATTATATTGAACTAGTCAGTATAGTTATAATTTTTTGTGCACAAGTTTAACATACATTCGTATCAAAATGACTTTGTTATTTTTTTGTAAGTCTTCATCAGATATAGGTTACTAGATCAGATAGGTTGACATAGTAATATTCTTTAGTCCTAGTTAAAAAAAACTTATGTCAAATAGGTTGACTTAGTCACTTTGTTAGCATCTAGATCAACAAAATAGGTCAAATTGGTTAACTTAGTATCTCAGTTAGCATATAAATCAAAAAACTAGGTCAAACAAGTTAACTTAGTCTCTCTGCCAGCATATAGATCAATAAACTAGATCAAACAAGTTGACTCAGTCATCTTATCTTTCTTCATCACATAGATTTTTATAGAACTAGGTCAAACCAATTGACTTAGTTTGCATAATTTGTAAGTAGCATTCAAGGTATTTTAACATAAAATTTAAAATCCTTATCATCCTCAACCCACCAAGGTTTCTCTCTTTATTTTTCTATCAATTTAGTACTTCATTACAGTTCTATTTTGTGTAAGTTTGCAATCTTTAAAACTATAACCATATATTAAACTAATTTGACCTAGTTGACTTAGTTTTTCAGCCTATATTTTGTCTAAAACACTGAGATGAGTTGTTCAACTTTGTTCTTAAAGACTTTTGTTTTCACAAAATAGTAGTGACCCAGTTGATTCTATTTTCTAATATTTTCATACAATGTCATCTGAACTGACTCTATACCATTATTAATTTGGGAATTAACAATTATTTACTACTAATTAACTCACACTTTAATTTTTAGTTATTTTCATGCTTAATGTAGCTCACATAGTCTAATTAGGTGGTTTTTTATATTAACATTTAGTTACACTATTTTTCTCTTTTTGCACACACTACCAAATCACACAATATTTAAAATTCATTTAACATTTGTCTTCCCAAGGCCTACCTACTTGTATTTAATCACCAAAGGGGAATCCAACTTGGTTTTATAGCCACGTATAAACCCATGATTAATGGTATATATTGGTAAATCACCTGACACCCTTATCACTACAATATTGTGAAGTGATGGGGTAGGCCCTAATACCAAGCCAATATTATTGCCAACATAGATCCCTTTTAGACTGAAACATCATGAAACCATCCATATATTGCTTTTTAGTTCCCTATTTTCTGTCAACTTTCCTATCACACTTAAAACAACACTTTATAATAATCTAATAACACTCAAGATGACCACTTAGCACTTAATTTTTAATTGATTGTTTGCTCTCTAATTATTATGTGTTATATTACAAAAACTTGCATTGTTCAGCATTAGTGGAGGGTTTTATGATGTGTGACCTAATTGAATCACTCATGTTGATCTAATTTTTTTATGTGTTTGCTTTCATTTCTTACTTCATATTGAAAAAAATTTCCCTATTTTAGCACATTTCCATTCTATATGGTACATTATCTTATAGACTATATTTTCTCCTGTCAGTAGTACATAGTCAACCTACATGACTATGTATCCCTTTCTACCTACTTTATCTCCTAGACTACAATATAGATTCAACCTGTATGATTTTGTGTTCTTTTATACTAATCAGGTTATAGTATGAATTCAACTTGGTCAACCCTGTATCCTTATCAAATTAGTTTCCTACCCTATCTATAGTATAGAGTTAAATTTTATGACTCTATACTCTTTTTTCTAGTCAAATTATATTACTTAGTCAACCCTATATCCTTATCAAGCTCAGTTTCACACCCTATTTATAGTACAGATTCAACTTATATGACTTTGTACCCTTATTTACCTCTTAGATTATAGAACAAAATCAACTTAGTCAACTCTATTTTTTTTCCTCTTTACCTTTACATCTGACTAGTCTTAATCTTTCTCCCTCATCATGAAATTCCTATTTGAAGACAACACTAAGTTGAATTCAATATATATGATGAGCCTTACCAACCCCAATACGTTCTCCCATAAGTATTTTTTGGATACTACCCTAGATGAAATTAATTTGAATGTATCCACTCATACTACAAACTATGGGACCCCTCCTCATACCTATTCAGTTTGTAACCCTATCTTCTCACTAGACGATCAACCTAAATTAGAGTATAATCCATAAATACTCTTCTTCATCAATGAGTTTCCTCAAAATCAAGGAAAATATCCTTATAATATTTACCATCTCATGATAATTGGTCAATTTAAGGATCCCCCTTCACCTTCTCCCACATTCTCACATGAATTTGGGGGCACTAGCTTCTGTAATCCTCAACCTCTTCCCTCTTTTTTGACCCCTTCTCACACCATGACATCTTCCTCTTTTATTTCCTCTACCTCCATGCCTAGTATATCTACTAACATGGATAGTTATACATCTATCACACCTCTTCTACAATCTACTCTTCTCAATTCTTCCACTAATGCATCATTTTCTACTCATGGTAATCATGCATATAGTGTTGCTTCTTTTCATACCTCTACTAGTACATATTTTTCCACATAAGAAAATCATGTTTCTAGTGCCTTACTTACCAATAATTCTTCTCAATCTACTACTAACACCCATAGTGGTACCCAAGCCACTAATACCAACTCTAATGCTTCACATAATGCCAATAAAACCACTCAAACCCATCAACTTCTATTACAAACTCTTAATAAAATGAATGTTTACCAAGTTAAAAATTCTAACCAAATGATGAAAATGTAAAATCATCTAATCCATCTTCAAAATCACCCTCAACAGGTTCCATAGGGAATGTATAACAAAATGCTCCCCCACCACCTCTTTAAGATTCCCATGGTAATCTTATCCCTCAACCTCCTCTTATTAAAAAAATAATCAATCACCTTTAAAATGAGCCTCTTACACCTCAAATTTCTAACATTTATATAGGAGAAATCACCCCTACCATTACTTATAATAGGTTAAATGATCCTACTCTCCATTTCAAAACATTTAAAAATCTATACAAATATTGGTTCAAGTTAAATGCTTTTACCGCTACCCATCTATTAACAAAAACTCTCACGAGCGATGATTTATATTGGTATAACCAAATCAAATCTCATTCCATCACTAATTTGGAAGATTTAGTCAATCCTCTAGTCCAAAAATTTCAAACTAGTGATCTCCTTAGAAATATCTTGGCCTATTTTATTAATTATAAGCAACTTGAGACCAAAACTTCACAATCTTTCATCAAATGATGGAAGATCTTATTTTAAAAATTTGAAAATAATATGATATATGATAAACTCTTTCATCTATTTACCAATGCTCTTTATCCCAAATTTCAATGTTGAGTCTAGACTCTCTCACCATGAAGTTTTAAAGAGGCTATTGACCAATAAAAGTGTCAATATTTCCTCATGCTTAATATTGATCCATCCTAACCTTCTATGGGTACTCTCATGTTAATTAAAAATAATAATTTCCATGCTAAAAATGATGGTGTCATTGACACTTGTGATATCAGTCATACTATTCAAATTGTTGTTCCCAAGCATTTTCTAGAACAAGCTTCCCCACCTAACCACATCACTAATCCTTATTTATATTCAACAAATAACATAAATGTTCATAAAAATTTATCCTTACTATAATTACAAAAGCATCTACCAAGGCCTCTTATATGATAACTTGATCCCACTCCTCCCATGAAATCTTAGTATGATCCCAATAAAAATTTTTGGTTTTATGCTAGTTGGGATCATTCTCATGAAACTTGTAGGCAAATTCATTATTTGGATATGGATTTCCTTCTCAGTCCCAATTTTAACCATGATTATATCATTCATAAATATTAACAAGCCTATGATAGTGCCTTCAAAGCAAATGAAACACAAACTAAATCTCAAGCTTTAAACCAAGCTAATGCTCATTTGGCTATCTATAAAGATCCTCTTTCGAATCACCAAGACAACAAAGATAAGCTTACCCCTTCTACCAATAATGTTAATAATCTTATTGAGACAATTTCAAAAGAGAATGTGGTCAATATGATTAATATGTAAAGGGTGGTTGCCTTCATTAATCCTCATCTCATCTACACTCCTTAATTGTCTTGCACATTTCATGTTATCCAAGATTCTTCCCCAACTCACTTAATAGATTTGAGGCAAGTAGTCCTTATATATTTTGATGAACCAATTCCAACACCTCCCTTAGATAAAACTTATCATACCATCTATACCACTACTCCAACCTCTTTACCCATCACCAATGATACTCAAACTTCTATTAACACTTATTCTAATTTATCTCAAACCAAACTTGCATCAACTACCCCATCTTCTCAAGATAATCAAAAAAATTATCCTCCAAGTAAACCTTCCACATATTATCAATATAAATTCACATTCACTTTATCTTCTCCTTTTGAGGACCTCCTTCAACACTATGCACCTTTTTCCAATTGTCCTCTTATGGGTTATGATGAGTGGGATCCTATTAGGAGCTTACTAATCTCACATATCAAATCCCATTTTTAAAACTCATGTGGACCTCTTTATGTCACTATAATCATCTCATGTAGCTCTTGTTAAAAATAAATGTCCCTCATCCTCCCCTAGTAAGATGTAAAGCCACCTTATCTAGATCAAAAGATAGCATTTTAAAATAGTGAAAAGAGATGGCAATGCACATTGATGAAACAATGGAAACTTATCTTTCTCTCAAATTCCCCATTGCTTTTATGATCCCTGATGATATTATACTTTATGTGGATGATCCTTCTACTTATATTAGTGTTTAAATTGGTGATATCCAAGTCAAGTGTGCTTTTATTGATGAGGGTTCATGAACTTGTGTTGCCTCTCTTGATTTTATTAAAACACTTGGATATTTTGAATGTAATCTTAATTCCACATGAAACATGTGTTAAGGCTATGACCGAAGGAAAATGCCTCCCTTAAGTTGTGTGTGGCTTCCTATCATTATCCCACCTATCACCATTTGAGTAAAGGTGATGATATTCAACTTTCTTCCATCTTATAACATTTTTCTTGGTAGGCCATGGACTCATCATGTGAGAGAAGTTGCCTCTTCCACTTGCCAATGTGTTAAATTTATTCATAATGGAGCAATCTATAAGATTCAAGGTGATAATAACCCTTGTAATTTTGAATAATTCCAAGACCTTGGTGTATTCAAGATTCCACCCTTGAACCCTTGTCAATCATTCCATTTCATGAATCTTAATGGTTTAACTTTCCTATCAACTCCACCTAAGGTTACCATGGTCATCCCAAACTCATTGGCAACATACTACCTAACCTCTTAGATTCAAATGATGATGAGCTTGATGAGATCAATCTCAATATTAAAACCTTGAATGTCTCACATCATCTCATTTCTCAACTTCCCCCTTCTCTAGAACCTCATTCCTATCAACCACTTAGTGATGATATACCCATTATCTTAACTAAGACTCGAATGCCATTCATCACACCACATTGGATGACAAGGTCATCCTTACTGTTTCTATGCAAAATTGCTTTCTACATTCAAAGAATAATAAAGAAACTAAGGAAATGGTCAAGGCTAGAAGTACCTGATAAAGTCGTGCGCACCGAAATCAGATGTTGAAAGATTCTCCTCTTTGTCTGTGGAGGAATGACACCTGCGAAGAAAAGGCTAAAACACGGAAAAACGTTAGTCAAAGATATGGTGGGCTGTCAGGTGAACGCCCGATCCCGGAAGTACGAAGACTCCCTAGAAGGATATCAACCCACTAATAAAAAAGCAGAATATTGGATGAAAGTAGATAATAATGAAAGATAAAATGACAAAAATAAATGACAGAAAATAAAAGAGCATACCTGATATGCAGCACTGTTCTGCACAGTCACCGGCGTCGGTCTCTGTGGTGCCGGCGTCGGTTAGGGAAGATGCCGACGTCGGTTAAGGTGCCGTCATCGGTCAGGGTAGTGACCGGCATCGGTAGGGGCAGGTTCAGGAAAAGTCTGAACAGGTTCAGGACTGGGTGAGAGAGTTGGGATAGGTTCTGGGTAAGGTCTGAGAGAGTCGGGACAGGGTCTGGGCAAGGTCTGAGAAAGTCAGGACAGGGGCAGGGATGTAAACGAGGGATGCTGGTCTGAATAGAGTCGGGACAGGGTCTAGGTAAGGTCAGGTCGGGTCTGAATAGAGTCGAGACAGGGTCTGGGTAAGGTCAGGTCGGGTCTGAACAGAGTTCGGGGGTTTGAGGGAATCAGGATGACAGAACTGATAAATAATAACTAAGAAAGAAATAAAATAAACGGAATAATACTTACCTGCCAGAAGATGCGATGAAAGCCATGGTTGGAGTCAGATTGAATGCAGATTGGTTGATGCCGAGAGTGTTGATGTCGTAGTGTTGATGTCGGAGTTTGCAGGTTGATGATTGCTCGGGGTTCGATTGATCAGTGTTTTGAATAGCGTTCAGGGATCTGGTCTCGAATGGTTGGCAGAGGTTGATGAAGGCGGAGGACGGTTCCAGAGACGGTTCGTCAACCGTTTCAGGAAACCGAATGGTAACTGATAATGGATAACGAGAAGGTGACCGACGTCGGTATGATTGCCGACGTCGGCTGATAGGTGACCGACGTCAGCGACATCGGCTGGGTAAAGACTGTCGTCGGCAGATGTATAATGGGGATAGAGTCTAGCTTTAGCTCTGTGCTCATTTTTACATGCTGCCAGGGTCAAGGTTGGTGGAACAAGTGATCGACAAGGGTTCAATAGGCGAAGAAGAATAAGACGGGGAATGACCAGGGGAGTCGACACGATTTTGGTGTCTACATTTGCCCCTTTTTGTCTTGTTGGTTGTTCTGGACGAACTGCAAGACAAAAATAGGAGTGAGTGCCCCAGGTGAGGGATAAGGTTGATTTCGTCTTGTTGGTTGTTCGAATGAACTGCAAGACAAAAATAGGAAGCGGAATGCCCCGAGTAAGGATAAGGTATTCCCCCTCAAAGCAGGAGTCGAGGGAAGGGAACCGGGAATCGGGTGCTGATTTGACAAAGAGTGGATGAAAAAGGGGTGAGGGTGAACGCGGTAAAGGTCGTGATTGCGCGCATACCACTACATAAGATGGTCAGACCAAAGTGTCGCAGGTCAAGGGTCGAGGAGTGCCAAAATTAAAGTAACCGGGCCCCAGCATTTAGTCATCTGCTGATCGGGTCACTCAATCTAAGCTGAAGCTCCAAATGGGTCGTCGCGTTCCAGGTATCCAGGGCTTAGGAAGTGCTCCTAGAAACACGAAAAAGTCACAAGTAGGGCAGATCAACCGGTGTGCGATCCTATACTTGTGAGGGTCCAAAAAGGTCTGCGCACAATTCTGCTAACCAGTCATGAGGTAGCATACATGTAAAAACAACCAAGGCAATAACGTCTTGGAAGTGGTCGAGGTCGGAGGAGATAGGCATGATCTCCAATGGTTGGTGGTCGATGGATGGATGAATGGATGAAAGGATGCAAGGATGCGGCCGAGCTAACCCCAGAAGACCCCATGTCAACTGAGTGCTGCCTACATAGCCCTGGTGATAGGGCCTCAGGCTGATGTAGTTCTCCCTAGAAGGGAGGAAGGGTCAAAGGGATGGAAATGGGTCATGGTGAAGGGCAAAGTTATGGTTAAAAGAAGGCAAGAAGGTTTGTCCATCAGAGAGACGAACAAACAAGAATGGTCGAGCTAACCCCAGAAGACGGTCGTGTCATCTGAGTGCTGCCTACATAGCCCTGGTGATAAGGCCTCAGACCAATGTAGTTCAGACAAAGGGTCCGAGTGGTAGACAGGTGGTTAAAATAGTTGATAGATTGGTCATGGTTATGATGAAACGATGAGGGAAAAAAAGATGTTGCAGCCTTTTCCAAATGGTGTATTCTGCAACATTGGTTGAGGGGTTTTTCATCCCTAGCAATATTCCATATGCGTGATGGATGTATGCTAAAAATGAATTGAGGTCTATTTATGCTTTAGCAAGTATTGGTTTATGCTGAACATAAATTGCGGTAGGTCGATAGTTTCCATGTGTATTGGTGTTCATAGAAACTAGGGTGAATAGGCTAGGTCATGTTGATGGTCTGAAAAGAGAGTTGAGCTGAGTCGATTGACAAGTGATAAGGGTGAATGTGACCAAAGTGTAGAAGAAGTGAAAAGCATATTGCTCTTTCATTGACAAGGACCAAAAAGAGAGCATAGATAGGGGTTAAGAGAACCAAGAGCCCCAATCATGCGTGACGTTGTTGACCATAGTTATGTTAGAGCGGTAATCGAATCACTTAGACATTAAAGTGAGCTCGAAGTCCCTTGAGCAGGTAATAGGAGGAGGAAAGAGGGTAACCCGTTTTAAGAGCAGAGATAACTTTGCCCCTTTTTATAGGAGACCCTGAGACAACTATAAGCCAAGTCCGTGACTCGTTTTTTTTTTTTTTTTTTTTTTTTTTTTTTTTTTTTTTTTTTTTTTGCGCAGACTGATCAATGCGGGAAGCCTGCATAGAGATGTCATTTGATGTATGGTCATGTTGCGAAGCTGATCAATGCGGGAAGCTTCTAAAATAATGCTGTGTATTGCTAGATTAGTCATAGCCATCCTTTGAGGGAGTGGTCTAGATTTTGTTTAATATAAAGGCTTTTGAATAGCTGTCCTTCGAGGGAGCAGTCTATTTATTACAGCAATGATAGTACAGTTGTCCTTTGAGGGAGCAGTCTGTCTTTTTGATTTTGATATTGATATAGTGACCATGGATATGTTTTGACATCTTGATTTGTTTTGATAGAAATGTGAGTCATGGACAAGACTGTAGAAGGTCAAGGGCTCCCTTTTATTAGGACAAAGCATCCATACATCATAAAAGGGTTATAGGAATTGTTAAGAGGAATAGGGTTGAAAGGAAGTAGGATGAAGAGGACGGGGATTGCTCAAGGGATGAGCTCAAGTTAAGTGTCAAGTGGATGAATACTCGACTAGCAGTAGAACGGTCGCAGATGCAACGCATTAAGAGGCTCAGGGTCTGATAAGTCCCTGGTGTATACTTGTGCATGATAATAAAAGGTCCGAGCCAATTAGGAGAAAGCTTGCCCCATTTGCCTCTTTCCAGATTGGTCAGGTGTTGATTGATGAGTGGATGTGAATTTGGTTGATATGGTTGTTGATTGATCGAGACAGGTTGAATGTTTTGATTGAGATTTGGTCATGTGATATTTGGTCAATGGTTGGTCGAGGGTTGATTGGTTGGTATTTGATCTTTGGTTGGGTCGAATGTTTGGTTGAGGTCGGGTTAAATGTTTGGTTGCTAGTCTGATTGAGGTTAAGTTGAAAGAGTGATTGATATGTGGTCGAGACTGTGTTGAAAAATTGGTCAAAGTTTGGATGAAGGTTGAATTCCCCCAGCGGCTAGGGAGAATGTTTAACGGATTGGTTAAGGTCGATTGAGGTTTAGTAGTTAGATGGACTGTGTTGATGTTGAATATAGGGGTTAAAGGCAGCGAAGGGACCCTAGTCTGATGTGGAGATCCTGATTTAGATGACGAGGTTGGAGAGGTTTGGGTTGGTGTGGATGATTTGTCAAAGGGGGGGTCAAGAGGATCCTTGATAAGAAAGGAATCCTTTTTCCGGTGGTGACGAATGACAGCTTTAAGAGTGCAACAACGCTCGGTGTCATGTCCCGGAGTGTGATGATAATGACAAAATTTAGAGTTGTCGAACCAAGATGGTTTTGATCCGAGAGTTGATGAGTGGGGTGGTGTTGAAGGTTTGTTGATAACGTGGTCGAGAAGAGAGGTGTCATTCTCCAGACATTGGTGAACGACGACCTTGAGGGCATGACAATGCTCCGTGTCGTGCCCAGGCGTGCGATGATATGCACAAATGCGAGTGTCATCGAACCATGGTGGTTTTGGTCCGAGAGAGTGATATGGTCTAAGAGGCGGGAGATTGAGACGAGAGGACTGCAACAATTGCCGTAAGAGCAAGGCATATGAACCTGCTAACGGGTCGGGATGTTTTATTGCAGTGAGGGTTGGTGACATTGGTTTGGGAGGCGTAAGAGGTGTTGGTCGATGGTTTGAAGGAGGTATAAGTCTGACGGGTTGATAGAATAATGGAGGTGACTTACCTCTGTGAAGTATGGGAGTGGGAAGCACTCCGAGTAAAGTAGACGGGTGTGGGCCCAAGATTGAAGGTAATGAAGAAGATAGGGGAGGAGGCTTCCGATGTGGTTTAGTAGCCTTCTTTGGTTTGGGTTGAGGGCCACCTTTGTGCAAGGCAAGATTAGATGTGGGGTGAACACCAAGAGGTTTAATCTCTTTGGGCATGATGGACGCCTGCGCGGGTTTGGACTTAGATGTGGACGGTTTTTCTCTCAATGGAGAAGGTATTAAAGGTGTGGGCTCTTTAAGTGGAAAGAGCTCTGGAGTAGTCATGGATTCTGTGTGTGGTTGGGGAGTCAAAAAGGTATGATCATCTATGGATGATAATAAGGATGAAGGCGAGGTAGCTGGTGTTGATGTGGTCAAAGCATCCTCCACTATGGGAGAAGTCGCGGGAGGACAAGTGGGAGAAGAAAGTTCTTCGCCATGTGGAGGAGGTATAGGGGAAGAAAGGTCTTCCACCTGTGAGAAAGGTTGGTCAGGGATAAGAGAAAAGATAGTGTCGACTGTGTGTATATCATGGTCTTGAGGGTCATTGGTTATGGTTTGGACGTTGTCTTGAGTAGGCGAATGATTAGAAAGAGGTTGCTTGAAGATGTCAAGGTTTTGGTTGGGCGGTGCATTCGGGTTATCCAAAATAAGATCCCCCTTGTCGAGCATGTCCTGGATGATGTTTTTGAAAGTTTGACAGTGATCCGTGTCATGGCCTTTGACACGGTGATAGTTGCAAAAGTGATTCTCCCTGTACCATGCAGGGATAGGTGTTGAGGGGTCAAATTGATGTGGTCGGATTGGAGGGAGATTGAGGACCCCCTGCTTGACGAGTTTATCCAAGACAGAGGCATATGACTCTCCAATTGGAGTGAATTGACACTGTATGGATTGACGTTGAAAATGTTTATTGATGTAGTCTAATGTTGAAGATGATGATCGGTTGGTTATTGTTGAAGATGATGGTTTAAAGGTGACAGTGTTTGCCAACTCCTTGGATTGAGAGTGGGCAGAAGAAGGTCTGGAAGAAGAATGGTCATTGGTTCTTGTGTTAATGTTACACAATTTGACCTTATCTTCTTCAATGGCACGGAGTTCAAGCTTTCGGGCCATGGTGAAGGCCTCGTCGAAAGTGTGGAATGTCTGAACCCGCAAGGTGGACGAGATGTGACTGACACATGCTCGGGAAAAGAGCTCAATGAGCTCGGGTTGAGGCAAGGAGAAGGAGAGCTGATTGATCAAGCTTCTCCAACGGGCGACAAAATCGGCTATTGATTCGTCGTCAAATTGCCTGATGGAGTAAAGGTCTGTGATCGAAACTTGTTTAGTGATATTGATAGAAAAATGGTCAACAAATAGTTGGGCGAGTTGGATGAATGAAAAGATAGAATGTCTGGCAAGAGAACTATACCAGTCAAGGGCAGGGCCAGAAAGTGACATAGGGAACGTGCGTAAAAGTAACGCATCGTCGTGGGCAATAAGATAACAGGCATGTCTGAATGCCTTTAGATGTTGTTGTGGGTCTTCCTTACTCTGAAAGCGAGTGAATTTAGGAATCTCCCAATGGTTGGGGTATGGTCGGATAGGGACAGAAGGGTGGATGGGCTCATTGCAAACTTGTTCATATGACAAAGTATTGCTTGAACCAGAGATAGAAGCTTCGAGACTGGACATTTTATCCATCAGCATCTTGATGACGTCTGCTGACAGATTGGCGGGTTGAGCGCCCCCTAGGTTGTAAGGCACTTGAAAGAGGCTAGAGGAGGCGTGCGACATAGCCGGTTGTACAATGTACGGATGACTAGTCGTAGGGGCAGAAGTAGAGGCTAAAGGTGGTTGGGTTATGAAGGTAGAAGGCATAGGCTGACTGGGCACCGCCAAAGGAGGTTGTGTGACGGCAATGACAAAGGGCGAGGTAGGCACTCCTGCATATATAGGCGCAAGAGTGTGAGGGGTCGAGACAATCAAGTTCTGGTATGATGTAGAACTTGGTTGAATTGCAGGTGGTTGAGGGGGTAACGAAACTCTGGTGGAGGTTGGTCTAAAAATAGACGAGGAGGCCGAACTTTGCGTATAGGCCATGGTCGGGTTAATGGTTGAAGCGAAAGGTTGAGTCGTAAAAGGTTGGGTGGCGAACGGTGTTGATGTCGTCGCCACGTCATCTGAAAGGTCCCGCATTGGTTTTCTTGCAAGATAGTTTTGGAGGGCTGCGGTATTGAGGTTCAAGAATCTTGCAAAATCTTGGTCCCCTTCTGGGATGATAGGCGTCTGGGTTGGAGATAGTCTGGTAGGAATTCTTTCGGTCTTCGAGTAGAACTCCATTATATGATTGTTTATAGACGAGGTAGGCGAAAGTGATTGATGGCTAGCGTGGTCAAGAAGAGCCTTGGTTTGACTACGTGTCAGAACCATTCAAGGCAAGAAAGAACATCCTCACAAGCTCAAACAAGCAGATAAGAACTAAAAAGATGAAGACACAAACAGATCCTAAAACCCTAGAAGTAAATTTTTAGAATTATAGTGGCTTATGCCTTAGAATGTGTGTAGAGGAAGGTTGGTTTTATGAGTCAGGTCCTAGAAGAAGCAGTCTATGGATGGTTTCAGGTTTTGTTATGGTGCTCAAGAAGTCTGTGTTAGGGTCTGGTACGTGGCCTGGTGCTAAGGAGCAAGCTCCCCTCACTTCACGATTCCAGTGGTTAGCTGGTTTCGCTTAGCCAAAATATACCTCGCCTAGAGATTAGACTCTGCCAGAGAATGGAGTGGGCTTCCCCCTTGGTGATGAAATCCAAGTAGGGTCACCGGGACGGGTAAGGTATCTGCTGGGGGATGAAATCCCAGTCGGGCCTTGTCTCAGGTAAGTTAAAATGTTTGTTTTGTGCAGGTGGTTTGGTCGTGTAACATCAAGTGATCTAGATTAATTCAATATGCGGTTTAATTACTATGTGTGGTCTAAAAGATGCAGGCAAACAGAAATGAATGCAAAGTGTTTTAATGTCCAAGTCGAAATGTTTGTTCGTATGAAGACGAATGGAGAAAGAGTCGAAGGATATGAGTTTTAGCTAGTCTAGAAGTGCAAGAAAGAAAGAAATGTTCGTTTTAGTTCTGCTTATGATGTCGTTTAAGAGGAGACGAAAGGAGGCGAAAAGGAAGAAACCTAATGCACCTAAATAAATGAAAGAAAGAAAGAACCCAAGGAGGACCTAGGGTCCCACCGGGCGTGCCAGAATGTTTCTATGCAAAATTGCTTTCTACATTCAAAGAAGAATAAAGAAACTAAGGAAATGGTCAAGGCTAGAAGTACCTGATAAAGTTGTGCGCACTGAAATCAGACGTTGAAAGATTCTCCTCTTTGTCTGTGGAGGAATGACACCTGCGAAGAAAAGGCTAAAACACGGAAAAATGTTAGTCAAAGATATGGTGGGCTGTCAGGTGAACGCCCGATCCCAGAAGTACGAAGACTCCCTAGAAGGATATCAACCCACTGATAAAAAAGCAAAATATTGGATGAAAGTAGATAATAATGAAAGATAAAATGACAGAAATAAATGACAAAAAATAAAAGAGCGTACCTGATATGCAGCACTATTCTGCACAGTCGCCGGCGTCGGTCTCTGTGGTGCCGGCGTCGGTTAGGGAAGATGCCGACGTCGGTTATGGTGCCGTCGTCGGTCGGGGTAGTGACCGGCGTCGGTAGGGGTAGGTTTGGGAAAAGTCTAAACAGGTTCAGGACTAGGTGAGAGAGTTAGGATAGGTTCTGGGCAAGGTCTAAGAGAGTTGGGATAGGGTCTGGGCAAGGTCTGAGAAAGTCAGGACAGGGGCAGGGATGTAAACGAGGGATGCTGGTCTGAATAGAGTCGGGACAGGGTCTGGGTAAGGTCAGGTCGGGTCTGAACAGAGTCAGGACAGGGTCTGGGTAAGGTCAGGTCGGGTCTGAATAGAGTCCAGGGGTTTGAGGGAATCGGGATGACAGAACTGATAAATAATAACTAAGAAAGAAATAAAATAAATGGAATAATACTTACCTGCCAAAAGACGCGATGAAAGCCATGGTTGGAGTCGGATTGAATGCAGATTGGTTGATGCCGAGAGTGTTGATGTCGTAGTGTTGATGTCGGAGTTCACAGGTTGATGATTGCTCAGGGTTTGATTGATCAGTGTTTCGAATAGCATTCGAGGATCTGGTCTCGAATGGTTGGCGGAGGTTGATGAAGGCAGGGGACGGTTCCAGAGACGGTTCGTCAACCATTTCGGGAAACCGAATGGTAACTGATAACGGATAACGAGAAGGTGACCGACGTCGGCAGGATTGCTGACGTCGGCCGATAGGTGACCGACGTCGGCGACATCGGCCGGGTAAAGACCGTCATCGGCAGATGTATAATGGGGATAGAGTCTAGCTTTAGCTCTGTGCTCATTTTTACATGCTGCCAGGGTCAAGGTTGGTGGAACAAGTGATCGACAAGGGTTCAATAGGCGAAGAAGAATAAGACGGGGAATGACCAGGGGAGTCGACACGATTTTGGTGTCTACACTTACCTATGTGATTGATCTTCATACACCTAACTATAATGATGGTTACACCTTAGATGATCCATTCTTAGGAGTTCTTGTTCAAGCCCAAGATGTTAAAATTATTCATTCTCATTCATCTTTGTTTCAATATTTTTATATGTCTTCTAGAATTTTATCCTATATCATCACTAATTTTACTATTTTTCCTCTTATTCATAGGGTAGAGATGGTGTGCACACCTCCAATTTTTAAAGATCCTCATAGGATTATTTTTATGGATCATGATATGCCTAGTCCCTATCACTTTGCTTGATACTAAGACCCCTCTAGTTAGCTTATCCTTGAGATGCTTGTGACTACCTTTTATCCTTTTATGTATCCTACCCCTCCTTCAACTAAGCCTAGTTTGGATCTTATTCCCCCTCACTCTCTGGCTGAGTCTCTTACTATTTTAGATCCTATTAATCCTTCCATTGAGCCTCACTCAGTTTCTCCACTAGCCCCACATTCTCTTGGTGATGGTTTTCTCCCTTTAACACAACTTTTTCCTTTGCTCACCAAATGGGATGATCATCCATATTGTGATATTCATAAATTTTTAAATCATTGGTCTATAAAATATTCATTACACCAACCTTCCTTGGATTCCACTTCCACTCCTTTTGTTAGTATACCTATAAAATCTACTAACAAGTGTATGTGTTGCTTCTATGGCATAGATAATCATTCATCCATGCATTATCATAAGCTTAAATAATATATCAACACTTTGTATACCACAAATCCTCAACCCATATACAAGGATATACCTCCCCCAAAATTATTACCTAAATATCTTCCCAAATATGGAGAGGTATAGTATCTTTGGTACCAATGTGGTATCCATCACACTGATCATTGTCACATCCTTCAACAGCATATCAAGGATCACCTCATGACCATTCTTATGACTACTACCATTACTCCTATAGGCTCCCCTTTCTTCTCCTATGGATCCACCACCTATGGTCATTTTTCTACTCATGATTACCTCACATGTGGATCCTCCTTCTCAATGACCCCTTATCTACTGGTGACTCCTTCAATTATGGCCCATTATCCACTAGTGACCCATTTATCTCCCATAGATTCCATTCCCATTATTTATCCTAAGAATCCCCTATATGATATCCCTAATCATCATGATCCTTTAGGCATTCCCACATTTCTAATCAAAGAGATTTAACATGAAACATTTTCTCAACTTTCCCTAGAGATAGATGAGACTTTGGCTACAGTCTGAGTTTAGCTTAATATAGACTTATCTGATGTCATGGATAATGTGTATGGATAAATATATTAGTATTTATAGACATAAACATGGTTTTATTTCATTTCTTTCTTCATTTGGATTGGATGTGTGCTCCAAATCTATTTTATATCATTTTACATTGTGTCAAATCCTTATTTATCTTACATGATGACTTTTGTTTCACATTATATGTTCTTATGATGTCATTAATTTCCTTATGTTCTCTTATGGATTATTTTTCATGATTACATACTTTTTCTTCATGAGTTCCTTTTATATAGTTATCTTGTTCTCTTTCATGAGTGTTTGTTATCTTATCTCTATAAACATGAATAATTGTTATTATGACTTATTTATACAAACCTCTCTCCATTTATTCATTCATTATTTACCATGTGATCATTCATCAAACAATTCATCTCATTATAATCTCACACTTAAAGATAACTCACACAAAATTAAATGATCTAAAAGGTAACATTCAAAATTTTCAAAAGTCAACTCACACTAAAATATGTGATTTTAAACACATGTCCTTTTTATACTCAAAAATCAAACTCCACATTTGGCCTCATGATATATTTGAGGTCCATTGGGGTTTGGTAGGTTTATAGATTGGATAATGAGAATAAAAAATCTTTTAGTACTACCTACTTTCTCACATAAGTACCTAATCTTCATAGTAGAGTGATGAATCTATAAGGCATATTGAGGATTATGGAACACATTATGGGAAGGTAGGTCCATTTTAATTTTCTTATTCAAACTAACCAACATGAGTTTATTTGAGTACCACACTCATGTGCCTACACAACTTTGTGCTTATAGTGAACAGGTATCCTTTGTATATTGATGGTCACTAGTCACTTAGTGTATTTTTATGTCCTTAGTGTGCCTCACGTTTCCTAAGGTCTTCTCATAAGATGCATATGTTATGTTTCTTACATTCCCTCTTTCATTCCCTACAATACTAATACTTCTCCTTGAGAAATGTTGTTTTGTTCACTAATCACTCTCCCTAGATATTTCATTTAGGAGTTGCATTATAAGACGTTGGATAGGACCAGGCCTTCCTCACAAATTACCAAATTTTCATATTACCATTCCAAACATCCCATTTTAACATATTTTAACCTTTTAACATTGTTTCCACCTCATTGGTTTTCCCTTTGTTATTTTAAGTGTAGACCATGGATAAGACCTAGCCTTCCTAACAAAATTTTCCAATACCCAAGTCACAACAAAATTACATGTGTCAAATATGAGTTAAGATGTGATTGATTATGAGTTACACATTATTAAAATGCTTCCTATCTTGATTTAGTATGTGTAATATTTCACTTTTATATTCTTATTTTTTGATTTCATGTAATAACCCAACCCTTTTTAAAAAGTTTTTCATACTTCCCAACTTGAATTAGTGTGATTAATTTAAGACCATTTTGCCAATTTTGTGTCTTTTTTTTACTTCCCAACATTATTTAGTATGACTGATTGACATAATTGATTTGTTTTCTACCATTTGTATTTCAATTTATTTCCATTTTATTATATTACTTTCATACTTCACAACGTGATTTAGTGTGATATTACTTGTTTTAATTTGATGCCAATATTTTTCATGGTTTAAGAAAAATTTTACCCTCATGTTTATCATTTTTTAGTTTATTATACTTAGTCATACTTTGTTATTATACTTAGTGATATAGTGTGTAGTGCATTTTTTTATTAATTATACTTTTCCAAATCCTTTTTTCCTATTTCTTTTTAACCATGTATGTGTACTACATAATGTTAGAAAAGAAAACACTCCACATATATTTCTTATAGCATATACAACAAAAGAAAAAATACATGTGCTTGAAATAAATATATCCATGCATACACAACCACAACCAAAATATAACTCATGACATCAACATACAACTTCTAAAACAAAATATCTATATATATCATGTGATTTTCTACAAAATAAAAAAAAGCATCACTATAGCTCTATGGCTAAGCTCTATCATGCCTATCTTGTGGCCTAGCCACACTTCCCATTATTGCCTTAGACCATCCCCTTTATATAGTATGTTTTAATGAGGTTGTTTGAGATCTCAATCTTACTACTTGTCCCTATAGGTGGGCCATCTAGGCTTATACCTATCCTAGTTGGATCATAGTAGCCATGTGTGTAGCTCTCTCCTAAACTAGGGCCTACCAAGCCTATACCTCTCCAACTCTCACCCCTATCAATGGATATAATCTATCCCTGTATGTTTATAACTACATCATATCCTACCCACCAATTTAAATTAGCCTAGTTGAGTTGGGTAGATGGTACCACATTATCATCTAGTGTGGTGGGGTTGTATAGTGTTAGCACCCTGTCCAAAATGTCAGATTACATTTCCATGACTATGGATCCCCATCTAATCTCCTCTATCATAAGGTATAAAAAAACCATAACCTTTATATATATATCAAATCACATATACATCTCAAAATCTATCTATGTACTTATAATCATATATAACTAGTCTTCTCTCAAAGACTAAAAATTATTACATTTATTACCTATTTTAGTGTCACCAACCACCATTTCCCCATCTAATCATCCATTAAGAATGGTCTCTCCATCAGCCCATCCCTCAAGCACCTTATCCATGGGTCATCTCCCTATCAAATTAAAACCTAGGGTCACCACCCATGCACACCTCAAACCTCTCCTTAGTGGTGCCTCTATCAACCAACCCTAACCTGGGTTGACTATTGGGTAATCTTGCATGGCCACTCTTAGATGTGCTCAATCCTATATATGGAATCTCCATTAGTGGTGTGTCTAAGGTGATCACTACTCTTCTTATTTTAATGCCTATTATGGTACCTATTTCATCCATGTATCCATGTCCATGCCCTTTCCTCTGACAATTGGCTATCATGCTCAACCAATCTATGATATCACATGTCATGGCTTAATCTTCAATCTCTTGACTGATGTTCCTCCTCCTCATATCCCCCTCATCTATCTTACATGTCATGCCAAAATGTATGAACTACTATAGGATATGTTGGGTGTAGAAGTCCAAACTTTCTTGATAAGTGTTCCACTAGCTTTAACTCTACCCATCAAATATAGTGACCTATGATTTATATTCAAGATAGTCTTAGCACCATGATCACCCAACTATGCCACATAGTAAAAATATGTGTATAGGGATACCACGTGATATTTCTTCATGAAACTATCTATAGTGATGGAATGTAGGTCACAACCTATGTTACCTAATCCTATCTCCATCTACCAACCTGAGGTAACCTATTATGACCACATGGGGCAACCTAACTAGTTGATACATTGATAACCTCTTATATATCCATACACTTAATAAAACCACTAGTTCCATGGTCTTCTACACTCTAGATAGCATCTCATACATATCATGCATGAGCTAGACCTAAATGGTAGACCCAAAATCATAGAGCACTCCTAATCCAACATGGATTGGCATAAGGTTATTACATATGATAGTACCTTTCCATTTGATTTATGACACAACACTTATACTATCATAAGTCCAATCATAGCCTTATGAATATCTATAATTTGTGTAATATAAATATCAAATAATATTACCCTCATCCTTGGGTAGATCTTATCTAAGCATGTGTCCCACCTGACTAGTACCCATCTCTCCTTCAAATCATCTAGTGATTCTGTAATCACCAGTGTCCCTCTTATAGGTAGTCCAAGAAATGCTTGGGCATCCTCTAGTGTGAGACCTACCTCTATGGTATCCCCATCCACCACCCATAAAAAAGTGTTAGTTAACCATTCCCATATTCCAAATAAAATGTTAATGAGATCAACACTCAATGGGATGTGTCTCATCTCCATGATACCTCCTATACCTAATGCAACCAATCTCACTCTATCCACATCTATTAGCCACTCTAGTAAATCTGGTAACCATGAAGCATTGATCAATCACTAAAATCTATGGTGCCTCTATAAAATATCAAAAAATAAAGGATAAATCAGACCTCCATGTCATCCATAATCAAAATATGTTCTTAAAATTTTCATAAAAATAAATTGGTTTGCTTCAATTTCAACCAAATTAACCTGACCAAGTCATCCACTTACTACTAAGTCATCCCACTAATTGTTTCTTATCTTCTACCAACTAGGTTGACCTGGTCAACCTTGTTATTTCACTATGATGACTCTTTAACTAATTTACATAAATTTCTATGGCATTTATTAGTCTAAATCCTACCTACCTAATACCTCATTTGACCTCTAGTACCCATATAAATTTCTTAGGGTTCATTCCAGTATCTATATTTTGCCTAGTAGTCATATTTCTATAAATCCCTCAATTTCAAATAAAAATACTCCATATTTTGAAATTTGAAATTTATTACTATGTTTCAATTATTGTGGCTACTATGTGTCCTCCCCATCTTAGTTGTCATCTCCCCATAATCTTGGCCCGTTGGGTCTCTCACTCAGTGTATTAGAGCTCTATTTTTCTCAAAATAGTAAATAATACCAAATGAATTATTTTTTACCCTATTTATATTTACTATTCCAAAACTATTTACCCTTCAAATATTTATGATCAAATTTCTTATTTTGATCATATCTTTGTCTCTACTAACTCTTTTTCCAAACATTAAAATGTTATGGAATCCTAACATCATAGAGAATATTTTCAACTATTATATATCTATATTGAAAAAAAAATGATTTTTTGCTCTTTCACTAATCTCTACAGGTTAACTTAATTCTCCTCACATTAGACACCTTTACATTTATTATATATCCTTCTTTATCCACAGCAATAAGGTAAGTAAAGGTATGTGTTTTTAAATTCTATCATTTCATTTATCTTATTTGATCCTTTTTATTTATCTTCAACATTATGTGTTGTTATTTTCTTTTCTTGAAGCACCATTCTCTATTGCACCTACGTGACACGTGATGATCTTCGAGTGGGGCATATGTATACACATAATATTTTCAAAATTTATCAATTACTTATGCTTTCTATCTTGTAGGAACCTATTGAGTCTCAATTTATCTAAGTGCATGCCCTAAGGGGTACACCAAGAAAGGGGTGGGTAGAAAATTAGTGCTTCATAGGATTGTTGTCCCTTTTTGCTAATTGTTATCTACACACTTGTCTCCTAAAACCATTCCCATAAGTTTTGTCTCCTCTTTTTCACCCTCCTCTAGTCATTTTTCACCTTCATTATCCCTTTCCCTAACCTAAAATTTTTTTTGATAATTTACATGTCATAATTAGCCACATCAACCTTATATTCTTATTGACAAAGGTTATTATGGACTAGGTTAGCCCATGGTTGACCTAGTCCATAATCTAGTTTGTTTTCATCAATTAAAATACTAGGTTTACTAGGTCAACCTTGTCAACCTAAAAATTTTAATTTTTTTATGGTTATATCCACCTATATAAACACATTCTTTTTTCTATTTCTAAGAGAAGATAATAATAAGTAAGATATATTGTGCATCTACTTATCCACCATTATACTTGAGAAGCAAGCTTAGGGTTTCATACTTTTTTTAGAGATATAAATCTTGTATTATGGAGAAGTATTTTGGATGCATTGATAGGTTGTGTATCCTATGATAGGTTGTAATTATACTTCTCATTTAAATAATCAATGGATTGGTGTCATTTTCAACCAGGGTAGTGTTTGATGGCTATTTGCAATGAAACCATTTGATATTGGAGTTGTACAGTTCATTTTTTTTGGGGGTTTACTTATGATATGATTTTTAAATCTTAAAAATAGTAAATAAGACTATAAATCTATCTTGCATAAAAGTAAATATAAACTATTTATTAATTGAATATTTTCTATTGGCTTTCACACCATCAACATCCAAAACTTAAACACCTAGCATAAGACATGTGATGTCCTCACTTGACTTGCCCAGCTAGGTAGGATAATGTGATGCTCTAAAATCTAAGAATATTTTCTATTATCACTTAGATAGATTCTGATAAATTATAAATATGAGATGAATTAACAAACTTACTCTAATTGAAAAGTTCACTCTTGCATAAAAAACCCTATTTATATTGAATTGAAATAACTCTTTCATGTAAATAAAACACACTTGCATGAAAGGAAATTCACACTTGCTTGTGAAAAATAAATTCACACTTGCTTTTGAAAAGGAAATTCACACTTTCATTTAAAAAATCACTTTTTTCTTTGAAAGGAAATCACTCTACATTTAAAGGAAATTACAATCTATAATAAATGAAATTTACTTAAATTAAGAAACACTTCTAAACTATTAAACTAAAAGTACACATTTATCCTGATCCTTGGAGAGAAGTGGGCCCTTGTTCCTTCCTCATAATATGAAATATTTCACTTAGTAATAAATAGAAATTCTAAACTCTATTTCATTTAAAGTAACATATACAAATATGAAATGTTTCTTCTAATTTCTAAATTTCTCTCTCTTTTTCTCTAACTAGAATGAAAAGGAGATGGGTATTTAAGAATATCTCAACATCTATTCATAGAGTAAATATTAGTGATATCAACACCTAAATCTATTTATTCAAAATATTGATAACCTAGGAGTCAAATCCCATGCTTCTAGGAAGGCATTAGCACTAACTCAACTAACTATAGATAGAAAATAACTAACATAAGCTGAAGATACTTATCTAGTTTTATAAAATAGAAGTATAAATATATCTAGACTATTTCAAGACATTACCATGAAGGGTAATGTCTAACATAAGATATATAATTATAGAAAGTCTATTTGTATATATCTATAAAATTACTATTTCGATCAATAGGATCTAGTTGGTCTTTAGAAAATGCATAGGTGTCTTCAGAGCATCATATACAGGTCTTCAAATCACTCTTTACAGGTCTTTAGAGCATATATTTGGAGTACCCTCAGAGCATATTTAGATCACCTTTGGAGCATCTTCAGACCATCAAATCTTTGGAGCTTGCTCATTGAATCCTTAAAATTGTAGCCAAAAAGAGTTGCCAAAACTATTTTTTTCTTCTCAAAATTATCCCACCATTAAGATGTGTTTTTGTACTCAAAACTATGTTATTCATCCAAGTTAGACATAATAACAAGGTAAATAATCAATAATAAATTATATACAAACAAAGAACAAATTTCATTCATTTTCTACTTAGATAAGACATTAACTATTAAATTCAATGAAATATATAACCAAATGCAACACTTTATAGATAGTTTATATAGATATGATGAGCTATATGAAATTCTCATCATTTCTCACCCACACTTTACCATTGCAAGTCCTCTTGAAAACAAGTGGTATGATTGGTTTTCAATCCAAAATTCTTGGTTTAATCCTCTAACAAAGATCATAAACCTAAAAATGGTGGCCCTAATCATATTGGCCTCTAGTCAAGAATCTAAAATCCCTTACAACTGTATGTAACCAAGCTTGAAAATTAACTTATGCTTGAGTACTCTAACCCTTCCATGGAGATAGAGGACATAGAATTATTGGAGGATTAAACTTTATCCCAATCCATACATATAAACCTCTTTCATCTAAGAGCTAAGTGATATTTTGGGAAATTACTCATGCTCTTCTTAGACTCCATCTGATAGTGATACGGCTCAAGACTTCCCTATGCTTCAACTCAATAGGTAAGGTCTCCCACCTAGTAATGCTAGCATAAATGGCATTGGTAAAATGGAGGTTCATAAAATATCTAAAATATAAAATATTAGATCTCAATAACTCATGATATTTATTCTTCATATACATGTGATACATTGGTTGAAAAGCAACAATAAGTTTCTTTGTGTCTAGGAATTAGGATCTCATACATAGCCCAGTGGTGATTTACAATTCTATAGATTTATTATTGGCTTGTTTTCATGTTTTTTAGTTCCTTAGATTAGAGAGAAAGGAATACAATTATATCTCTCCAACAAATAGATTTATTAGAAACCCATATCAATAACTTAATAGCAAATTAAAAGTATAAAACTCATAAATTATATCTTGCCTTTCTTCAATGCTCTTGATAAAAATGTCCATAAACATGTGCTTATATTCAATAATTTGTGAAAAAATAAGGGAAATTATATGATTTTTCCACTTAAAAAATTTCTCATGGAGAAAAAAAACATAAACAAAATAAGGTTGCACGTATGCTAATAATTTCTCAGAAATTGCACAAATGTGTTAGATGGAGGCCTAGGCTTTTTGAATTTTTTTTTGAGATTCTACCAATTGCTTCTGAGATTCCTCTTTAATCTTATCATTTTCTTCCTTCAACTTCTAAATTTTATTCTGGGTGTTTTTACAAACTGAGATCATTTCAAGTAATGGAATTAGGAAGGAGGGAACAACTCTTATAAGTCCATTTAATTGGACTACTATTTATCTTGTCTCTCTTTGTATTTCTTGTAGAGAGGCTTATAACTCAAAAATTTAAGTGGTTATCTCTCTTACACTATCAGTGAAATTAAAAATCAAAGCATTAATATCAAAAATAGTTTATCTTAGATTATTGATCTGATTATTTTTATCAATATTAGTATTCCACAAATCATCAATTTGGGTGTCCTTAAAAGTAAGAAAATTATACAAATTACTCAACTCTTGAATTTTTGAAAACATCAAATTATGGACCCTAGTCTATTCATCTTGTATTCCTTGAAGAATTATCTTTTGTTCTCTAGCTCTAGTGATATATTCTTCACATCTTTATTCCAAATTAGAAATAATCAGGCCCTTACCTTTAAAAGTTGAATGAAGAACATCTAATTTTTCTTGTTTCTATTGGATTGTTTTTTCATGGTAGGAAAGAGCCATGACATGCTATAATTCTACTTCATTAATATAATGAGGGGAATATGGCCCTTCTATAAATGGCACTTTACCTTTATCAATGGCAGAAGGTAAAGGTCATTTTGCTTCTTGAGTCATAACTTTTGTTGTAAGGGTTTCTTCTACAAATATAATGTCCTATTTATGGGGTTATTATATAATAAATGCTTCAACATATATAATGTCAATGGGGGATATTAGGCTTCCCAAAGTCTCCATGGCCTATACATCTTCTTCTTATTATTCCTTTAAAATAAGTTGATGACTGCATTAGATCTTAGCTGGAGGAGGATTAGGGGTATCTAAAGAAACTCTCATTTATTTCTTCAATCTTCAATTTAGTATCTTTAGATCCAAAGGTAGTGAAGATGGTCATTCTTTAATCTGTATTATGGTAGAAGGAGGAGAGGCAAGGCATGGTGTTTTTTTTATAGAAACTAGAGAGAATTTTTAGAGGAAAGAGGACCAGGCCTTTTCACCCCTCGATTCACTTAGAAAATAAAGTCAACAAATGAGTGCAATCAACCAATGATGTTAGATAGATCTAGCACCTCTTTTCAACTTTTGATTAACATGGATTAAGGAATTATGAAGGAAATATGGAATATTTACCTTATATTCTTTTCTGGGAGCTCCTTTCCTTAGGTGAAGAAGGAGTCTCATGGCTTCTCCACCAACTATTGTAAAATAACCATCACAAGTAAGATATTTCATAATCCAAAATACAACATTTTTCCAGGGCTAAAGAAGACTATCTCTCATTATTCCCTTGGCCACTCATTATGGGTATTTGGCCAATCTAGGGTAAGTCTCATTTCCTTCAATGAACATGTAAATCAGGTCAAAAAAAATTATATTATCAATAAAAACTATACCCTCCTCAAGAATATTAGAGAATGCATTAATTATAGAGGGATTCATTGAAATGTTTTAACCTTTGATAACAACATGATCTTCATCAAAATTCTCATATAATTTCTGCACAATCTCTTCATGAAAACCTTGAAACATTTTCAAGAAATTTAACCACCATATTGATTCAAAGATATCTCTGGCTACCTCATCCTACAATAATGCATCTAAGGATTCTAGTTTACTCTTATTCTTATTTCTTCCACCCATTTTTGGAGCTAACACTATTTGATTAAAAATCTAACTATACTATGAAAAAATAAATCTTGGATTTGCATAGAAAATAAGGGAAGGCAAGAGAGTATGGATATAATTTAATAGTGAAGAGTAGTGATAATACAACAATGAATATAAAATTAGGGTATATTATGAGATTATGACAAGAATTATGGTGGAAGTTATGGAGATCACTTTAGAACATGTGAGATATAATGGGAAGGTGCTTTATCCAATCAATATTAATTATGTGGTATAAAGGTCATTATTGTTAGTAATTGGAGTAATAATAACAATAAATTGTGCATCATATCAAATGTTTTGAAAGACCCTTTATTTAAAACATAGTCACATCAAATCTATTTGAAAATATATTTTAGAAACACCATTACATCAAATAATGGAATGTGGTGATGATGTTTCTGACTCATCATACCCACGTGACATCACAAAAACTTATCCATGTGAAAAGTGTTTATTTCCTAATGATTACACATGCATGACATAAAATAAAAAAATGCCTAATCTTTTGGGAAAATAAATGTAATTATACCTTACCATATGAATTCATGCCTATATTATAGAGATGTCATGTGTCCTACAAGGATAAACAAACTTGAAAAGATGGGTTAGTTGACAATAATTTTAATTTTATTGCATAAAATTTTCTTCTAAAAAGTGTCATTTATTGGTTTTCACCTTTCCATATTTTTATTTTTTTGATTTTTTATTTTTTATTTTCATTTTTATATTTTTTTGAATTTTTTGAATTTTAAAGGGAGGAGAACTTCCATTTTTTGGTTTTCAACACTCCTCCTTTATTGGATGTCTACTATAAAGATCATTTGACCTTAGAGGAAGAACTAGATTATTCTATAAGGTCAAATTGGTCTTGGTTCTGCTCAATAAACTCTTCCTTATTGAGAGATCTTCTATACACCTTAAGCCTATGACCATTGACCAAAAGTGTCCTTTGGTCACCATCAATGAGTTTAATCTAGACAGAGCCATTGCTAAAAATGGTTTTTATCAGGTATGGTCCCAACCATATTGTCCTTAACTTACCCTTGAAGTTATATAATTTAGAATGAAATAGTAGTGCCTAATCACCCTCTTAAAACTATCTTTCTCTGATGTAAGTGTCATGTCATTACTTTCCCTACTTTTTTATCATGTTGGTTTGAGTGAGTGCATCCATTATCAATTCATCTATCCCATTTATTTGCATTATTCTTTCTTTTTTTGATTCATCAAGATCAATACCCATGTCATTTGTTTTCTTCAATGTCTATAATTCAAATTCTATAAGTAAAAATGGTTTATTTCTATACACAAGTTCATATGGATATAATCTTGTAGTTATCTTCCATTTTGTATTGTATTCCCAAATTACTTAAAGTATTTTTTCTACCTAATCCTTTC
This sequence comes from Torreya grandis, assembly GCA_037957365.1. Lineage (NCBI taxonomy): Eukaryota > Viridiplantae > Streptophyta > Pinopsida > Cupressales > Taxaceae > Torreya > Torreya grandis. The sequence goes on from JARHVA010002027.1 coordinate 1,137,094, forward strand.
TATTTTTGTTCACTATTTTGGTTAGGATGTTTTCTACCTCCCAGTTAGTGACTTTCACTTGCATATTAGCTTAGGGATGATATGGTAAAAAATAATTATGGTTGATCTAGTATAACTATATAAAATATTTGATCATGTTGGACGTGAATTGGGGTCTTTGATTTAAAATAATAGATCTAGGATCTTGAAATCTCAATATGATCTTATGTTATAAAAAATCAGTAACCACTTCCTCCCTAGCAAATGTGAGTACCTTCACTTTAGTGCACTTAGTAACATAATCAGTGCACACTAATAAATATTCCTTTCCTTGAGATGTTGGGTTCATTGGTCCAATAAAGTCCAAACCCATTTTTAAAATGGTTCTAATCTTATTTGAGGATGAAGAGGCATTTTAGAGGATAGAGTAGGCTTACCCATCCTTTGGCAAGGATCACATTACCATACAAACCTTTTGATAGTCTTTTAAAGTGATGGATAGTAGTAACCTGCACCAAGGATATTATGACTGATCCTTTTTATTGAATAATGTCCTCCTCTTAGTTCACTATAGCATGGTCTGATGATGGCATACACCTCATCTTATCTTACACATCTACAAAACATATGATTAGTTCTAGTTTTAAACAGCATGCATTTAAATCATTTAAAATGAGAACTAGCTCTAACCAAATATTTTCTTTCTTTGGAGGTAAAATAATGAGGAAACTTCCATATTGCTAAGTAATTTTTCATGTTTGTAAACCATGGGGAGTATGTGGATATGGAAAATAGTTATTCATCTAGAAAAGAGTCTTCCACAAGTTCATTTTCACCTATAGTGATACATCTAGATAAAAATTCAGTAACAACATTAGACTTCCTTATTTTGTCTATGATACTAATGTCAAATTTTTGTAATAGCAGGATCCATCTAATTATTCTCCCACCTACTACTAGTTTATTCATTAAGTAATTAATTATTGAATGATCTATATAGATGAATACCTGATAACCAATAATGTATTGCCTAAATTTTTTTATAGCATAGACAATAGAAAAAAGAACTTTTTCTATGGTTGTGTAGTTCTTCTCTATGGCGGTAAGATTCTTGATGATATAATAAATGGCATACATCTTCCATCCTCATCTCTCTGACCTAAGACTATTCTTAATGTAGTATTGGAAGCATCAGTGTAGATATGAAATTTTTTTCCCAATTAGGTCCTTTCAAGACTAGATCAGTCATGAGTTTATTCTTTAAAGTTTCAAAGTCTTTTTGACATTTATTAGTCCATACAAATTTACTATCTTTTGCTAACAAAGAAAACATAGGAGCAACTATCTTGTTAAAGTCTTCAATGAATCTTTTGTAATATCGTGCTTGACCAAGAAAAATTTTAACTTAAGTTTGTGTTTGTGGAATGGGGAAGTTATAAATTACCTCAATATTTTTAGGATCTAATTTTATTCTTTGAGAATATATATGATGTCCTAATACTATTCCTTCATCAACCATTATGATGCATTTCTCATGACTTAAAGATACCTGGTGATCTTCACATCTAGTAAGCACTTTATCCAAGTTTCTTAAAGCTTCATCAAATGCAATACCATAGAAAGTGAAATCATCCATGTACACTTCCACAGAGTCATTTTTAAGATTAGAAAATATTGCTAACACTATTCTCTAAAAGGTAGCAAGTGCATTACACAATCCAAAAAGGACTATATAAGCATATGTTCCCTAGGGGTAGGTAAATGTTATTTTGTCTTGATCTTCAGGTGTTATTCTAGTTTGGTTGTATCCACTAAATCCATCTAAGAAATAAAAATATTGTTTTCCTATCAAATTTTCTAAAACACTATCAATGAAAGGCAAGGGAAAATAGTCTCTCATGGTGGTTTTGTTCAGTTCTCTATAGTCTACACAAACTCTCCATTTTCCATTATTTTTAGGCACAATATACAGAGGTGAAACCCATTGGCTATCATATATAGGATAGATAAAACCAACTTATAATAGCTTTTATATTTCCTTCTTAATAATTTCCTTCAAAGTTGGGTTAATCCTTCATTGTGATTATTTGAATGGTCTAACATTTTTAGTATAGATGTTATGTGTACAAAAATTGGAATGTATCCCTTTCATGTCGCTATAATCCTAAGCAAAATATTTTCTTTTTTACTAAAACATTAAATACTTTTCTTTCCTATTGGTCAATTAACCAACTATTGATAGTTAACAGCTTAGTTGAATTGCAATTTGTTTAATTCTTGTAATAATGAAATTCAATTGTTTATATTCACTCATCAAGGAATTCAATGTGCATGTGTGTGTTAGTAACATGTGAATCATGGATAAATATGTGTAAAAGGTTTCACTTGTAGAAGCATATTGGTCAATGGACAATAAAAATCATGTAAAAATGAATTCTCCCCATTTTGAGCCCAATAAATTATGCCTTATTGAATGTCTTATAGACCAAATAATATATTTGGTGGTCTTATGACATTATCTTGATTTTAAATAATGGAGGTGGATTCTTCTCATTCATGATTTGTTATCCTTATAGCATAGCTATCAGTCTTCAGAGTTGATCTACTAGTCTTTGGAGCTAAGTTACTAGTCTTTGAAACTAAGATATTAGTCTTTAGAGCCAAAATTTTAGACATTAGATCAAGACTCTTAGTATTTAGAGAAAAAAAAATTAGACTTAAAAAAAAAACTATCAAAGTTTGGAGTAAAATTTTTGGACTTCGAAACAAAACTATTGGACTTTAGAGCTAGACTCTCTTGATCTAAATCTTATGTTATTTATTCTTCAAACTCTTGGGCATGTTATTTGATGGTTACCATTATTGGGCCACTTATCTCATTAAGTATAGGATTCATTCCAACATGACATCCACCTAGGCATAGAGGGATCATTTTGTATAATGATTGACATTTTGGCACCAACTAAAGGTTATAGTGCATACCTTACACCAACTAGCAGGAAGCTAACTATCTCTAGCATTCCCAAGGCATATTCTAGGATTGGTGATACATGGTGACTACATTGTATATCTCACAAGGTGATGGAGTCATCAAGTATGAAGACCAAGCTCTATCTTAGTAATCAGCATGCACCTTCCACCATGGCAAAGCTATTCCTAAATTTTATTTATAAAGATCTTTAGCCAGATAAAAAAAGAGATGGAAGATATTATAGTGAAGCTCTAGAAATTTAGAATTACTTTGTATATACTACTTCAATAGATATTAGACTCAGGGGTAGTATGGATGCCATGAAGGATCCATTTGTAATAGATGGTGATGTCATCATAAATTTATATAAATAATGAAGTATAGAATTTGTGCCAAGTGTTCCTATCCTTATTAGAAGTGTGATTATAACATGAGTAATTTTAGTGAAAGAAACTTTTTGACCCTATAAGTGCCTATATGGCACTAGGATTAGTCTAACAAAGGATTGTGCCTTTAGGCCACTAGGATTAGTATATGAAAGGCTTATGCCTATGGATCTACCTAAAGATTTCTTTGAATTGATCAAGTTCCATAATTGATATCTTGTGCCATGGTAGAACTAGCCCAATGTAGGCCTTGGTTCCTTCTCATCTACACTTGGGGTGAGTGCATAAGTCTTATGCCTTATATGGATTGATGTTATTGTAGTTGAGTGTTTAAATATTGAGTGAAAATATAATATACCATACTTGTGCTTGGTTGTAATAAACCAAAAATGGACTAAGACAATTATGTACCCTTTTTTATAAAATTTTGGTTCCATTATCGAGACTCATGTTGAATGTTATTATTTTAATGGTGTGATAGAATTATCAGAGTTGTTACCAGAATCTAGATAACGCGAGTGCAATGGAGATGTAATCACACAAGATGAAACAAGTGCACACCACATAGATGCTAAAGCAATTTGAAAATAACACAAGAAGATAAATTACACAAGACAAAATGGAGAAAACCAAAATCTGATTAGCATGAGATGGCCAAAGTGAGGAATACATATAGGAGAGTATGTAAGTAACTCCTCCACAAAAGGTGGACAAGGCACCCCAAGAATAGACAGTAACTCCTCCATGAAAGGTGGTGACAAGGTGCTAAGAATAGAGAAGTAACTCCCATCAAGGGAGTTACTTATGACATTCTTATGACACATCTATGACACACACCTCCACATAAGCTAGCCTATCCCACAAATGTAGGAAAACTCCATGTATGCACAAGAAATACAATTTCCCTAATTAATAAATAGGGAAAAATAAAAACATACACTAATACCCCCCATAAGTGCAGCTTAGGTGGGCAGTGTGGAAATATAAAAATGGGTCCTGACAACTAGGCCTGATGAGGTACCCATGTATAAATGCAATCTCCCATCAGATAAATAAAAGGAAAAAACTCGTAGGAAAAAAACTGCCCCCCCCAAAAGAGAGACATGAAAGAAGTGAAGAGGTTAGAAGGGCCCCCCTGAAGATGATGCTGCTACAAATGTAGACTGCACCCCAAGAAGAGCTCGTAGATGAATGAACTTACTCTTAGTGAAAGGTTTGGTGAAGATGTCTGTAACCTACTCTGAAGACTAGCAAAATATCAAGTCAATTACCTAACTATGAATAAGATCCCAAATGAAATGCATGTGAATCTCTATGTGCTTGGTCTACTGGTGCTAAACTAGATTCCTACAAATCTGAATGGTACTCTGGTTATCACAATAAATGATGGTGGGCTACCTGATAGGAATGCCAAACTCAAAAAGTATCCCCTAAAGCTAAATAGCCTTAGTAGCTGCATTAACAACTCCCCTGTATTCTACCTCTGTGGATGATATAGCAATAGCATTCTACTTCTTGCTAGACCAACTGATAAGACTAGAACTTAGAGAGAAACTATAACCAAAAATGGACTGATGAGTCTATGAATCACCAGCCCAATCTAAATCTATATATCCAACCAGTTTAACCTCTATACCAGATCTATAATGAATCTCGTATCTATGTTAACCCTATATGTAGTGCAAGATCCTCTTAGCTGCTTTCCAATGTAGCTCATGAGGTTCCTACATGAATCTAGAGACAAGTCCCACTATATATGATATGTTAGGCCTAGTGTGAGTCAAGTAGATGATACTAGTAACAAGTTGTCGATATCAAGTGGCATCAACCAATGGTGAAGAAAAATCAACCTCAAGCTTGACTCCTGATAGAAAGGGAGTCAGAGATGGCTTGCAATCAGCCATGTGAAAATGAGCCAATAAGTCAAGAGCATACGTAGGCTGTATAAGAGAAATCCATAAATCTGACTGTGAGATCTTGATGCCAAGGAAGTAGTGCAACAAACCCAAGTCTTTCATGTCAAATCTATCTTGAAGAGATGCCTTCACCACTATAATAGCTGATGAAGAAATCTCAGTGATCAAAAGGTCATCAACATATAGAACCAAAATCAAGAGTGAATCATCCTACCATAAGTAGACATTGGGATCAGAATGGCACCTAGTGAAACCCACTGTGAGAAGGAAGGAATCCATCTTGGCATACAAAGCCTGAGGGGCCTATTTAAGGCCATAGATAGATTTCCTAGGTCTGCATACTAAGGAATAATCCTAAACAAATCTTGGTGGCTACTCCATGTATATCACCTCCTCTAGGTCTCCATGAAGAAAGGCACTCTTCACATCCATCTGATGCACATCCCAACCATGTGCTATGGCAATAGCCAAGGTGAGTCAGATAGAAGTCATCTTTGCAATGGGTGCAAAGGTCTCTGAGTAGTCAATTCCTGCCACCTGTGAGAAACCCTTAGTGACCAATCATGCCTTATACTTATCAACCAACCCATCTGCTACAAACTTGGTCTGATATATCCACCTACATCAAACCATCTTTCTTCCTTTAAGAAGTGAAGTCAAATCCTAAGTGTTATTTTTTATTAAGGAAGAATATTCTTTCTCCATATCATTATCCCACTCAAGTACCCCGGATGCCTCTCAAAAAGTCTATGGATCTGAAACTATAGCAAAGAAGGCATGTGGATCTCTCTAAAAATCCCCCTAGTACGTCTGTCATCTATAGGATCTCCTGCCCAAGTGTCAGCACTCTCAAGTGTCTATCTGGCCCAAAGTGGCCTAGAAGTGGGTGAGTCAGGTGCTAACTCCTCATCCTCTAACTGAATAGAGGTGGATGACTCTGCATCATTATCCTCACTGTCTGAACTTGAAGAAGAAGAAGATGTCTCTGGCTCAAGAACCTACTGTGGCTGATCTGAATCTGATGAGGAATCATCATGAAGAAGTAGATCTGATGAGGGAGAAGAAGTGTCAAGTGTTGAGTCTCTAGGACTCTCTTGAAAATGGACACTTCTCTCGATGAACAACTCATGAGTGACTAGATCTAGAAGGTGATATCCCTTAATACCATCTGGATATCCTACAAAGATGCAAGGCTTGGACTAATGTTCCATAGCTTTGTGTTTCTTCTTCAGAATGCGAGCCATGGCTGGGGATCTAAAAACTCTAAGGTGCTCAACATCAGGTTTCCTTTTATGCCAAGCTTTAAAGGGTGTTATCCCTTTCAAATCTTTGTGAAGAACCCTATTTTGAATGTAGCAAGCATAATTGATGGCTTTGGCTCAATATTGTGGTGCTAAGGATTTGGAGTGAATCATATAGCTACCCATCTCTTTCAAGAACCTATTCTTGCATTCTGCAACCCCATTCTATAAAGGACTGTAAGTTACTATGTGCTACAAATCAATCCCCTTTATGGTGTAAAACTACTCAAACTTGATGCTAACATACTCCCCTCCATTATCAGTTTGAAGAAACTTGATGGATTTCTCACTTTGTTTCTCAACAAGAGCCTTGAAGTCTAGAAAATTTTCAAACACTTCAGACTTTTGTTTGAGAAAATATATCTAAGTGTACCTAGAGAAATCATTAATTAAAGTGAGGATATACTTGGCCCTTGTGAAAGATGGTTTGGGAAAGGGTCCCGATGCATCACTGTGGACTAACTCCAAAGGTTGTGAAGCCCTCCAAGCTTTACCTTTGTTAAATTTTGCTTCAGGATGCTTCCCAAGGGAGCACCCCTCATAAAGTCCTTTTGAGAATTGGACACGAGGTAAGCCAATGACCATGTCATGTTTGTAAAGTTGTTCAAGGTAGCAGTAGATAAGGTGGCCAAACCACTCATGCCACAATTTGTTAACTCCATCTGAATGAGTCAACAATGTTGTTGGAGAAGAATCTGATGCAAAATGTGAGAAGGTGTATAACCTGGCTTGGTGATCTACCCTACCCACTGCCACTATAGTATCACTATGCAACTCCTTAATAGCCACTAAATCTAGTGAAAACTCAACTCTCATACCCCGACCAATGTGAGTGATTTGGTACACTGATAGGAGATTGGTTGAAAGAGAATGAACACTTAGAACATTGTTGAATGTTCCTCCTTCCATTTCAACTGACCCTCTCCCTACAATAGAAACTGATGTGTCATCACCCAAACTAATTGAAGTCATGCTAAAAGGCTCTAAAGATGAAAAATCAACTAGTGAAGAGCCCATGTGGTGAGAAGCACTTGATTTGATGACCCATGAAGATGTCAAAGCTATTATAGCTACAAGGGCCTTGCCCTTTTCTTTCTCCTTACCCTTGCCTTTTGCCTTGGTAAAATCTTGGGTACATGAATTCTGCTTGATGGACTCAGGAACACCTATGTTGTTCTTCTATAGAAGATGAGTTAGGTGATCTATTTGTTTCTTCATGCACTTGTGTTCAGCATGCCCTATCTTTTTACAATAGGCACACTTAACCTTCTCCTTCTTAGGTTTAGCATTGGAAGAGGAAGTCTCAGTGTTGTTTTTGGTAGGATTGGTGTTTTCTTTCTTCTTCTCTTGGTCCTTGTTATTTTTCTTCTTCTCCTTTGTTTAAGTCTTATCCTTTCCATTTCCATCTATCAAAGCTTGGGGTTGAGTAGACTTCATTGTGCCCATTTGAATTAGCTTATCTTGCTCCCTAGTCAAGTCGGCAATGAATGAATCTAAAGAAGGCATTTTCTATGTAGTGCAAAGGGCACTTTTTGTGGCATGGAAAGTGGAGACAAAGATTGAATAGCTTGGACCTAACTTTGTGAGAATATAAAGGATGATTTGATCATCTTTCTTTTCTATCCCACATTCTTTCAATTGCAATCTAAGGGCCTTAAACTTAGTGAAGAAGTCCTGTAGGGTGTCAAAGTTGCTAAGACTAGACTTATGAGTTTGTTTTCGAGCTCATGACCTCTCATCTCATCAAGCTTCCCAAATAACTTTTCTAAGGTGTCCCATATGTCATTAGGAGTCTGGGAGGATTCTAAATGGAAGAGAAGTTTTGGAGACACAGACAAACTCAGTAATCCAAAGGCATCATCACTACGATTATACCACTTAACCTTTTTAGCATCAATGTTGGGTTTTATTTCAGTACCCATGGTGATCCTATACAACCCTTTACTTCTAAGAATTATTGACATTTTAACTTTACATTCATGATAATTGAAAGGTGTTAGAGGTTTAAGTTAAAAAGAATCCATTTTTTAGCTGAATTTAGATGAAGTTGTGTTGATTGCAAGTTGTGAATTTATGCAAAAAGGAGAATGAAAGAAAGTTGTGAAAAGCAACCACACCCCCATAAAATATTGAGCCCCCCCCCAAAATATGCAAGTACATGCTCAAAATATGTCAGACTCAGCTGAGAATGTGTCTTAGAGCAATTAGTACAAGACTAAAGTAAATAGGACATCGGACTCAGCCGAAAATGCATCTCGAGAGACCCAAATTTTTGGCACTTTATAAACTAGTGCATTTTTGACAAATAACAAGTCTAAACTATGGATAATTTAATTATAAGCACTTTTTCAAAAAATGGCACCCAAATCCAAGCTACCGTTTGTAAACTATTAAAGGTACAATTTTCCTGTAAACTAGTGTTTTTTGGAAAAAAAGCACTAAAACATTAAAAAAATGCATGTTATGGCAGAGAAAGTGGCCTTCCAACCACTCATTAGATTTGACATAGAATGAGGAATCTAAATGAGGTTTGTGTGAGGGGGAATTGGCCTTCCACCAACTCAGGCCTCACCCTTTGTCTTTGTAGGTCGAAGATACAAGTTTTAATTGAAAATCCCCAAAATACAAAACTATCTAAAAACCTTAAAATTTAGTCAAATTGACTGATTTTTGTTTTATAAGTTAATTTTAACTTAAAAAATCAGGCAAAGATAGTTTTGATGAATTCCAAATGTCTAAGAGGCGCCACATGGGACACCAAGTAAGGAAGGGGCACCAAAAACATAGCACAAACCAAATTTTAGCAAAAAAGACAAAAAGAATTGTAGACCTACTTGTTGTATGGCCTATTTGAGGTGTGTCAAAAGACCTTCACCAAAAAAGAGGCATAGAAGCTTATTTTTGGACACCGTACGGCTTATGGTTTGGCTGGAACTGTGGCAGCTAGGCACTTTGCTAGAAGAGTGTGTATTTCTGAAGAAAGTTAGCATAGAAAGTAGAAGCTAGGCATGGATTACAGAAAGAAGGTGTACTATACAGATTGGTTAGTAGTTGAAGTGGGTAGTGCCTAAAGTGGTAGGCACCTGGTCTGGGTAGTACCTGGTTTGGGCAGTGCCTGGATCCTCAAGCTGGAGTCACACAAACAAAATGCAGAGAAAGGTGGTGTCTAACAAATAGAATGCAAAATTTTTTTTGCAAAATAAAAAAAATCCTCCACCTTACTGAAGCCACAATAGACTAATCAAGATGTCTTGGAAAATTTTAACTCAGATATATAAAGGGAGATCTGAATAAAACTCAACAGAAGCAATTTTTTTTAAATAGATTTCCGTATGGATTTGCATGAGTTTTCAAGAAACTCTACCAAAACTCTCAAATGTAACCGAGTTAAACTAGGAAAGTAAAGTAAGAATTTCAAAATAAACTACTAGCATACCTAGACACATGATTATTGGAGTAGCTCTGATACCATATCGCAGTTGTTGCCAGAATCTAGATAATGCGAGTGCAATGGAGACGTGATCACACAAGATGAAACAAGTGCACACCACATAAATGGTAAAGCAATTTGAAAATAACACAAGAAGATAAATTTCACAAGACAAAATGGAGAAAACCAAAATTTGATTAGCATGAGATGGCCAAAGTGAGGAATACATATAGGAGAGTATGTAAGTAACTCCTCCACAAAAGGTGGAAAAGGCACCCCAAGAATAGATAGTAACTCCTCCATGAAAGGTGGTGATAAGGTGCTAAGAATAGAGAATTAACTCCCATCAAAGGAGTTACTTATAGCATTCTTATGACACCTATGACACATCTATGACACACGCCTCCACATAAGCTAGCCTATCCCACAAATGTAGGAAAACTCCATGTATGCACAAGAAATATAATTTCCCTAATTAAAAAATAGGGAAAAATAAAAACCTACACTAATAAGAATGATGTACCAACTTTCTCTTGAAAACATCAAGCACTGGTTGCAATAGGTGGAACATATCTTTGTGTTAAATCATCCAACCTATAAGGGACAAAATTCAAGGAGAAGGGTTCAAAATAACATATATGATGTTTTGTATGAGGTATTTTTTGTGAGCTACCTAAACATGTTTATATATGGTTGGTTGCATATTCAACCCATAAAAGAAGTTATGGACAACACTATGAGTGGATGAAGGAGTTCCTAGATAGGCTTGAGACCCTAGATGCTAGTTGGACTAGACTAGTGGATAAATAGTGGCAAGGAACTTTAAATAGCTACATACTTGAGTTTGTAGTCTTAACATACTCATGCTTTAAGGAAGTAGAATACTAGTTTTTATGTGACCCTAAAGGCATGTTTGTGAAATAATTCAATGTAGAGATCAAAAATATAATGGTGGATTATAATTTTGAAACTTTGGGGATGGAAGGCCAAAGTCCTTTCATATATGAGTAGTACAAAGGGGGAGAAGGGGATGTGTAAGTGAGGTGTAATGGAAGGGGATGAGCAGATTGACACCTAAGAGCTCAAAAGATAGACCTATAATAAGATATGGTGCAAATTGATGGAGTGTTTATAACTTGTAAGTGTTGAGAGAACCCATAGTGAGTAGGAAGGGCATGGGGAAGGATATTTTGAGATATAATAGTGTTAGGATGAGAAATATAATGAATCAATAGATCAAGCTCAACACTTGATAGGTGTAGAATTTGTTGGGTTCTTACAAGATTTGGTGACTACATATATTTTTGATGTACTTGCCCTCTTTAAACCTATAGTAAATGCTCACACACTAGATCCCCCACTTGAATAAATTATAAAAGTAATAATTGACTCTATTGATGACTTTGATCTTAGACATTTTGTAGACTTGGATTGTAACTTTGTGATCGAATAGATTATTCCATACAAGAAAGTGAGCATAACTACCTCTAGACTATTGGGTGCTAGCTCATTAAAATAGAAATTGAATGTGAGCATACCAACTTAGCTAATGTTAGCAATGCAAAGTGGGAAATAGCTTACATGAAGTGGTTTGGCACCATAAACAAGTAGCTTAGTGCCATCGACATCAATTATGCTAGCAGTAATGATAGGACCAATGCCTAACCTAATAATAAAGGTGTTATAAGAATACCAATAAGACAGATGCTAGGGGTATAAGTACCTAAAATTCTATATACCCCTATAAAAAATCTAATACTAAATGGCTATATACTTGCTAGAGAATCATAATGTAGAGAATGTCATAGAATATGTGTTGAAGCATGAAATGTGGTGGCGTGTATGAGGCATAACCCAATCAAAGTGCAAGGCTACCTAGTTTTTTACTACTCTACTTGATCATGCCCACACCTGGTATATAAAATTTGATCCTAACTAGGCCATTTTTGATTATGATACCTTAAAGGATGCATTCCTAAAGGAATTTAACATTTCAAAGTTTGAATAGCAGAGCATCACCAAGCTAAAAGATATTACCCAAGGACTCTAAAAACCATGTGCCTATATGATGCAAGGTTCAAAACTCTCTTATCAAAGATCCCATATTATATTCACCCCTCCCATCATATGAAGTGGTTCATTGGAAGGTTGTTCATGCTATTTTGAAGAGTGATTTCCATGAAGACATTTATAGACCCTAGAGAAGTGCTTGAAGCCACACTTAGAGTTGAGGTAGTCAGAAGTACAAATACCAGGATCAACTTATTTATGGAGGTGCATATTACATTTATGGCCTTTCAAATCCAAAAACTTACCACCATCTTTATTCATGATGCTCAAAGTGGGATATGGTGCATTGACTACAAATTAGAGGGCCATAATAGGATTAACTACCCATGGAGGAATATACACACCCTACTTCTAAACTATAAATTCTATCAAGAGGCACATGATGTTTAAAACTACCCTTTGTTACAATGTGCTAGCTAATTCAACATATCCATCTAGTTTTATTTCTACAATGCCGACACCCATAACACTACTAATTTCTAGGTGATTAACAAAATGCACAAAAACATGGAAAGTGGCACACGATAGGCCATCATAGTAGTCAAAGGGTAGGGTAACCAAGGTAATTAGGGATAAGGCCAACAAAACATAGGCTTTGAGATGTAAGGAGGCACTAGAGGGTGATGGAAAATATGTGATGGTGTATTTTTCCCAACATGCTCATGTTATAAGTGTGGCTTGATAGATCATTATCAGTGTGACTGCCCTACACATCCCATGTGTGGATCTTGTTGAGGTTCCATAAGGTAAAAGAATGCCCTAACCTATATAAAATTTTGACCCAAGGTAGGCCTAGTGTAGATAATGGTGAAATAATGATCAAGCATGAGCTAAAAAAGGAAATATGGAACCTAAACATGCAACTAACCCATGTAAAGATAGTCAAGGTATATGAAACTACTCATAATGGATTCACCATTCAGCCATTAGTTGCACTAGTACTTGAATTATACCTAAAATATGGGGATAAGGGTCGTAATGAGTATATAACATGGCTTGAACCCAAACTTATGCCATACCCAGACCTAGTGCACCAAAAATATGTATTATAATAGGCCATAAGTGTAATCCAAAACATATGAGGGGAGCTCCAATTACCATGAGACCTAGAAGCACAGGTTGCTACCTCTTAAAAGAAGTAGGATAGCCAGGAAGTTGAGATGCAATAATTAACTAAGATCCTACACCTCTTATAAATAAAGGGAATGCTTCCCCTACTGAATAGCTTGCTCTTAGAGCATGTAGGTTAAAAGCAAGTTCAAGTTATTGTTCCACGGATGGAGAGGTTACAAGAAGTTTGGCACAAAAAAAATGTTGAATATGATCAAGAACTCCTCATAGATGCCACTATTTAAATATGGTTTGTTTGTGAATTCCTTGTAGACATAATCTTCAAGGTTAACATCTTGACCAAGAATGTCTAGGATAAAATGGGTAGGCCAACCTTGAGACCTTCCCCTCATGTACTTTTCATGGTCAATAATACCCAAGCATAGCTAATAGAAATTCTAAAGAGCATAATTTCAGATATCATGGGCACCAAATTCTATGTTATCCTTGAATTAATTGAGTTATAAAAGAAGGACAACTACTTGGTGCTTCTAGAAAGGCCATGGTGTTATGTAAACAATGTAGATATACACTTTAAAAGGTGCAACATGACATTTAAGAATAGAAAGGAGAGGGTATTTGCACCCATATCAAATGACTAAGGATCCTCCTATGTTGAGAGCATGGACATTGAAGATGAGATCAACCACATCTATAATATCATGCCATAAGGCACTAAGACTCTAGACCCCAATGATCAAGAAGTCCTCTCTTGGGACTATGGACAATCAACCTCAAACACAACCAACATTACTTGTGACTGATGGGTCAAGGAAGCATATGAGATCATTGTTCAAGGGTGCCTCTTGGTGCACACAAAGATGTTAAAACTAGTAAAGATAGGTTGGGTATAGATCAATCATGCTTCTAAAATATGGTTCCCTTTCACCAAGAAGAAGGTAAAAAAAGTGGTTCTCCTTAGTAAGGGAAAACTTATAGCACTCCCCATATATGAAGGGAGTAATCTAGTAGAATAATATGTTCATGACCTTGAATTATATGTCCCAAAAGAGGTGGATATAATGGTTGCACTAGTGTATACATTGAAGAGCACTACCACTTGTTTTTGGGTAGTGTAAAAGCCTAATTTTCCAACTTGGCAAGATGTGAAGGTAGCCATTTTCACTAGGTTTAGAAAGAGTAATGAGGACCTAGACATCTTATCCTACTTTTGTGACTCTGACCCTATATCACATGTGCATCTTTGTGAATAAACATGGACTATTTAGGGAAAAAATGTCCCAAATAATTTATGGATGAATGCCTTCTATAATACCTTGAAGACTTGGGCACGGGCATGGTACATTGTTAAGAAACATGTTATAAGATAGCTAATTATGATACCCTTAAGGATTGGTTTATTCACACCTTCTCCTTTTCTTTGAAAAACCTTAAATTTATTGAGCCACTATAATTAGTTTAAAGGTCCATGTTTGAGGCATTACAATCATGGAGGAGCACCTAAAAGACATGTTCAATGAAAAAGGGTTAGTGGTCCTAACCTTCTTTGAAGAAAAAATTCTTAATAGTGACTCTAGTGATGAAGATGATGACACATAAAAGGCATGTAACTACAATAATTTGATAGGAAAAATGAATTTAGTGTACCAAGTTGAGGATAGTGCCCCTAAATGAGAAGACCCTTCTCATCTCTGGGTAGAAATAACCAAAGTCAGCAAACAAGTAAAACACTCACACCAGGAGAAGAAAAAACCCTACCACACTCTATTAAAAACTAAAAAGGTAGATATCATTTCAAAAGGGGAACTAGAGATCACCACATTTATAACATTTGGATCTATGACTTAGACCATGATGACTAAATAAAATAAGTAGTTCACAATTCATGTTGCCCCTTTTCAACTCATTAGTATGGAACTACATATTTGAGCCATGATGAGGTCATGCATTGATGTGTCCTAGAGTATGAATAGGACTCATTCTTGTAAGAGGTGCATGAGGGGATTATTGGATGCCATTACACTAGAGATTTTATGATGAAAAAGGTACTACAATCAATCTTGTGGTGGCCAACTCTATTCTAGGATGTAAAATAATGTACTAAAGCATGTGATATCTACTAGTGTATAGGAAAACCATAGGATGAGATGCCTCTCATCCCCATCCTTTCCTAGGCATTATTTGAAAAATGGGCCACTAATTGTTTGGGGCCTATTACTCCCACTACGAGGTGCATAGGTGCATGATATATTTTGGATACCACATATTAATTCACCAAGTGGGCTGAAGAAGTGCCAACAAAGATTGTATATCTACCACCACATTAGGTTTTATATAGGAGAATATCATCAATTGTTATGGATTCTCTCTTAGTTTGAATAATGACCATGGTATGCACTTCATCAATAAAACCATTTAGATCTTGTTGACTAAATATATGCTGGCACACCATAAAATGACACCATACCATCCCCAAGTAAATGGCACCACCAAGGCATTCAATAAAATATTAAGAATGTTCCTTACAAAGATATATGATATTGGTCACAAATATTGGGATGACCATGAGTCAATAGTATTGTGGGCTTATCACACTATGTACAAGTTCCTCAACAAGGATACACCATTTCAACTAGTGTTTGGTGTAGAGACCATTTTACCTATGGAATTTCTAGGTCCCTCATTATGTATTATGTGTATTAATTGATTTGATGACCAAGAGTCTTTGAATGCATGACTAGAATACTTGGAGTGCTTGGATGAGACATGCACCCAATAAAGATGGAGCTAGAAAATAAAAAAGTCATGATATAATTTATAGCATGATAAGCACATCAAGCACAAGGTTTTTACCAAAGGTGCACTAGTCTTGCTATATGAATCAAAGTACCTCAAGCACCCAAGAAAGATATAGATTAGGTGGATGGGACCTTATGTCATCCATAATTTATTATATATTGGTGCATGAAAGATATTCATGTTGATCAATGAAATTCTCCTTGGGCATTTCAATAGTAATAGATTAAAGTTATATTGTCACTAGGATGGTGCTTACACCATCAGATACTAACTTTCTATTCATAATTTAGTTGCTTCATTTTGACCATAATAAAATTTAGTGCACACCAAATATTTCCTTATGTTTTTTTTATTTGTGTTGAGTGGATAAGTGTGGTGATTTTAGTCCCATAGGAGAACTCTTCTAGTGCTTACATGCATAAATCCAATCGGGTAATTTAATCATAGATGCTCTTTATACACCTAAGGTGAGACACCTATGTTTTTTGGCATATGAATTTTGTAAAGTTAAAAAATTTGAGTACAAGTTGATGAAGGGAGGTGCATAATATGTTTATGCATAAGAAATTGAGAAGAGAGAATGAAACATTGGAGGACCACCATAAGGATTTCTATGGGGTAAGGAAGGCCAAATCAAGAGACATGATATCATAGATAAATTGACCAAGAAATAAAGGCACACTTGTAAATAATTTTAAAACTAAGAAGAGATGGAACTGAGGAGGTTAAATTGTGTACATGTGAAACATTTTTCCCATGTTATCATATGAAGGGAGAAGGTCATGCCAAGTTGAGATAAGTGAAATAGAATGGCCATCGAGATATCTATCACCCACATAACAATTCATGGGAAGTGGCCATTTTAATCACCTATCACTTCACTAAATAAACCATTATAAAAATTAATGTTGTGATGGTAAAATCACAAATATTTGTAATAAATGCATAGTTAGCAATAGATTTCATGAGTTTAGTAGATTTCAAAAAATCCACATACCACCAAGCCATTAATCACTATGAATTAATTATTTAGCTAAAAATAGAGCATTAGGGGGTGAACAAAAAACTTTAATAGGTTAAAAACCTTTGTGATAATTCAAACCAGAACACAGAGTGGAAGACATTAAAAACTAGAAAATGCTACCATAGAGAACCAATCATCCACAACCCTTTCAAGTGAGAGGGAAAGATAGCCAATAAGATTGCATTCCACTTTGAATTGGAAAGGAATAAAGGGGAGTGAATTTAATAGAGAAATAGGGTATCAAGATTTTTATATAATGATGAGGCTATTATTAATGGTGTAGCAAGCTCGAGAGCTGAAGACATAGTCACATTTCCCATAAAAAGTGTCAAAGATGATTTTAAGATTCAAAAATATCAACCAATCATGTTTCAATAGTAGTTAATTCAGAATGGGAAAAAAGAGGTTAAGTAAAGGTCCACCATAGGAATATAAGGATGGAAAGAAAGAATAGGTAGTGAAAGAAGTAGCCATCATGAAATGGGAAGCATAGCTGATAGAAGGTGTAAGAATCATGGTAATAGATCTAGAAGTGAGCACAAATCTAGCCTATATAGATATGTAATTCCCCCAAGAGGTCATGGTGGGAGAGAGATGGGTATCATTTGTGCACATGTGCAAGCTCAAAGATTATAACCACTAGATAGGGAACAATGTGAAAGAGCTAAACTAAGACTAGATGATTGACACAAGTAAGAAAACAAAGGTAGATGATGCACTATTTGATTTCTCCATCAAATATAAATTGGTGACCATGGGCATAACCCATTTACTTGAGCTACTAGGTTTTGGCAAGTTAGAATAATTGGTGTAATTCCTCATCTCACATGTACATGGTGAACATTTATACTTTTCATGATGGTGCATGAGGATCTTAGTGAGATTGATTAGTCAAATCATGTGGCTACTAAGTGTAGGGGAAAACATATATCTTATAATGGAGGATGAAGTGGAGGTTGAGAGGGTTGCAAAGATCCTAGGCTACTACAAGTCAGGATTCACATTCCCCATAAAGGATATCTAGGACCTTGACATGAGAGCAATAATACTCTGAGTTAGTTTTAAACTATGCCTTGAAGTATGATGGTCTGACATTAAAAAGACATTGTGCATCACCCATCACATGGTGTAAGGTGTAAAATTCAACATCTCTAAGTTCATTACTGAGGATATTGTTAAGAACATACAAGAGTGCCATAAAGCATGTGAAACCTTCATGTGGGTGTATATGATGATCTTGATAGTTATGGAGGAGATAGGTGTGCTAGATAATGATGAGGATAACCTATGGTTATTTTCACCCAACCATGAGCCCTCTATAATGAATTACCAAGACTTCATTTTCCCACCTAGCTTCTCATATAAGTACAAGACTAAGGTGTAAGGGTGGTGTGATAAGTACATCAAAGCCTTTGGGATTGAGTGGCATATCCCTTTAAATATTCCCTAAAAATTGGTAGGAATGGCAACCCTTGCCATGATGCAACACTTTTTTATGGTACACCTGGCACTCACATATGGGAACCTATCTAGATGGAATGAGTTGACTTATGCATTTTTTACCAAGTATTTCATGGCAGTGCTAAAAATAATTCCTAACATGAAATAATTGGAGATCTTGATCAAGATAGGAGTAGGATGAGGTGCCATTTTGTGCACCCAAGAGCCAATGCCACCAAAGATAAGGAGGATGACTCCAATAGGATGGAACTCTATCCCCTTCAAAAAGAGATAATAAATAAGTGAATCTTCAACCTCTACTATGAAATGAAGTCATATAAGAAGGGTAGTGATCCAAGAAAAGATGATGATCACCCCCTCCTAGTCGGTGATTAAGGGAAGGTTGAATTAAAGATGTAGGAGAAAAATATCTAGAAGAATAGGGAGATAAACTTAAAGAAATCATAGAGATCATCCAGTTAAAAATTGTCTCTGATGAGAATATTACACCCCCAAATCCTAATAAACATGTGACCTTCATGACAAAGAGTGATTCCTTTAGTAAGAATCATAAAAAAAAAGACTAAGGGACCCATTGTGTTCCCTACTATAACTTTAGAAAATATGGAGAAAGAGGTGACCCTCACACCTAGAATGGTGGAGACTAAAGAATAAAGATCAAGGACATATATCCTATAGTAAAAGAAGAGAAGCCAAGCACTAAGGATGTATAGGAATCCCTACAAAGTAGCATGATCACCACACTTGATGAAATAAAGGATCTGACAAGCCCCTCATCTAGTGAATAATCCTGCACACTACATCTAAAAATAGAAGAGGATAAAATAAGGGCTTGAAATAAAATGAGCTTGAGTGAGGAGTACATTACGAAGGTGTTGGCACTTGAAAAGAAGCACAAACTTGACTAAGAAAAATAATTAGCCAATGTAGATAAAATGGACATGAAGGTCCCTGAAAGCATATGATCAATAGTTAAGGTGGTCAAACAAGTGCCAAGTGTCCCCACCAAGAAGTTAGAATAAGTTTCATAAGAGGTGTGACCAAGTAGTGAAAGGGTGATTGAAGAAAAAAAAGGTGATACTAGCACCTTAGAACTACAAACTAAGATGGTAGAGGAATCCCAATAGAACAAAGTGACACTAGTGTTGAAGGAATTATCCTAAATGTGAGCATTGAGAAAACTTAGGAAGAAGTTGATGAGGGGGAAATTCTAAATAAAAAATCCCTAAGGATCAAACAAGTGAGTCCTCTGAGGAAAGCATCGAAAATGTAGTAGTTCTATGAAGAGGAAGAAGTACAAATAGAATAGGTTGTCATCAAAAAAGATGACAAGGATTTTAGTATAAGGGATAAGGTGCATAAGTGATGGTTGGATGGATAAATTTATATGTATGACACTATACCCCCCAATTTTCCATAACTAGGATGTGCAAACAACTCTTATTTGTATTTGATAACTATATGGATGAACCTCACTTTGAGGCACCTAGAACATCTACTTCGAGCCTAGAAGATCCTAATGAGGGGTAGGACTCCCTCCTTATAAACCCTTATGTAATTAACCTATTTTGATTTGGGAATGCACTTATATAATGGCTATATAAGTTGTAAGTTGAAACATCATCAATGATGGCAAAGTAAAAAAAATTGAAAAGTCTCCACAAAGAAGCCAAATATGAAGTGCAGGCCACAAAATTCAAGCTTCAATAACTTTGTGAGTGCATAAAGATGACCAAACCATCTATTATGGTTAGAATAAATACTTTATATCTCTTAGAGGTTTAAAAAATCTATGTGCTAGTGGAGCAAATGCTCCTAAGGTTAAAACTAGAGCCATCACAAGAAGAAGAAGAAGAAGATCCTTGCATCATACTAAAGAAAGAGTTAGTTGATAAGCTTGAAGAGGTAGAATAGCTCTTATCTAAATTATATAAGGGTTCATATTCATCATATTACATCTTCTTAATATTATCAAACCAGGCCTTAGTTATAGATGTGTGCCTATAGTAGGAAAAGGAGGAGAAGGAAAAGTTGATGGTGTAGGTTTACTTGGCAAGCAGGTCAGAGTGGGTGAATATCATGGGGAACATTAATATGCTTAACAATTAGATTAAGGATCAAGAGTATAACTTAGAATCATTCTTCCATTCTCTATATAATAAAGACTATGAGTAAGGAGTGATCTTATATGGGAGTGTAGAAAAGAACAAGGCCAATGTTGAGGCCTTATGAAAGGAGTTAGAGAAAATGGATGTGTTTGCACTCACTATTGCCTCCTCTAAAATAGATAGTTATATTGAATAATTAAAGCTCACCACTAAGGGATTTATAGACTTCATCATTGAGCTTAAGGAGAGTGTGCTCAAGTTTTGTGCTCCCAAAATCTTGATAGCCTAATTTGAGGATAGACTAAAAATTTTGTATGGGGTGATGTTGGGCACCTTATCTCATTAAGTATAGGATTTGTGCCAAAATGACATCCACTTGGGCATGTATGGATAATTTTGTATAATTATTAGCATTTTTTAATTTTGGTACTAGATGGAGTTTGTAATGCATACCTTGTACTAGTTGTTAAATGGCTAACTATAATCAAGATTCTTGAGGCATTTTCTAAGATTGGTGATATGTGGTGACTGTAATACATAGTTTGAAAGGTGATGGAATAATTAGGTATGATCACCAAGCTCCATCTCATTACTCAACATGCACCTTCCACCATAGGAAATATACTCTTAAACACTTTTTAAGGAAATTGAGCTAGATAAAAAAATAGATAGAAGATATTATAGTGAAGTTCTATTGAATTAGAATTAATCTATAAATACTACTTCAGTAGCTATTAGACTCAAGAGTAGTATGGATTCCATGAAGGCTCCATTTATAAGTACCCAATCTCAAATGTGAGATTTTGGGTCATTAAGTAATATCAGCTAAGCATTTACTCTATTCTAAATGTTATTTACTTTATACCTTATTTGAATTATTATTAATGGTGAAAATCATTAGAGTAAAACATAATGTTTCTAGTTTAAGAATCTTTTTCTTTGTTAATGGAATGTATACTAGATGTAATGTTATATTTTAAATGAAATTATGAACAGTAGTGTTCACATAATTCTGTTAGTTTGCATCGTTAATGGATTCCCTATAATAGATGGTGATGTCATCATAAATTTGTATAGAGAATGAGTAGAGAATATGTGTCAAGTGTTCTTATCATTGTTACGATCACAATTCTAGCATGATTAATTTGAGTGAAAGCAACCTTTTGACCCTAAAAGTGCCTATATGGAATTAGGCTTAGTCTAAAAAAGGCTTTCACCTATAGGCCACTAGGTTTAGTCCATGAAAGGCTTATGCCTATGGATCTACCTAAAGATTTCTTTGAATTGATAAAATCTCATAATTTGTATCTTATGCCATGGCACAACTAGCCCAATGTGAGATTTAGTTCCTTCTCAACTATACTTCAAGTGAGCACATAAGGCCTGTATATTATGTGGATTGATGCCAATACAGATGAGTGTTCAAATGTTGAGTACAAAGGGAATATCCCATGCTTGCACCTAGTTGTAATAAACCAAGAACCTATATACACAATATTTTCAAACTTTTATCACTTACTGATACTTTGTATCTTGAAGAAACCTATCAAGTCTCAATCTCTCTAAGTGCATACCTTAAGGGGTACACCAAGAAAGGGGTGGGTAGACCATTGGTGCTTCATAATATTGTTGTTCCTTTTACCACTTTCTATCTACACCCTATCCTCTTGAAACTATTGAAACCTAAGATTATTCTTCTTAGTTATACCTATTCCTATCTCTTACTATGTTCTATCCTTCATTTATTTCATTATCACCCTTTTGACCTATCAGTTTTGCTAGGTCAACTAGATCAACCTAGCATAGTTTAGCGACTTTTTCTCTCTTTTGGTTTGTTAGCCTCTCAGCTGACCTAGCATAGAACTAGAGAGTTAGACCCAAAAACATGCGAGGTCAACCGGGTCGACCTAGCATAGCCAACATATCCAAATTATTTTAGGGTAAGATAATACTATATATACAAGGTCATTTACCACCATTTAATAAGAGATAATAATTAATTGAATAAGTTTGAATGAACATTTGCCTATTGACCATTCTGCTTGGGCAAAAAATCTTTAAGGTCAATACTTTCTTTGGAGCTCTAATCTTATCTTATGGTTAAGTATTTTGGATGGTTGGATAGGTTGTGTAGCCTATATCTTATTTATCTTAGTTATCCTTACATACCATGACAATCTCTTTTGAAGCACCTTGGCCAAGGGGAAGATTGAGGCTTGGTGGGTTCATTTTTAAAGGTAAGTATTCTTAACTTTATTCCTCCTTTGTAATAGTATATAGATAATGCATTTGTATTCTTCTCTTCCATGTATTAGGATTCCATAGACATTTACATGAGTATACGTATTCTATACATGTTTAGTTTAGTTATTTATTTATTTTGTTTCTAACCCCCATTTTATGCCATAAGCTTTGGTGCACACTAGATTAGATTTACTTTCTTGTTATTAGATTAGTGAAATATTAAATCATAAGACTTTTTTAGGGTTGTTGTGCAATTGTATTAGACTATAGACTTTGGAACCCTATCTCACATGGTGTGTTGTGAAAAGTGATCCCCTAATTGGGTCTAGTAAATCCTCATGTTGTTCATGCTCCCACTTAAAAATTGTATGCCTCCAATCAAAAGTGTAGGTGTGATTCATTCCATTTGATCCAAGGTTGATTTATGGACATGATGTATTTCTAGTTACATATATTATGGTGAACTCAATGTGAAACTAACTCTTGAAATTTTTCTTTCACCTTATTTCATTTTGTTTTCATCATCATTTTTATCATATATTTTAACATATTGGATCGATTGTGTTGACCTAGTTCTTTTTCTCTATGTAGGTTTACAGGAAAAGGAAATTGGATCGACTAGCTTGATCCAATACAAGTTTTTAGTTTTTTAGACTTCCAAATTAGCCTACTAGGTTGACCTGCTTAACCTAATGCATTTTCAAACACCCAATTTAGCCTACTAGGTCGACTAGGTCAACCTAGTGAAATTTAAACACTTTTTTAGTAGATTCATATATAGCTTGATCAACTAGCTCAAACTAGTTTGAAAGTTTTTACCAATTTTCTCCAAGGTCTCAGATTATTAATATTATTCTTTTCATCTTTGATCCACCAAGGTTATTTTTTATTTCTATGTATATTTCCTTTTTGTATTTCTTTTCATAGTTCGTAGTCTTTAAAATTGTCCCTACACAGTCAACTAGGTCGACCTTATGGACCTAGTTAAGTGTTCTATGTGTTGTCTGAATACATAGGTCAACCTTGTTGACCTAGTTCATTTTTCAAACCTTAATTTCATAATACAATCTCAACCCTATCAACCTTTTTATGTATTATTTCCCATATATTTTCTCAACTATACCTTGTTTCAAAGTTGGAATGAACCATATATGTTAATCACATCTTTATTTTAAGTTGTTTGCATGCTTATAATAGTTCACATAGTCTAATTAGGGGGTTTTAAATTAACCTCTTAGTTTCACTATTTATATTTTATGCACACATGAACAAACCACATATACATAAACAAGAATTTAAACATTTGACTACCTAGGTATACCTTCTTGGATTTCATCACCAAGGGGGAAGCGGACTTGATGCTCTAGTCAAGTATAAATCATGGTTAATGGTATATTTTGGCTAAGCACCCATTAACCCTAATTATATATTGTGTGAAGTGAGGGTTTATTCCCTAATACAAATCCTATATCATTTCCACTATAGTCTCTTTAATCCAAAACTACCTAAAACCATCCTTAGATTTCTATCTAGTACCTTGCTTAAAGCCAATTTCCTTTCACATTTAAAAATGTTCCTAATAATCTAATTAATATTATAGGTTGACCAAGAATATATATCTTTAATTTTTAAGTTTTTTTTTAAATTTTTGATCAATTGTGTGTGCAAAATATTTCATTAGCTAGTGTTAGTTCAAGATTTTGTTTTATGTGCATCAATTGGATTGGGTAGCATCAATTATATTAACTATTTATTTCCCTTTCTATACTTACTTTCCTAAATTACTTATAAATTATCTTGTTTAAATTCACAACTTTATATATAAAAAATCATATTCTCTACATCATCATGATTCTAATGCATTTTATGATTTTAAAAATGGACAAGTAGAGCCAAAGATATAGGCAAAACAAGGAATCTACTTATTTTTGTTATAGTAGGTCGACTTGGTCAACCCTATATCTTTTTTAGGCCTTGTCTTATGTGCTAGGTCAACCTAGTCAACCTTGTACTATCTAAAACCTTTTTACCTTTTTTGTCAACCTCTGTTCACTATACTTGATCATCTTGGTCAACTTTGTATAGTCTTCCAGTCCTTATTTCTATTTTAGGTTGACCTGGTCAACCTTGTACTATTTTTATCACCTTTTTTCACCTTGTGTGTTTATCTAGTCTTGTTTCATCATGATGACATCTTCTTATCCTTATCATAGTCTATAGCATTTCATAATCAAGGACTTGGATAATAACCTCACTTATTTCATTACTTCTGATGAAACTATCCAATTTCTTCCTTCCCCTTCTCCTAGACCTAAACCACTCACTACACAATGCAATGTAGTTTATATCCTTCATCATAATCCTCTTCCCATTACCAATGTTTTTAATCCTTCACTAAATCATGCCAATAAAATTGATAATCTATATGGTTCCCAAATATTCAAGAATATTGATGATAAAACTATTTACACTCAACACAAGAATGGTGGCCTTACCAATCTTCCTTCTTCTTATGCCACACTTAATAAAAATAACACTAATGTTAAGAATCCTCCACATAAAAATAATCTTTCTCCCACCAACACTAATAATCCTCTTCCTATCAACACTAATACCCCTCTTACAAACACCAATCCACCTATTGACATAACTCAACTTCTTGCCCAAGTCATTTAACAAATGAAAATAATGAAAACTTCTAATCAATCTCAAATGATGAACATGAAACAACACTTATGCAACATGATTGGCCAACCACCTCAAGTCATCATGACTTAACCAAATCCATATTTTGTCCCTCCTCCTCTTAGAGATGTTAATGGGAATGTCATCCCTCAACCTCCAATGAATAAAAAAGTGCTTCAACATATTAAAAATGAACCTTTAACCCCATTTATTGCATCCATATATATTGGAAACATTTCTCCAACTATCAAATTTATTGGGGCTAAGGATCCTACTATATTTCTTAAGTATTTTAGTAATCTCTATAAGGAATGGGTCCAAACTAAGACCTTTGCTACCACCAAGCTCTTAGCCAAAACCTATGTTGGTGATTCACTTGAATGGTAAAACCAACTTCCTAGACATTCCATCTCACAACTAGAGGATTTATTTAATGCTCTAGTGAAATAATTTCAACATGATGACCTTCCTAAAAATTACCTTAGCTATTTTATCAATGCCAAGAAACTTCCTAATGAATCTGCTCATGCTTTCATTAAATGATGGATATCTCTATCTCATAATGTGGATCATAACATGAATTATGATGCCTTTTTATATCTATTTATCACTACTCTTAAACCTCCCCTTCAATACAAAGTTTGAATCTTTTCACCTAAAACTTTAGAAGAAGCCTTAGACTAAGCAAAAAGGCAAGACTTTCTTATGACTCAATTTGAACCACCTCAAACAAATACTAAATCATATTTACAATATTTTCTCATACCATTGATTCATCCAAGCCTCCCTAACCTCAAAATTAAGCATCCAATTGAACTAATTTTAACCCAATCCACCCTCCCTTAAGTTTAGAACTTAAGGATAAATTACCACCTTCTAAACCCATGAGCTTTGATCCTTTCAAACCTCCTCTAAAATGGTATAATTTGAATAAATTTTATTGGTGGAATGCTACTATAGGTCATTCTCATGAGTCTTGTTATGATCTTCATCGATTTCTTATTTCTTCCTTGCTTGGTCCACATTTCAATCTTAATGTCCTAACCAAAGAATTTTATCAATACTATCTTCAAGCTTCTCAAAATTAATCTCAAGAAATAGAATCACATCAACATCAACTAACTAATGAAAAAAACTCATCCACTAATTTTATTCAAACCATAATTGATCATTCTTCCTACACCGATAAGGAAAAGATAGCTCACATGAACAAATTTAAACATATTGTGGCATCCATTAAACCTTAACCTCTTAAGTCACATATACCAAAAGAGTACCTAATTCAAATGCCTACTCTAAAACATATCATCCATGGTCCTACTTTATCTCCTCATACCTCTCCTACACATCATATGTCACATTCAACATCCTTAAAATCTAATAAACCAACATGTTTCCAAATGCACCTACCATCCCAATGTAAATCATTCTAATGGCTCAATATCACCTCACTGCAACTCACATGTTGGGGAATCTTGTGATGCCCATCCACATGTCCCTTTAGAATTTAGGGCATCTTGTGATGCCCATCCATATATCCATTCTAACTTTGGGGCATCTTTCAATGCCCATCCCCTACATTCACTTACCCATTGGGGCATCTTGTAATGCCCACTCTTATTCTACAATGCATAATAAAAAATTAATCTATATTCAAGAAACATTATGAGACTTATAAAAATTTATTCCACATTATCATCTTTGATATAGAAGTTATCATAGATTTCACTTATTCTTTTTGTCTCATGTTTCTTTATTTGTATGCATTTTTCTTCTTTTTCACTTTCCTAAGTATCATTGTTTTCCTGTACATTATTTAATTTTTATTGCACATTAAATTTGGCATTTTCTTTCATTTTTTTCCTCATATATTTATTTTATTTTTCATTTTTTTCTTTGCCTTAGTATATTTACGATCATTTTTACCCCTTTATTTAGCATTTTGATGTACCATAGTATTCTTTTTCTTTTATCATTTCTCTTTTGGCACCATCCATGGGTTTCTCTATTATGAAGTTAAAGGTAAGACTATGGATAAGACTTGGCCCTCCTCATAAAATTACCACCTTTTCATGTTATTGATCCTTGTTCTCAACTTTATCTTTTACTTATTTTGCTAGATAAAATCTACACAACAATCTATGTTAGCATGCTTTCCTCAATTTCCCTCATTCATATGATAAGGAATCACATCTTTGATATCATTGTGTCCCTTATTTTTTCCTTTTGTCTCATTTTTTTAAAAATTTAAGTAATTAAAATTTTTCCATGTGTCATTTCTTCTTAATTTCCTCCTTTCTTTCATCTCCACATTAGATTAAACAAGGTCAAAGTCAAGATAGCACTTTTATTTCACCTTGATTTATGAGACTCTTAGACCCCATGCTCTTTGAATTTTTCTCTCTTATCAACCTTATCCCAAGTTTTCAAATGAAATTCATCTTTAGCACCCATGTTTGGTCTTTCAAATATATATGGAGGAGGAATCTAAAAAATCCGTCAAAAAAGTTAAAAATCCAAATCATTTGAAATAAAATATAATGATATATAAAATGAAACATACAAATCTTAAAATTCAAAATCACACCAAAATACATTATTCTAATCACATCTCCTATCTCCAATTGAATCTCAAACTCCATAGTTGTCTTCACATAGAACCAAGGTCTTTTGAGGTGTAGTAGGCCAGTAGATTGGAATATGGGATTACATAAATATCTATAGTGATACCTACTTTCTCATGCAAGTAATCAATATTCATAGTAGACCAATGGATCTATAAGGGGTCCTAAATAATGTGTAACACATCGTGAGAAGGTAGGTCCATTTTAATTTTCATGCATATAGCCTTCATAGGATGATCTATATACTCCATTTGTTTACCCAAGACTTATGTCACCAAAAGAAGTTCTTCAGAGTCCTTAAAGTTAAAATTTCTCTTATTTTAACAAACCTAATTTGAGTCTCTTGAATTTTATAAAGAGTTATTCTACCTTGGTTTAACCTTCATTCTCCCCTCCACCCATTTCATTTTCCCCCTTCACAGCAAATTGTGATTCCAAATCAGTTTTCCCTCTTCTATTTTTTATTCTTCTTCACTTCTTAAAAACATGATAGCACTACGTTATTTCACAGTTAATCTATCCTTAGAGAAAAAAAACATATTTGAGTACCTATGGATCACTCTTTTCTCTCATTTTTCATTATTATACTACCTTTTTGTTATGGATAGCTGAGTCTGTACTCTTTTGCCATTATTACATGTTTATTTTTATTTATGCCTTCTTGTTTGTCTTACATCTTGACTTAAATTTCATTAAACATTCTTTCATATTTTTATTTATGTTTTATTCTTTCATGCCTATCTTACATGAGCTTACATTTTACTTTCTTACATATCTTTGTTAGATTTATCTATCATTGATATTTCATTTATCATTCATGTTTTACATGCTTCAAAATGTGATCTAGTATGTTATACATTCCTTTTTACCATTTATATTTTACTTATCATTTTTCCTAATATTCACAATATCATATATCAATTATTATAATTTTATTTTTCATTTACTTCCAATCCTTTTTCATTCATTTGTCATTCATTTTCCATCCTTTTTGTCATTTATTTGTCATTCATTTGCCAATCATTTGTCATTTATTTACCATTAATATTTTTGTTCTAAAACTTGCCTTACCAATCCTAATTTGCCAAATTTTCCTTAAATCTCTATCTTTTCCACTACTATATGCCTATTTTCCAAAAATTTCAATTTTTAGCTATTTTTTTCATTAACTTCTATAAGTTCACCTAGTGTACTCTACATTGGACACCTTCATTTATTGCAGTCTACTTATTTATCTACAACACTAAGGTACATTAAAGATATGTTATTTTCAATTTTTTCCATTCATTTATCTTATTTGTTTCTTACTACATATACTTAGCATCAGTGTTGTGTGTTATCATGCTTTATTCTGAAGCACCATCTTGTGTTGTACTTACATGACATATGATGAGATTTAGTTAGGGAATATGTATACACATAATATTTTCAAACTTTTATCACTTACTAATACTTCATATATTTTAGGAACCTATCAAGCCTCAATATCTCTAAGTGCATGCTTTAAGGGGTACATCAAAAAAGGGGTGAGCAAACCACTAGTGTTTTGTAAGATTGTTGTTCTTTTTGACACTTGCCATCTACACACTAGCCTCCTAAAACCATTGAACCCCAAGATTATTCCTCTTAGTTCTACCTCTTCCTATCACTTTTTATGTTTTATCCTTCATTTCTTGCCTTATCACCCTTTTGACCTGTTAGTTGTGCTAGGTCGACCAATTTGACCTAGCACAATTTAGGGAATTTTCTCTCTTTTGGTTTTTTGGTCTCTCAACTGACCTAACATAGACCTAGAGTGTTAGACTCAAAAATGTGATAGGTCAAAAAGAGTCAACCTAGCATAGTTGACATATCTATATTATTTTAGGGTAAGATACCACTATATATACAAGGTCATTTACCACCATTTCATAAGAGCGAAGAAATGCACACAAACATGTGCCTATTGACCATTCTACTTGGGGAATAAAGCTTTAAGGTTCAATATCTTCTTTGGAGCTCTAATCTCATCTTGTGAATAAGTATTTTGGATGCTTGGATAGGTTTTATTGCCTAGAGCTGATTTATCTTAGTTATTCTTACATACCATGATAATATCTTGTGAAGCACCTTGGCCAAGGGGGAGATTGAGGCTCAGTGGGTTCATCTTCAAAGATAAGTATTCATAACTTTTTTCCTCCTTTGTAAGAGTAGATAGATAGTGCATTTATATTCTTCTCTTCCATGTATTAGGATTCCATATACATTGACATGAGTACATGTCTTCTATATATGTTTAGTTTAGTTGTTTATTTATTTTGTTTTTAACCCCCACTTTGTGCCATAAGTTTTGGTGTGCACTAGATTAGATTTACTTTTATTGTTATTAGATTAGTGAAATATTAAATCATATGAATCTTTTAGGGTTGTTGTGTGATTATCTTATCTGTAGGCTTTGAAACCCTACCTCACATGATGTGTTATGATAAGTGATCCCCTAATCAAGTCTAGCAAATCCTCACATTCGTCATGCTCTTGCTTAGCAATTGTATGCCCCCAATAAGAAGTTTAGGTATGTCCTATCCCATTTGATCTAATATTTATTTATGGACATGATGCATTTTTTATTGCATATGGAACTGACTAAGATAATTATATGCCCTTTTCTACAATAATTATGGCTAAGGAAGACACACTAGTCTAGTTTTATTTAGGTTGATCCACCCATATTTATTTAGAAATACCCATTAAAGGTCCATTATGTGGATAGATAGATATCTACTTATCATGAATTCCATTAAAAATGGTCATGATTTTAGATCTACAGTCAATTCTAACTACAACAATAGCTAACCAAGGTCTACCAAGAATGATTGGATACCTTACCCTCTTTGGTTTAAGTTTAAGGATCATGAAATAAATAAGGTATTCCCAAGATTATATGGTGACTAGTACATTCTCTATGGTTCCTTCAAGAGTAGTAGTGGATTGATCTTCCATTTGCAAGATTATTGTGGTAGGCTGAAGCCCTGTGAGAGATAAAGACTCTACTATGTTGATAGTCATTATGTTTATAGTATAACCTAGATAGATAAGCACATTTAAAATGGACTTTTTACCAATTATCATAGTCATCACAGGACTGCCAAGATCTCCATATTTAGGAACAAGTATATTTCTTGCTAATAAATCAGTAATTTTTCCATTTACTTGAATCATTTCGGTATATTGCTTCTTTCTTCCTTTAATAGATCCTTTAATGATTTGATTTAGTTTAAGAATATATTTAATGGATCTCAATAGTGGAATTTATATCTTTATTTATTTTAACCCATTGAGTAATTTAGAATCTTCATTGGGTTTCTCTTCCATAAGTCCTTTAGGAAATGAAATAATAGGGGGTCTTGAATTGTGTTTAATGTGATTTTGGCTTATACCTTTTATTCAATTGGTTTTTAGACTATAGGTGGTTTAGGATTGTTGTCATCATTGGTAATGTTATTTATGTTAATGGGTGTATCTCCTACTCCTTCCCTGATCTAATTTGAATATTATTACATTTAGTTGAACTGCTTGCAATATTAATTTCTTGATTATCTCCACAAATAGGTGCATTTTTCCTATTCTTTAGATATTCTACTGGTTGGGAAGGTAATTGTGTTTATTTGACCTACTAATTAGTTGGTGGTGGTTGAGGTTATGGAAGCATCAAGGCCTACTATGGAATAAACCTTCTTTATGGTTTATACTATTGATTTGACCATTAAGGTGGTGGTTGTTGTACCTAATATGATTGTTGATTTTTTTATTGTGCCTATGATTAATTATGAGGCATTCCCCATATTTTTGGCATCCATTCTTAAGTAGCCCATGGTTATGGCTATGGTGGTCCCCATATTGGTGGTGTGACTTATTCAGGCCATGGTGTCATCCATGCATTGGGAGGAAATCATGGACCAAACTAATTTTGAGGCTAAGAGTATTGGTTTCCTTATATTTGAATGAATTTTACATCTTCAATGGTATGTGATAATTATTTTATTTGGTTTCTAATAGTAGGAAGGTGTTTTTAATTCTTGGTGTCATTAGCTAGATCACTAATAATATAGAACTCTATTTTGTTTAAGGGGAAATCTTTTATTGCATGTTTGATTCTACATCTAGTACAATAGATTGATAATTGTTTAATGTTGGTAGCATTATATTTTTTTAAGGACATCTAATGTATATATCAATTACACTAGAATTTATGTATTGAAATTAGCAAACTCTTCCATTATTTGGCTAACTTCAAGTGATTTTCCTAACCTTGATTTCCTTAATCTAGGTCTTATCCTAGAGTAATTAGTACATAATGTTTAAATTTGATGAAAGGTTAACTTGTCAATGTCACCCTTTCCCATAAAATTTAAGGCATCATGTACATCATCATCTAACCCTTTGATAAATACTATTATAAAAACCTCCTCAGTGAGTTGATAACCACTCTTTTTATGAGTAAATATAAACCTATCAAGGTAATCCTCTAAGGTTTAATCTTCATTTTGTTTGATCTTGAAAAAGTCTTCCTTTCATTCTCTAACTCTACAATAATCTTGATATTTGTCTAGAAATGTAGTTTCCATTTCATTCTAAGTGGTAATAGAATTATCCTCAAGGCCCATGAACCATCTCATGGCTGCATCCTTGAGTGTAGATGGGAATAATTTCAACTTTTGATTATCTGTGACATAATCATATGTTTGGTAAAGAACCTAAAACTCAAAGATAAAATTATCTAGATCCTTTGAGGATTTACCTCTAAAAGTAGGTAAAATAGATAGTGAAATTTTTTTCATGGAATTTATGTCATCAGTACCTAGGTTGATTAGATAGGAGAAAGTTATATCCTATTGGGGTTATCAGTCAGGGTTTTCTACATGTGCATGTTCATCTCCCATGTTTTCTTCCCAACTCTAGTTATCAATCCAATCTAAATTCTCTTATCATGTTCTCAACCTATGGTCTATCTTAGGAGGGGAATATTTAATTATATCTTCTTCTTGTAGAGATTATGGATCAAATGTAACTATTCTAGAAAGAGGATTTATAGGATCAATTCTCCCTATAGGAGAGGATGTTCTAAATAGGATTCTTCTTGTATAATCTATTTGTGAGGATGAACCTTGTTTAGGAGAGGAATCAAAAAAATAGATTTCAAGTTCTTTCACTTCTTGATGTTTTTAGAAAGGATTAGACCCTTTCTTCTTCTTGATTTATTTGGGATCCATTAGAGATAAACCATCCCTGAGAATCTCTTGGGTGGTTCATAAATATAAAGATTCATGAATTATTTTTGTGTTTTTGAGTTTTATGAATGTTTTTGTATTTCCCTATATAAATAAAATTTAGGATCTCACTAACACCTATTGATGAATGTGTGTTCCTCAACAATGGCACTAAAAATTATAGGTTGTTTTTATACCTTTCATTTAACCAATTAATGGGTTGGTGTCACTTTCAACTAGGGTAGTGTCCCAATGGCTATTTTCAATGAGACCATTTGATATTAGAGTTGTACAATTCACTATTTGGGGGGTTTTACTTCTATGCTTTCTAAATCATAAAAATAGTAAATAAGACTTTAAATCTATCTTGAAAAAATATAAATCTAAACTATTTTTTAATTGAATATATCCTATTGACATTCACACCATCAACATCCAAAACTTAAACATCTGGCATAAGTCATGTGATGTCCTCACTCAACTTTCCCAATTGGTTAGGATAGTGTGATGTTCCAGAATGTTGTCTATTGTCACTTAGACAACTTCTAACAAATTTTGAATATGAGTTTAATTAACAAACTTACTCTAATTGAAAAGTGCACTATTTCATAAACAAAACTTGCTTGTATTGAATTGAAATAACTCTTGCATGTAAATGAAACACACTTGCATTAAAGGAAATTAATACTTACTTGTGGAAATGAAATTCACACTTGATTTTGAAAAGGAAATTCACACTTGAATTTAAAACAATCATTCTTTACTTTAAAATGAAATCACTTTGCATTTAAAGGAAATTACAATCTATAGTAAATGAAATATCACTAAATTAATAAATACTTCTAAACTAATAAAATAAAAGTACCAATTTATCATAATCCTTGGAGAGAAGTGGACCATTTCTCCTTCCTTATAATAGGAACTACTTTACTCAGTAATAAAGAGAAATATCAAACTCTATTTCATTCAAAGTAACATATATAGATATGAAACATTTCTTCTAATTTCTAACTTTGTCTCTCTTTTTCTCTAACTAACTGGAATTAGAAGGAGATGTGTATTTAAGCACATCTCAACATCTATTCACATAGTACAAAATCTTGGTGATCTCAACACCCAAATATGTTTATTCAAAGTATAGAAAATTTAGGAATTAGATCCCATACTTCTAGGAAGGTGTTGGAACCGACTCAACTAACTATAGATAGAAAATAACTAACATAGACTAAATATACTTATCTAATTTTACAAAATAGAATTATAAATATATCTAAACTATTTGAATCCATTACCATGAATGGTAATGTATAAAATAAGACATTTAAATATATAAATTCTATTTATAGATATATGGAGAATTACTATCTCGATCAATAGGATCTAGTTGGTCTTTGGAGCATGCTTAGGTGTCTTTGGAGCATCTTGTATAGGTCTTTGGAGCAATATATACAAGTTTTTGGAGCATCCTATATATGTCTTATGAGAACCCTTAGAGCATATTCATAGCACTTCCAGAGCATCTTTAGAGCATCAAATCTTTAGAACTTACTCGTTGATTCCTCAAAATTACCCCACTATTTGTAGTTAAAAAGAGTTACGAAAACTATTTGTTGTCTTCTCAAAATTACCCCACCATTTGGATGTGTTTTTGTACTCAAAAATATGCTATTAATCCAAGTTAGACATAATAACAAGGTAAAGAATCAGTAATAAATTACATATAAATAAATGAATAATTGCATTCATTTCCTCTATAGATAAGACCTTAACGATTGAATGCAATGTAATATATAACCAAAATCCACACTTTATGGATAGTTTATATAGATATGATGAGCTATATGAAATGCTCATTAGCATAGAGATGATTTATCCTTGTCATTATTACATACCAAAACAACCTTTTGAAAATTACCTTGGCCAAGGGAGAGATTGAGGTTCGATAGGTTCATCTTTGAAGGTAAGTATTCCTAACTTTGTTCCTCCTTTGTAAGAGTAGATAGATATGCATTTTTACTTCTCTTTTATGAATTATGATTCCATATGCATTGACATGAGTATATTTATTCTATGCATGTTTAATTTTATTACTTGTTACCCCCACTTTGAGCCACAAGCTTTGGTGATCACTAGATTAAATTTTGCTTTACTTGTCATTAGTTTAGTGAATATGAAAACATAGGACCTAGTTAGGGTTATTATGTAGTTTTTCTTGACTAGAGGATTTGTAACCCTCCATAGTGAATTTATTATGGTAAGAGATACTTTGACTAAGTTTATTAGATCCATATTGGTCATGACCCTAATTATCTAATGTATCCCCAATCAAAATTGTAAGTAGGATTTATCTTTTCAAGGTAAGATTTATTTATAGATCTGTTACATTTCCTATTGCATACACATAACTCATGACATGAACATACAACTATCAAAATTACTTATATATATATATATATATATATCATGTGTTTTATTAAAAAATAAATCTCTCCATCTCTATGGTTGAGCTCTATCATGCCTATCTCTTGGCCTAGCTACACTACCCATAGATGCCTCAGACTATCCCTTTTGTATAGTATGTTATAATGAGGTTGTTCAATATCTCAACCCTACTACGTATCCCTATAGGTTATCCACCTACACATATATCTATCCTAGTTGGATCATGGTAGTTATGTGTGTGGTTCTTTCCTAAGCCAGGGCCTACCAAGTCTATGCCTCTCTAGCTCCCACTCATATTGGTTGCTACAATCCATCCTCACATGTTTATAGCTACCTCATAGCCTCCCCACTATTTTAAACCAACCTACCTGAGTTGGGATAGATGGTACCACATATCATCTAGTATGGTCAGGTCATATAATGTTAGCGCCCTATCTAAAATGTCATGATGCACTACCATGACTATGGATCACCATCTAATATCCTCTATTATAGGGTTTAAAAAAACCATAACCCATATAGATATCATATCACATATTCATCTCAAAATATATCTATATACCTAAAATCATATCTAATTAGTCTTCTCTCTCAAAGACTAAAAATTATTATATTTCTTACCTATCCTAGTGTCACCAACCACCATTTCCCCATATTATCATCCACTAAGAATGGTCTCTCCATTGGCCCATCCCAAGATAACCTCATTTATGGGTCATCTCTCTATCAAATCAAAACTTGGAGTCACCACTAATGCATACCTTGAGCCTCTCCTTGATGGTGCCTCTATCAACCAAATCTAACTTGGGTTGACTATTCAGTCATCCTGTATGACCACTCTTAGTTGTGCTCAATATTAATAATGTCATCTCCATTAGTGGTGTGCTTGAGGTGGTTGTTACTCCTCTTATTTTAGTGCCTATTATGGTACCTATTTCACCCCTACATCCACATTCATGCCCTCTCCTCTTCTGACTATCAGTTCTCATGCTCAACTAGTCTATGATCTCACATGTCATGTCCTGATCTTTGATCTTTTGACTGGCACTCCTCCTCCTCCTATCTACCTCAAATATCTTACATGCCATGCCCAAAATAAAATCACTACTATAGGATATGTTAGGTTTAGGATTCCAAACTTTCTTTTCAATAATTTCATTGGCTTCGACTCTACCTATGAGATATAGTGACCTTTGATCTACACTTGAGTTAGCCTTAGCACCATAGTCACTAGGCCATATAGTAGTAATGTGTGTGTATGAATACTACATAATATTTACTCGTGTGACTATTTATAGTGCTAGAACATGGGGTATGGCATGTGCTACTTGGTCATGTCTTCATATAGTAACCTATCATTGACCACATGGGGTAACCCAACTAATAGATACATAAAAAACCTTTGATATATCTATGCACTCAACAACAACACTAGTCCCATGGTCTTTTACCCTCTAGATAATATCTCATACATGTCATGCATGAGCTAGACCTAAATGGTAGACCTAAAATCATATATCACTCCCTAATATAATATATATTGGTATAAGTCTATCACATACAACAATACCCTACCATCCAACTTGTGACACAACACTTATATTATCATAAGTTGAATCACATCCTTCTAAATATCTAGAATTAGTGAAATATAAACATAAAATAAGTTCACCCT
Organism: Torreya grandis; assembly: GCA_037957365.1. Taxonomy (NCBI): domain Eukaryota; kingdom Viridiplantae; phylum Streptophyta; class Pinopsida; order Cupressales; family Taxaceae; genus Torreya; species Torreya grandis. Next base: position 1,174,526 of record JARHVA010002027.1, read on the forward strand.
CATCCTTAGGTAGATCTTATTTAAGAACATTCCCAACTATCTAGTGTTCATCTCTCCTCTAGGTCATCTAGTAACCCTATCATCACCAGTGTCCCTCTTATAGGCAGTCCAAGAAATACATGGACATCCTCCAGTGTGACACCTACCTCTATTATATATCCATCCACCACCCATCAAAAAGTGTTTGTTAAACATTCACATATTCTAATGAACATGATAATGAGATCAACACTCAATGGGATGCATCTCATCTCCATGATACCTCCCAGGCCCAATGCATCCAATCTCACTCTATCTACATCTATCAACCACTCCAGTAAATCTAGTAACCATGATGTATCGATCAATTATCAAAATCTTTAGTGCCTTTGTAAAATATTAAAAAAAATGATGTATTATACCTCCATGTCATCTATAATGAAAATACATTCTTAAAAATTTCATAAAAATAAATTAGTTTATTTCAATTTCAACCAAATTAACCTAATCAACTAAGTCGGCCACTTATTACTAAGTTGGCCCACTAGTTTTTTCTTACCTTCTAATAACTAGGTGGATTTGGTTGACATTTTTCTTTTAATACAATGAATCTTTGACTAATTTTCATAAATACCTATGATATTTCTTGGTTTGAATCCTTCCTACCCAATACCTTGTTTGACCCTTAGTACCCATACAAAATTCCTAGGGTTCATTCTAGTATCTAGATTTTTCCTAGCAATCACATTTCTATAAATCACTCAATTTTAAATTAAAAAACTCCATAATTTGAAAAGTTTAACTGCTTACTTATGTTTCACTTATTATGTCTATAATTCATCCTCCCTATCTCAGCTATCATCTCCCCATCATCTTGGTTTTTTGGGTCTCTCACTTAGTCTATCAGAGCTCTATTTTTCTTAAAATAGTAAATAATACCAAATGAATTATTTTTCACCCTATTTATATTTACTATTCTAAAACTATTTACCCTTAAAACATTTATCATCAAATTTCTTATTTTTCTCATATATTTATCTCTACTAACTCTTTTTCCAAACCATAAAATGTTTTAGAATCCTAACATTATAGAGAATATTTTCAAATATTATTTATGTATATTGTAAAAAAATTTATTTTTCTCTCTTTAACACTAATCTCTATAAGTTTGCCTAATGCTCCTCACATTAGACACATTTACATTTATCACATCTCTTTTATCTACAACACTAAGGTAAGTAAAAGTATGTGTTTTTCAATTCTATCCTTTCATTTATTTTATTTGTTCCTTTTTATTCAAATTTATTATTATGTATTGCTATGTTCTTTTCTCAAAGCATCATTATTTGTTTCACCTAGGTGACAAGTGATGAGCTTTAAGTGGGGCATATGTATACACATAATATTTTCAAACTTTATCAATTATTAATGCTTTGTATCTTGTAGGAACTTGTTAAGTCTCAATTTCTTTGAGTGCATTCCCTAAGGGGTGCACTAGGAAAGGGGTGGGTAGACCATTAGTACTTTTTAGGATTGTTGTCCCTTTTTCCAATTGATATCTACATAATAGTCTCCTAAAACCATTCCCCTAAGCTTTGCCTCCCATTTTTCACCCTCCTCTAGCCATTTTTCACCTTCACTATCCCTTTCCCTAACCTAAACCAATTTGTGATAGTTTACATTACATAGTCAATCATATCAACCTTTTATTCTTATTGACAAAGGTTATTAAGGACTAGGTCAATCCATGGCTGACCTAATCCATAACCTAGTTTGTTTTCATTATTTACTAGGTCGATCAGGTTGACCTTGTTAGCCTAAAATTTTTGAAGGATTTAGGGTTAGATCCACCTATATAAATAATTCATTTTTCCATTTCTAAGAGAAAAAAATAATATGTAAGATATATTGTGCATCTGCTTATCCACCATTCTACTTGAGGAGAAAGCTTAGTGTTTCAAACTTTTTTAAAAGATACATATCTTATCTTGTGGAGAAGTATTTTGGATGCATTAATAGGTTGTTTATCCTATATATAATTTATCCTTATCATCCTTACATACCATAATAACCTCTTGTAATGTACCTTTTCCAAGGGAGAGATTGAGGCTTGATAGGTTTATCTTCAAAGGTAAGTATTCCTAACTTTGTTCTTCCTTTGTAAGAGTAGATAGATATGCATTTGTACTTCTCTTCCATGATGTAGTATTACATATACATTTACATGACTATATGTCTTCTATGCATATTTACTTTTTTTTTTTTACCCCAACTTTATGCCATAAGATTTGGTGATCACTAGATTAGACTTTGCTTTACTTGTTATTAGTTTAGTGAATATAAAAAAATAGGACCTAATTAGAGTTATTGCCTAGTTTTTATTTACTGGAGGCTTTGTAACCCTCCCTAGTGAATTTATTATGGTAAGAGATACCTTGATTAGGTTTATTAGATCCATATTGGTCATGACCCTGGTTATCTAATGTATCCCTAATCAGAAGTGTAAGTAGGATTTATCTTCTTCAAGCTAGGATTAATGTATAGCTCCGTTGCATTTTCCATTACATACACATGTGATGTGAACGTCTTTAGTAGGAATGAGACATGGTAAACAAGTAGTGAACATATCAACTAGTGAACATAAATCTTGGGATAATAATTGAAGTACATAGATCATCCCATGTGGTATATTATGGATGAAAATTAAAATGATCCTACCTTCCCACAAAATTTTACCCACTCCTCATGACTCCTTAAAAATTCATCTATCTATTGTGGAGTTTGGGTACTCATGTGAGAAATTAAGTGGCACTAAAATGTATGAATTTATTATGATGTAATGATATAAAAAATCCTACCCTATTTTATTGGCCTACCACACCCGAATGGACCTTGACTCTTTCATGAGGCCAACTATAGAGATTAAGCTTTGAATAATATAAGATATATGCCAAAAAAGATCACATATTTTTATGTGATATGAATTTTGAGATATAATTACCTTTTGATATTTGCCTTTTCTTATGATATGGATTTTAATCATTTTGTAATTTTTTATTCCTCCATGTGGATTCAAAATACAAAATAGGAAGGAAATAGGTAGCTAACACAAGAGAGATTACACCTAGACACTATAGAGAAGAACCTAAAGACCATGGTGTCTAAATAGTCCTATAATTTCCTATAGGTAAGTGTTAAACCTCAAAAACTGACCTACATGTGCCTCAAATGAAATTAAATAAGGTACGTCCCTATAATGAAGGTGATACAATTATAATATGCACATAGATGATCACAAAGAAAGAAAATAATGTTTTGAAAGAAATAAGTCTATCTATGATATTCATGTCACTATGAAATACATAGTAACCTATAAGGAATCTAGCACAAGCATTAATGAAATAATTAGTCATCATAAAATAGGGGAAAGTAAATGATCATCCCAAAAGAGGGTAAATTAAATATTCATCCCAAAATATGGGAAATTTAATAATAGTTGAAGTATCACAAAGAAACTAAGGCAAAATTTGATTAAAATATGATAAATGTGATAATAATAGAACCCAAATGTGTTACTTAAGCTCTAAAAGAGAAATAAAGACCAAAATTAAAAATACCAAATAACCAAAAATTAAAAAATGATGTAAGTAAAAATGATATAAAACCCAAAGGTGATACCTAAGAACCACAAGGGAATCTAAGGTAGAGAGTAAAATTAAATAAAACCAAAGTTCATACCTAAGTTCTATAAAAGATGCTAAAGTTGAAAGTAAAAATATAAAAGAACCCAAATGGAAATATAATGGCATAAGTAAAATGAAACCAAACCTTATGGTGATACCTAAGAACCATGATGGAAACAAAGACCAAAAGTAAGAATACCAAATAACCAAAAAGGAAATAATGGTGTCAGTAAAATCATCCCAAAAGAGGGGGAAATCTAATGATATATGTAAAATCAAAGAAACATGAGACAAAATAACAAGAAAAATCTATGATGAAAACACTAGAGATGGAAACTAATTAAGGTTTGTTTTTATCTCTATGTTTCTCAAGCTAGACATTCACTCATGGATACACATTTAACACTTACTCAGACTTGACACACTTAACACATCTTCATTGCATTCAAATTAAAACATCATAATTGAATAAATTCACACTCTCAAATACACACATTCTCATACATGCTTATACATGATTATTAAATTACATGAAAGAGTTATAGACTCTCATACAATTATTCTTGAACTAATATAACTCTTTATTTTGTTCCTTATGAAATCTACTCCTTCACAACTCATCCTACTCTCCAAAATTTACCCCTTTATCTAAATCACCTATTCCTATTGGAATAGCAAGCTTCATGGGGTGTCTCTTCAAATTTCATGACCACAACATAATGTACAAACATTTTCCATCTTTTAGTTTTAGTGATTAAACACCAAACTATTAATAAAAATGACCACATATTTAGGTGACATTATTTAGGATGAATGACAGTTACTAAAACTATCATAACTTTTCCATAGTTTATCCAATTCACTTGAAATTTCAAAAAACTTGAAAACTACATTATATTTCATCTCACCAAATTTTAAAATCTAATTCTTATTTCAACTAAATAAGCATCTTGTTTGTTATCATAGACTAGATAGATGACACATTCTAAAACAAATGGAATTTAAATTACCATTGTAACTCTAAATGATTTTAATGTTTATATGTATATTTTAAGTTTCATTTAATACCACCTCACAAAATTTGGCAATCCAAATCTTTCTTCATAAAGAGAAACATACTTCCAAGTGTTCTTATAGAATTAGATGGTAAACTTCCATTGTGACTCAAAATGACCTAAATCTTGGTGTAAAAGTTATAAGTGTTAGCTTTTATGACTTCATAAAATTTAATCATCCAATTATTATTGTAGTTAAGAAACTAAAACTTTATGTGACTTACCAGTCCATGCAGACTAATAAAACCAAACAAAAGATCTTACTACTTTTTCCACAACAAAAGAATACTTTTTCACTATCATTTTAAGAGTTTAAATAGATCATCCCAATAAGTGAAAAAATAAAAAACCAAAACAAACACACCTTACTCTATTTTTGGTTGATTCAATATTACACAAACCCTTGGATTATCTTACATCAAACACATGAGGTTTATAAAATGTGATATCCTACTCACATAGATGTAATAAGTGTAAGAACCACTATTATTACCATGAATTATAATATACATAGGTTTCCCTTCCAACACACCAAATACTTCAACTAATTGTATCTATTTTTATTCTATTTCTAGTTCCCTCTTGTTGGTTTAAATTCTATGCTCTTCTTACCTCTACTCTTCTTTTTCTCTTCTCTACTCATTCCTCCTTTCATTGGGTTTGGCTGACCATAGTATATCCTCCTCTATAAAAGGCTCATTTTTTTTCTTTCCATATTATTTTGGGTTGAAACCCACCTTCATATGAAAACCTCCACCAAGATGTTTATTCTTTCATCTTACTCTCCCATGTGGGCTTAAACCCACTATTTTCTGACCACCTTCTCTTAAATCCTTCTTGGCTTTGTTTACCCATTATAAAAAAAATGATCTTTCCTTATGTCACCCTTCACTATTTTTAGCTCCTATTCTCTAATATATGTCATCTCCTCTTTCATCCTAAATATAATATTTGTAGATTTAAAATACATTTTGGTATCCAAATGATCACCCATAGCTTCTAGTACTACCTCTAGTATAGCCTTCACCTTTTCATCTCTTAGTGTCTTCATTATTGTGTCAATAAACTCATCCAACTCTACTACAACATCATCTTATTATCCATGTGTTATCACTATCATATAAATTATTATTTCCTCATCACATATTGTGAACTCAAGTGGTTCACTATCTTCACCTTGGAAGGCCTCTTTGAATGATTTATTTATTTTCATATATATATCTACAACATCATGGTCTTGCATACACTCTTGGATTAATATAAAACTCAGTTTCCCCATCTCATCCTTGTCATCTTCCTTATTCACACTATTATCTTGATTCTCATCAATCTTGGTCTTTTCAAAACTTATTCTACTTTTTCATTATTTTTATGACTATATGCACCCAAAAATTATAGAGTGAAACATTTAAAAAAATCTAATGATGATGCAATGACCTCAAAACATACATTTAGGCCTAGTTCTATCTAAAAATATCCCCTTTTTATCGCTATGGCCCTATTTTTATTTGAAGATTACACCCTTGAGAAATTTTTGTCGTAAAATTTCTTAGAGCTCAACATGATTTCTTGATTTAAATAAAAGGCACTAGTGCCAAAATGTGCACTATTATAGGCACAAGCATTTGCATGAATGGGCACTGGTGTTAGTATGGGAAGTGGTGATGGAATAGGCACTAATGCCAGTACAACACTAATGATGAAATGGGCACTGGTGCCATAATCAGCATTAGGGATAGAATAGGAACTAGTGCCAACATGGCACTATTGATGGAATAGGCACTAATTTTAGCATAGGTACTAGTGATAGAATGGGCACTAGTGTGTTTGAGACCCCTCACATGTGTAAATAGTTTAAGGCTTTGTTTTAAAAATGGGAATGTCCATAAGGTGTGGGACCCTTTTTCTCCCTTAAATGAACATCTAGAGTAGCTTGAATTCCTTTTATTCTAAACTACAAAGAACCAATGCATAGACCTACAAAGAACAAAATAAAATATACAACTAGTGCTAAACTTAGACTTGAGAAGGGAAAAGGGAGGGAAAAGGTAAGAATTTGAAAGTAATAGGTGATGAACTAAGAATAGATTAAACACTTCCACTACCTTGACAAACACATTATAAATCATTAAGAATGAAATAATATCACACAAACTCCACCAAGGATACTCTAGATGCATCCGTGTTTTGTGTAGAGGTTCAGGAACACAATGTAACACTAAGAGGGATGAAAAATGATCCACAAAAATGGCTACATAGAATTGGATGCATGAAAAATATGAACTACAAGTGAGTTCCAAATTTTACATAGTGGTGTTAGGAATAGACAATAATGGGAGGGGTAAATGTTACCCATAGAAAAAGATCAAAAAACATAAATCACTCACAAAATGTAATAAGAATGAAGGGAGGTGAACTCAATTCTCATTAAATTTCAAGGTTCAACCAATAGAAGTGTTCTTGGAGGGAAGATTTTGGTATCATGAGGTTGCCTAAAAATGTTGACCTCTTTATAATGAAAGACCTAGGAGTTTTATAGGAAATGAGAGGCCCATTGGTCATTAATTAGAATATTACCCACTATTGGGGCAATTAAAATCATTAAATGTTAATAGGAGAAGTAGTTGAGATATTTATCATAATAGATCATGTGCCTGTACTCTAACAACCTAACAGTTTCCCTTGTATTTAATTTCATTCTAACATGGCTCTGATAGATACTCAATCAAACCCATCTACCACTTGATAGTTACCACTTAATCACCCATCTAGGTTTCTTCCACCATTAAATATTAGGTGTGGATGGGTATTGGGCATGGATGGACACTAGGCTACATTTATTGAGTACTTTTGTCATGGTCCTAACTTTATTTTATATGCACATGTTCCTCATGCCCTTGTATTTAGAGAATTCCTTTTTAGGTAGGGATCCTTATAAAGGCTAAAACCTTAGTAACATGTATAATATTGACTCTTTTTCATATAGCCTTCTTGTGAAATCCATTTTAACCTTGAGGAATCATGCTCTGTGAAGCACTAAGCTGAGTTTAGGGGTGGTCTTTCTCCTTGTGCATGCACCCTATGTGCACGCTCCTACATAAGAATTTAAGGTACATGGTGACTTGAAGAGATAACATTTTGGTAAATTCTCCAAGTTTATTTTTTGGTAAGAAGAGATCAGTAGTCTTTGAAGCAATCCATTGGGAATGTATTCATGAAAGCTTGATAAACTCTCTTTTAAATGTGTAACTCCTATGCATGCAAAGGAACTAATTTGTATTATTGAACATGTCAAATACCTAATTAATGATCCACCCTTTACTAAATAAATTAAATTAAGGAATAGATCTAATAAATTAAATGGAAAGGAAACAAAACAATTATGCCATATCCACTTATAGGAAGATAAAAATCCCTAAAACTATTATGTTTCAGCACTTGGAGGAAAGAAAGAACATCTAACCTACCCTAAACTAACCAATCAAAAGGTTGTCTTTACAAAGCCATTGATTGGTTATATAAAATAACTACCCTTTCTTATCAATTTATAATGTTTTTAATGTTTAAGGGTAGCCAAATAGAGGTCAAGAAGGATTGGGTTCTTAATGGAATGATGGGGTACTTCCTGAAGGATGTAAAAAATAAACTCGTCGGCCCATGTAAGTTGATTGGAAAAATAGTTGTCTTAGAGTGGATAAGAGGGTTTATTATTTCCTTCTTGATTCTTAACATTTTTCTATGGATTAAGTACAACACATGGTGACTCCTCCTATTAGCTTCCAATTGGGCCAAACACTTGATAGGGCATCCCCTTGATAGGACCAATATTAATCAATCAAAGTTGACCTCATATTTACATTATGATGCCCTATCATTATACTGATTGGGATGCTCTAATCCTAGTAATTTACTTGGAAGTACATATATCTCCACCTATTTTCCATGTTTCTCATAGACTTCTTCTTGAAAGGATGCAAGATTATCATCAAATTTTGATCAAAAGTCCTCTAGATCATCCAAAAAGAGGTCTTCTTCTAGCTGCTCTTCACTCTTCTACATGAGAGACTCATCACATCTTCAAGACTAATTTCCCCTTCTTCCATGCTAAATCAAAGATCATTTGTCCAAGAGAGAACATCACCATCCCCCCTGAATGTAATCTTGGCTAGAGAAAATTAGCTTCTCATCATCAAGACTATCTCTTTCCTCTCCATCCCTATCCATTTTCTCATTATTTTATTATTCTAACTGCTTAAGTTTAACTCCTCCTTAGAGCAGGTATAAATTTTTTAGTTTGGTGGCACAAAGAGGGATACTAATAATTATTTCCTCCTCATATTCACTTGAAATATCCTCTTCTTCTCTTAAATTGTCTTCACTTATTTTCCATACAACAGGTCCTCCCTTAAAAAGGGATATTGTGGAAGGGCAAGAGGGTTCAATTAATGAAGTGGGAGTGGCATTAATAAGGTTAGACATTATAAAATCAAATGCTTGGTCCAAGAAGGTTATCAAGGTTGAGTAGTTTAAATCTATTAAGGAATAATGGGATTTAGAAAGGGTTATTCTTGAGGGATAATAGGTTGAGTTTTCACAAGAATAGCCTCTTCCAAAGGATGGAGACTTCTAAAACTTTGGATTTTAACACAAGGAGGCTTACTTGGAAGTTTAAAAGGTTTCCCTTGCTTGAAGCTTAGGATCTTGAATGTGGGAGCCTCATTTTGAGTGGGTTGATCCTGAGATATGGTAGGAGAAGCTTGTATGAAATTGGGAATAGAGGAGGTTGATTGAGGTCTAATTTATTGTACTTGAGTAAGAACTTGATGTATTTTCTCCTCTTTAGTTGTGATCTACCTATCCAAGCACTCTTCATGATGTATTTATCAATCAATCACCTCATGTTGATGTTAATAAGCTTGATAAGTAATCTCTTCTTCATCCCTACTATACTCTTGCTCTCTTTCAATGTCCATTAATTATTTTTGGTTATCAAACCATATATCATTGGTGCTTTGTTGGGGCTAGTTAGGAGGGTAACTATGCTAACTGGGAGTAACATAGCCTTTGAAGGGCTGATTGGAAGCATGAGTAGGCTAACAAAAGGGCATAGTTGAGGTAAGAGGGATAAAAAAAGGGTAAGGATGATATCCTACTATGATAGGGCTATTTGGAATAAAATCAATAGCATTTTTAGTCTAATATAGGTGGTAGGAGGGCATACAAAATGTATTTTCATAAAATGGGGGATGAAAAGACATATATTTAAGCACTCAGACTATTTAAAGTAGTATATTTGATCCTTCAAATCAGCATGGTGTTTAATAAAATACACTTGAATGGCAAGATGCACTGAAGAACACACCAAAATCCTTTAATGGATGATGTAAGGATCATAAAATTGGGTCCCACTAGGTGTGACAAATAATATTATCATTCAAAGATTTTACCCTTGATAAATTCATGTTGCATAATTTATTAGAGCGTAGTATGATTTTTTGATGTAGAGAATGGGCACTAATACCAAAATAGGCATTGGTGGAGGCATGAGCACTAGGTACAAATAGGAATTAGTGCCAATAAAGGCATTGGTAATGGAATAGGCATTGATTCTAGCATGACACTAGTGAGAAAATAGGCATTGGTGATGAAATAAGCACTAGTGCCAAAATGGGCACTATGGATGGAATAAGAACTGGGTACATAATAAGCACTGGTGCCAACATGGCATTGGCAATAAAATGGGTACTAGTGTCAACATAGGTATTGGTGATAGAATGAGCACTAGTGTGTTTGAGACCCCTCATATGCATGAAATTTTAAGGCTTAGGTGCAACAATAGGAATGTCCCCAAGGTGTGGGACCCTTGTGCTTCTTGGGATAAACCTCTAGAGTAGGCTAGATTCCTTCTATTCTATGTGTACCTAGTTTAGGAATAGTTTGCAGACCTATAAAGAGTAGAATGAAATTTATAGTTAGTGTTAAACTTAAACTTGATGAGGAGAAAATATATGGAAAAGGTAATAATTTTATAAAATTAAAAGGTGATGCACCAACAATAGAGCAAACACTTCCACTGCCTTGATGAACACATTATAGATCACTAAGAATGAGACAATATCACATAGACTCCACCATGGATACTCTAGATGCATAAGTGTTTATTATAGACGTATGGGAACATATTTCAACACTAAGAGGGATGATAAATGGTCCATAAATAATGCCTACATAGACTCGAATGTGTGTAGAATATGACCTGCAAGTGAGTTCCAAATATTGCATAGAGGTGTTGAAAATGGAAAACAATGGGAGGGGAAAAATTATCAAAAAACAATATTAAAAAACAAAAATCACACACATAATGCATGAATTATGAAGGGAAGTGAACTCAATTCTCATTAAAGTGAAAGGTTCAGCCAACAGAAGTATTCTTGGAGGGAAAATTTTGGCAGCATGAGATTACATAAAAATGTTAACCTCCTTATAATGAAATATCTAAGATATTTATAGGAAATGAGATTCCCATGGGTCATTAATTAGAATCTTACCCACTATTAAGGTGATTAGAATCATTAAATTTTGATGGGAGAAGTGGTTGAGATCTTTTTCATAAGAGATCATGTGCCCCTGCTCTAACAACTTGACACCCACCCTTGTATTTAATTATGTTCTAACATTGCTCTACTAGATGCTTAATTAAGTTGAGATACCACTTCATAGTTACCACTTAATCACCTATCTAGGTTGCTTCCACCATTAGGCAATAGGTGCAGATGGGCATTGGGCATGGATGGACACTGGGCACAGATGGGCACTGAGCATAGATGGGTATTGGGTCATGTTTATTGAGTATTTTTATGGTGGTCCTAACTTCATTTTAGATACATGTGCTCCCTCTTTCCCTTGTTTAATTTTTATTCACATATCCTTGCAAAGGCCAAAACCTTAGTAAAGTGTAGAATCTTGACTCTTTTTGATCTAGCCTTCTTCTGAACAACCTTTTAACTTTAAGGAATCATGCTTTATGAAGCACTGAGCTGAGTCTAGGGGTGGTATTTCTCCTTACACATGTACCCTTTATGCATGACCCTACATAATATTTCAAGGTACATGGTGACTTAAAGAGTTAGTAGACCCCTTTGAAATAGTTAAAATGTTTTTTGAGTGTTTTAATCCTTATTATTTTAGCAACCTCACCCAAGATGAAACCACTAGTCTTGGTGATGAAACCACCTCATATGTAATGCTTTAATTTTAGTGGTTTCACAAACCACCATGACAAAATAATAATATATTTGGTGGTTTTTCAACTATATATGGAAGTTTTTATAAGTAATGGTTTCTTCAATTATTGTGGTGATTTGTCTTTGCACCTACAAACTACATCAGTTTCATCATAGTTTACATGTCTTCCATTGTCAGCATTCATAACTTTAGTTTCCATGTGTTTTAAAATATTTATTCATGTTTCTTCCTTTATTTTATTTTTATTCTCCCTCCTAGTATCCTAACTCAATCCCATCCTTTTTTATTACTCCCAATTCTTCCTAAGTTCAACTTTCAATTAACCAACAATTAAACTTGTCCTTGCAAGCTCCATGTTTCTCCTATAAGTATCTATATTTTAGATTAATTTTTTATCCAAATTTTACATTAGATATTAGTGTACTCTATCTATTCATAACCCAATCCCACTTTCTTTTATTTTTATAATATATCTTGTTTTACCTTTATTCATTTTGGTGTAAGAATACATAATTTTAGATAAGGAAAGCCACTAGATTAGAAATCTATTCTTTACAATCAATGGTATAACTAGCCATAGTTATTTGCTTCCTTGTTTAGAATTTTATTCCATTTATTATATTATTATTACTTCCATTTTGAGTTACTACCCTCTGTCAGATAGTTCCTATAGCTATGTTGAGTAAAGGAGCTAGCATATTGAGGATGATCTACAACAACAATATATTTACTTCCATCTAGTCTCACCTTAATCAGGCTGGGGGATTATTTTTTTTTAAGTTTTTATTATTTTTTATTAGTTTATATTATATTTTAATTTATTTTATTTCATTATATTATCTTCATTTTTCATAAAATTAAAAGGAAAAGGAAAAAAGCTCTCTCTTTCTCTCTTGCACCAAAAGCATAGTTTAGATTTGTTATTATCAAATTACATTTTTGTTTTATTGAATAAACATAGTTTTATAAATATTTTAGGAAATATATGTCAAATAAAATAATATTTATATCCATCACATAGTAGTTTATTTTAAATTTAGAAAATATTTCCATTCACAAATAACCTTCAAAAAAGCACCTAGATAAACTAGATGAACTAAACAAAAGAAATTTTGCATCTTAGATATGATTTTATTCATTTACACAATAAATAAGAAAATTATAATATTATTAAATCATAAGTTAAAATTTTGTCAATTCATTTCAAATCATTTAATTTAATAAGTAATCATTTAGGACACCAAAAAACTAGTTTCTAGCTTGCGCGCACAAAATAATGTATAGATATTTTGAATTTTAACTCACTAGGGTTTGGATACAATTTTATTTTGTTTGAATTTTATGAAGTTAATAATTTAATATTATTTTAATTTTTTTATAATTTTAAAATAAAAAATAAAAATAATTTCATTTAGCTTACATATAGGTAAAAGCTTGCATCTAGGAAAGGGTAAAAATCAGCATTTTCACTCCTATTTTAGATTTTAGTTTTATTATTAAATGCATTGAAATATCATTGAAAATATAAAAAATAATAAAATTTTATTTTATTTTTATTTCAATCATTTCAAATTTACTTGTATTTCAGTAAGTATTTCAATTACATTTATTTTACGAAAACATTGTCAAGACATGCACAAGTACAAAGCCTTGTCAAGATGAGCACAAGCACAAAACTATTATCATATATTTCTAAATATAAATTAATATCATTAAAGCACATTAAAAATGAGATCTTACATTTAAATATCACATTTTTCTTGATTCTTGTATGACACTCCTAGAGAGTCCATTCATTCCTAGAACAAGTATTTTTCTTAGGCTCAGAAACCCAAGTCATGGCATCAACATTCAATCTGATACTAATACTTAACTCAAGAGATAAGTTTTTTTAGACACACCCATCTATCATATTATTTTTAACTCCCTGAATAATCTAAATGAGGAATATTAGATTCCTAATCCCCCATTATCATATTATCCTAGAACAGAGGTCATTAGTATAACTTTATCTAGGCCTAGTCATCCACTCACCCCTTCATGTTTTATTCTCCACACTAGCCTCATATTATATCATTCACTTAATGTATGACATTGATAGGATCTATTAAACCTAAAAAAGTTGACCATATTCCCTGATTTATTCAACTTGGTCACACCTAGTTTGTTATTCTTAGTATTAACTAAGAGCTTCACCTCCTCATTATCATAGAGATATAGGGACATTGGATTTTTGTATCTTATAAATTAAAATCCATAAATTAACATCATGATTTTCAATATCTATTTTGGTTCCATCATGATCATCCAATATTTATCATCATCCAAAACCCCATTTCTTTGAATAATCAACCCAATTCATACATTTTCCCACCATCTATCCATTACGTTGGTTGTCTTGGCCAAATCCAAGGAGTTAAGTGCATGGGTTAGAATTTTTATTTTCATGTGTAAAAATATTGGTGAACCTAATGTGAAAGGCTTTTCTTTTTTTCACTTTCCTCTATTCTTACTTTTCTCCCTTTTTCTCCATCCTTCTACCTTTTCCATATTTTGTGGGTATCTATAGACCCCCTGAATATGTATAGTCAATATATCTTTGAAATAAGTATAGATTTTGAAACTTATAGAATAATTATTCAACCTAAAGTTTAAGTTTCTCTTTATATATAACACTAATATTCCCATGTAAAATGTGGATATGACTTATCAAAACCAACATTGAAATTATCATTATAGATCAGGAGTGGTTATTCACAAAGTACATGATCCATCTGAGGCCTATAGTAATCATCCCAAATATAAAAATATTATCCTCATGAGTCTAATGGGACTAGTATTCATGTAATAACCAAGCCTTCTTTTATCCTAAAAAACCATGATGTGGAAAGTTTTTCAAGATTTACTCAATTTATTGATAGAATTTGTTATTTGGAAGATGGGTTCAGCAGACTTCAATCACCTCAAAATCCTCCCATTACTACCCAAAATGTTATTATAAATCTTTATAAAAATGTGATGGCTCCCCCTAATTTTTCAAACCCAAATTAAATAGCTATAATATATCAAACTATCTTGATTAGACCTCTAACCAAGGAGATCGCTCAAAAAACACTGATTCCTCTTCAAATGAGCTCATCTCAACTTTGTCACATTGAATATTTGGAAATCTATCATAACTATCTCAATCAGGTATATCCTCCTCTTAGTTATATACTTAGGCAAACTTACCAAGCACTTCACTATCATGTTAATTAACCCTCAATCAACCACATTCAAATCCAAAATCGGGGAGACGTTCTTACACATGGGGTGTTTAACCATACAACACCCATTACTCCTTCATTATATCAAAATCCTTTCCAAACTCCATTAGGAGTATCTTCTTCCTATCCCCTCCCAATAATTTTTTAAGTAATAAAATGCCACTTTACACTCTTTGAACTAATGTGGTGATAAACCAACCACCACCCTTTGTTCCCCCTACATATACGGTAACCAATAATTATCATTCCTTATAATTAAATGTTGGTCAACAAAATGTATATGTACGCTCCATCCATTTAACTAATGCATCCCATGTATTCTAACCAATTACCTCCCTACTTTCACATGTTCTTAAGATATACCCAGTTAGATAACTATTTTCTAGCCTATTCCACATCACCCTATCAAACACCCTCCTTTCCTCCTAGTGGTCATGTAAACAACCCTTATCTGAACCCAACTCTTCAATTAGGTTATATCATGCCTTTGGTAGACTTTAATGTCATGGGGACATGTTTTTAATATATTAATAAACCCCTAAATCACATAATATGAGGAGTTATCTTACCTCATCCCCTACCTGACCTTCCCAAATTTAAAAGAAGAATGAGACCCCAATATGCATGTCAAATTATAAGTTATAGTTGTTAGGGAACTCTTATCTTTGGATGGGTTGTTGAATAAATATTCTCCAAAATTTTATAAGAATTCTATTGACCACTACTATCACCTCCTAGAGGCTTCTATCTATTCCTTTAGATAGCTCATGGTATAATTCGTCAAGGCCTTTGATACAAACAATTTGCTAAAAACTATCATTCAATAATTCCTCCACATTAAACAAGATAATAATGAATCTTCTACCCATTTCATTATGACATGGTGTAAATTTATATATTTATCTATTAGTGCACGAAACATGGGTCAAATAGAGCTATGTAATCTCTTTTTCCATTCTCTTAACAAGTAGATGATGGAAGATGTCCAAAAGTTTCCTTATTAATTATAACAAGAAACATTTGAGAGTGATTTAAAAATTTACCAAGTGGGCATTGATATGGGTCACCAAACATATGGATCTAGTGGGATTATAACTACCCCTAACCAAAATAGTGGGTGTTTTAAAAAAATGAACCAAAAAACTGTCAACAACAACTAAGGCCCCATGATTCTCAATAGAATGTGGAATGCCACCACTAAGGACATAACAAACCAAAATAAGAATACAAATCCTATAAATAAAATTAACCATAACCCATGAACAATAATAAAACCAATAATTATTATGGTATGATGAACTAGAATCCTCCACTTGTAGTTCATGTGGTTGATTTGAACCATCCTCCATTTATTAATGTCTAAAACCAAAGCCAATTCTATAACTTTTATCATTTCCCTCAGTTTCAAAACCAACCTTTTTATCAAAGGAATAACCAATAGGGGTTTGGTCAATGGGGACAAAACTAGAGGCCAAGGGAATACTATCCCAATGTATATTACCTCTTCCATTATTTATTTGGACATGAGACTCATTCATGTCAGGAGTAAAATAAGTTCATTCAAAATCTCCCTAAATAAAAAAGGTAGAATTATGTTGACATGTTCCTAGGGAATGCAAATTCAAACTCTCAATCTTGATTAAATGGTCTCATAACCCCTCAAATCCAAAAACTCCAAATCTATTAACACATTTTCCCAAACCACTAAGAGTGAGTTACCCTAAATAAACCATAAAGTAACCCATAAAATCAACTAATGAAACATAATGAATCTACACCAGCATGAACTAATAATGATGAGGAATATACTTGTGGTACAACCAACCTTGATGTGTTTCCCCAATTATTGGTCCAAGGGAAGTCCATAATGATAGGAGTGGTAGAGTTATAAACTAAAGAAGAAACTAATATCATAACTTGCACACAGTTATATCAGCCCATAACTCCCCACCCTTCCAACATATTGGATGATGTTATCATCCCAAAACCTATAGGAAAATATAATTTATTTTCAAAATTTATGAAGATATTATCTGATATCTCATTTCTTGACTTTCTCAAGAACTTTACCCACCATTATACATTTCTTGATACCCTAAGATTGGGGCACTTAGCTAGTGTGACTCCTCCACCTTAGGCCTAAATCAATCATATTGATTTCAATATGTTTCTTCTAGGAAAAGATTCAAGGGATGTTGGTTATTTCTTTAACCTTAGGATTCTTCCATATGATTGTAAAATGGCTAGGAGAGGAGATCCAATTTTATTTTTCAAGTCTGGATGTACAATAATTATGTAAAAATATCAATGGTATACAATGGGGAAGCGGTTAACTTAGTCTCATTTCATTCTTGTAAAAACTTATTTATGGTAAAACTAACTACTTGACCATCTACAACACCCTTCAAGGCTATGATATTCTCAAACCCACTTCCATAGGAACCATCATGATTCTAATCACCCTAGTTCCCAACACCATGTTGACATAATTATAAGTGATTGATAAATATACCAAATACAACATGATCTTGGGTAGACCTTGGATTCATAGGATGAAGGCAATCCTTTCTACCTTTTTCCATAAATAAGGTTACTCCATATTTGAAAAGTTTTTATCACCTAATGGGACCCCAAACCTTTTGATTTTATTTAATTAACCATGTAAAAATAACTAAGGTTACACATTGACTATAATTTACCAACTAATGGTGTAATAAAACCCTCACACCTGGTTCAGGTCAATGATACGCCTAAACCTAATGTGGTGGTATTGAATAAAGGGCAAGAAATTCCTAAGACATTTCTTAAATATAAACTTGAATAAAATTATTTTGTGATAGTAGAAAAGGTAAGTGGTAAAAATTTTTCAACCAAACCATTCATCTCAACCATGTTACAACTAAAATCATTAATATATTAGAGGACACCCCACTTTTTCAGCTTTTTTAACTACAAGGGATATGAACTTATAATCTCTTTGAATCTCAAGACCAAGAAACCTAGATGGGTTAGATAGTATACTAGATATCAAAATAGTTGAGATATCAAAAGATCAAGATAATCTTCCTCGACATGAATACAATTAATGGGCCCTTCATTATGATGAGGTGAATTTCATCTAGGTGAAAGGTAGGAGTCATCACGATTTCCCCTGAAGGATTAATTTTTCCTTTCATATTAAATCTTGACTTTGAGTGTACCAAAAATGGGGCTTAATATGATTCTATATCATTTTGGATGCTTATTTATAAATGGTTTTGAATTCAAAACCTGAACATCCAAGGTGACTCATAGCTAATGACCAATCAAGTCTTGGATATTTATTAGACAAACATTGAATAGCATAAAATTTACAAGACTATTGTGCATGAATTTTCCAATTACTTTGAATTTATCTCCATATAATCCATCCTTATGTAAATTAATTATCTCGTTAATTATATGGTTGTTTCATACTCGCATTTAGATCCTCATCTTGGGATACCTAAATAAAATTGTATAGTTTTCATCTAGATGGATGCTCTCATGAAAAAAGTACCTAGTTGAAAATGATGAATCCATTCTAGATTTCTTACACACTTATGATGATATAAGGTAAATATTCCAACCTCCCCCCATCTCCTAATGAGTTTGAATATGGGAATGCCTACCTCATTGAAGAAACTATTGGTATAAACATACTGACTGAGGAAGGCCTCAAAATACTTAAAATTGGGTCTTTAATTTATTTGAAATAATTATACTACCATAAGTAGCTAAACACTAAGTTATCTAAATATTTTTCCTTATCCTATGTGGATATGGTAGGTATCAAGCCTAAAGTAGTTATCCATAATTTGGACATGATGCCTGATTTAAAGCTCATGAAATAAAAACTTGGGCCAATCAAGTCCAAATTTGTGTTAATGGTTAAATAATAAGTTATAAAACTCCTCAAAGTGTGGTTTTTTAAACCCATAGATTATAATTAAAAAAATATCCAACATCATTCATGCTCTAAAAAATAATAGAAAAAATAAGATATGCATCGATTTGTCATGACTACTCAATCGTGATACCTTCATTATTATTGTTGTTTAAGCATAATTATAATGTATTAATAACTCTAAGATATTTACATCAGTTTACATGTATATTATATTATCCCAATATGTTATTTTATTATAATTATTTATTATATTGGATTATTCTGAGTTATATTATATAGGTACTATTGATGTCATTTTGCATGACTATAGGTGTTGCCTTGGTATGAGCTAGGTTAGAAAGTGGAATATGTTGTTAAAATTTGAGCATAAGGTATACATGTATATACATATGGTAAAGTAGGAAATATATCCACACCTTATACCCTGCTTCATGTTTTCATGTCTCTTGTGATTAGACCCATCTTGTAGTTTTTTCTTTGTTTTATGTAGTTGGTTGGTTACTTGAGAAGTCAATTACTATTTGTAGTTGATTTTTATTTATTTTAGTATTTATATGTCTATTTTATTTTATTTTTGAAGCAATTAGGCATTGGTGAATGAGTGAAACATTTGACATTCTAACTCAAACTAGACCTAAGGTATGAGAAACCAATTTACAAGGTTTAGACTGCTAGATAAAATGGATGTTGAAGGTTATTTTAACCTATAAAATATTTTAAGGTTCCTAAAATTAATTTATATTAAAATAAAATGTTTGATCTACTATTTCATTATGGATTCCATTTAAAAAGTGGTCATGGTGTCATAGTGTAAGTCATTGGGAATTAACCATGGCATAATACTATAAGTCACTTTGGACTTAGGTCATGATTATTGTAATCAAAGTCATTTTGGACTTTGGTTGGAAAATCATTAAAATTTTATTTTATTTCTTTTTTGAAATTCATACCTAATCAATGATTAGGTTTTTATTTAAGGTTTAGGGTTCATTTTATACATTTGTTTTGGCATTCAAATGGGTTGGTAATATGATGGTAATGGTAGTTTGATATTGTTTGGCATACATGCACTATTTTTGGCATGGAAACACTCTTTATTATGAAATACATGATTTTAATTCAAAGGGAAAACAAATAACTATTATTGTAGTCTAAACTCTAAATTGTACAGTTAAAATGGAGTTGTGTCCAATGGAAATGGGTGTATGGAGTGTGGCTAGGGAATAAAGAATAAGAAAGAATAAAATATGAGGAAGAAGGGACTATTTTACAGTCAACCATTGTTGGGAATAAGTAATTTTTATTTTTATCTATGTGTATAATTAAAATGTGCAAATTTTACT
Source organism: Torreya grandis (assembly GCA_037957365.1). Lineage (NCBI taxonomy): Eukaryota > Viridiplantae > Streptophyta > Pinopsida > Cupressales > Taxaceae > Torreya > Torreya grandis. The sequence continues at coordinate 1,195,025 of JARHVA010002027.1, forward strand.
ATAGAGGAAAAGCAATTTTATGGATTGGAATTCTTCCTAGAATCGCTCATTCATTTTTCTATTTATAAAACTAGTTTTTTTTTACAAATTATGGAAGCAAAAAAACCCTCTGTTTGGTAAGGCCTAAATTACTCCATCTCACCCTTGGATGGCATATAGATGACCTAAATGATTCATTTTTATGGTCATAATTTACTTAGATAACATATGGTGATTACTTATACTGGGTATTTATCTTTATGTGTGTTTAATGGTCACTTTCAAGTATATTTACTTGTTTGGTTATTGTCAAGGTAAATAGTTGTTTATTTCACTCAGTTAGAGTTTATTTTTAATTTAATAGAACCTAACTTGATGAATTTTGAGTGCCATTGATTGCCTATGATTTTGGATTGTTGTTTGGTGTTTGGTATATCTTATTATGGAACCCTAGCCTAAACCCAAGATCTCATTCATAGTTTATCATGGATATAAATATTTATACCATGGGATCGATGTGGGATGACCTAATCCACTCTCCAAATGATGGTTGGGTTGGTTAGGGACTCACTATATGCTTGGGATTACTTTGATGTAGAAAGGACTTATTACCATTGTTGATTTTGTATACATCTTTTGGATTGATGAAAGCTTGGACTATGTCCTCTTCATGTTTGAAAGGAATTTTGGAAACTCATTAATATTCTTGTTGTAAAAATATTTCTTTGTATAAACCTTTGCATTTCATTAGAGGAACTTTTAATCCAATGATGGTGTTTGAATATTTGATTTGTTCTTAAATAGTTTTATTAGTTATTAAGGACTTGTTAAAATTATTTGTTTATTAATGATTTGATTAAATGTTATCATTACCTATTAAGAAAAAATCAAGTCATTAACATTATGGACTTACTTTATTTTCATGATTAGTTATTAAAGTCTTGTTCAAATCATTTGATTTAATTGTTTTTATAGTGAATAAAATTCATTACAATGTGGGTTGATTTTATTATCATGTTTGGCATAAGAGATTACATAATTTTCTCAGGCATACCCTTCTATATTTATATATTGTCAAGTTATTGCATATGAAAATTCAAATGATATCTACATCTTAATTGTTTTTTAATTGATTAATTTGAATTGTTATGTACATGATTGCTTTTTTAGAGGCATAAAATATACATGTATATTAATTTTGGTCTAAATATTCAATAATATAGGACTTCTATTGTTAAGCCTCAGTTTGATATTAACAAGTAAAACTTATCTTACTTACCAATAACAAACTTTTGTCATATTACTTTGCATTCTTTCTTTAATGTGTGTTGTTTGGAACTTGTACCTATAATATGACATCATTAGATTGATTACTAGTTACTAGTTGGCATAAGGGATTATTATTATTATGGCTTGATTATCATTACATAGTTGTAGTTATCATTTATTATAACAAAGAAAATAAGTGTAAATTATTTATGTACAGTTGGCCTGATTAATCAAGGTTATCACTCATTTATGACATTATTTCATTTTTATGGCTATATCAGTTTCTCTATTTGATCAATTTAGTTGTTTACAACTTGTTAATTTAGTACATCTATAGTGTGTTAGTACAACTATATATTTTTAATAAGTATTGCCTTTCTTTTTTGTAACTAATGCACTTCACCTAGTTTTATGTAGAAATTAATTCCTTTACTTGCTTATATTTTAAGATTAGGCCATTATTTGTAGACATTATTAGATGGATATAAAACATGTGGAAATCATTTGTATATGTTTTATTTCAAATTTTGATTTCTAGATATATAATAAATTTTGAGTAAGTCTTTTTTAAAATCACAAGGCTAGTTTGATGTTTAAACTGAAAGAATAGTAGCTTCTTTGATGTTATAAAAAATTATTAGTACATAAGTTTTTGTCCCAAACATTATAATTTTTATATGATCATTTTATATTTTTACTATGTGAAATCCCTAGATATAGTAGTTTGGTAACATTCATTGAATTTTTGAATTAAGTTTAGATTTCTTGATATAGTTATTTCTTAAGTATTTAAGGAAACAATTGGCTAAATGATGGATCCCTTGTTTTAGGAGTGTGAATTTTTATTACTCATTTAAATATTGAATTTGTTTCTTCTAAAAAATTTCATATTTGAGATAAGATTAATATGTGGTCTTTATTCAATTGAATCAACTAAGTCTATTTATTCACATAGTAATTAATGTTAATAATTATATGGTTATTAATATGAGATGTCATATATTTTTGATATGTGTTTAACCCTAATTTGGATTGTGAGTGAATACTAACTTAGTGGTATATAGGGTTAATAATATATAAATGATAATGCATAAGGGTGATAATTAGATCTACAACATACTAATTGGGTGTTAAACTCATATATAAACATATACTAATTTTTTTAAAGTATAGGCTAAATATAAAAATTACAACTAAGTTATACATGTAAATGATGAATAAGTAATATATTTAACTAGTCTTGATGTTAACATAGTGTTGGATCTAGAATAGGTATAAAGCAGGCTAGAAGATAATTCTAGAATAATTATCAAATTCTAGATCTAACACTTTTAGAACTCTAGATAATAATGTCAGCTTGGGATAGTTGTATCAATGCTACTATATAGGTTCAATGCAAGTGTCTTATACATAATACCTATTTTAAAGGGATGAAACCACCTAGATTTTTTTGGGTTTTACTTTACCTTCGCTCTTGTGCATTTAGAATTAGATCATCGACTATCACTCCTCATGAATTTACAAAACCTAGTTCTTCATCTTTATAGTGATCTTGGGGGAAAATGGGTTAGTGGGAACATGGTGTTGAAATAGCCAAAAAAACCCCTATATTATTGAGTGTTACCTACATATCCAATACTCTAAAGATGGCTAAGACTGATGTAGTTATCCCCTATATGTTGGCTTATGTATGAATCATGCAATATTGTGAAAACTAAGTACAATAGTGACCTAGCTTGTAACTTAGAAAATTAATCTCTTAGGATGATCTTTTATTACTTTAGACATGTATATGTGTTTTACCTATGAATAGTATGTAAATAAATAATATTTTTTTAATTGAATACTTGATAGAGTGCTTTTGATAAGTTTCCTTGGTCTCTATGGTCTTTTTGTTAGGTATTGTAGGTGAGGAATGAATGAGGGTTGATATTGTATTTATATCAATCCCTTTGGATAAGTAACTCATATTAAATCAATTAATACATCCATTGGGATACATTTAATTTTAAAATTAGATGAGTTTAGGGTATTGGACACTTACATCGAGTTAGGACACTAGCATCAATAGTATTGTATATCCCAGATTTTAGCAACTAAGGAGTAAGAAAGTAGATATAGGCTTAAAAATTTTATGAGTGGAAGATAAGTATATTTTAATTATCATAAGTAAGATATAAGACCTATTTTATCAACATAATATTTTTGAATGAAGATATATATGCGAAGGGGCATAAGATAGAGTAGCTGTGAGACTTATGAAAGTGGGAATGGTCTAGAACTTAGAGGAGAAACCAAGATCTAAGTTTTCAAGTGTATAAGACTAAGGTGATATATAATCCATAAATATAATTTAAATTTTACCCTCCTTTAATTTATTAATTAAATTTATATTTTAAAGGAAAGGAATGCGTACCTAGATGTGTAGAACAAACCTTGTCTTTACGTGTGCCTAACTTGAGTTCTTTGTTGGTGAGTAACCCATAACCAAGAACATGTAAAATTATATAATTAGTGCATATAATATGGGATTGAAATTACTTTAAATATATTTAAAATTAAATATTAAGGTTTAGGAGTACACATGTGTGTGGATGTAACCATATTTCCTATTGGCAAGTTGATTTGAAAAATGTGTATTATTATAAGGCTCTAAAATTGAGATTAGGACAAATTATAGATAAATATTAAAAGTTCATATATCTAAAGATATAGAGAGATAAATTGGGAAAGGCATTAGAAGGCACATACCCCTAATTTTATAACAAAATTGAGTTTCCACCTAGTAGTTGAGATTAGCTCAACCATGCAAACTAATGATACTTATAACTTGGTGAGTGTGAGTGAACCAAGTCACCCACACTATCAAATCGGTGAGGTTGGATGATACTATCAAGTCTAACCTAAAAACATGTCAAAATTGAGTTATTTTCATCTAAACCATACCAAAATGTGAACCAACTACTCCAGTAGATTGGCTCAATGTAGTTCATAAAAGTCCAATTGATGGGTGGTGACGGTCCTTGAGAATGTTCCAAAATATGAAACTAATTTATAATTTTAAATATTAGGTGAAAATTGAATAGTATATGCACTTTATATTTGTATCATTATAAAAATGTGTATAATAATAGTACTAATGCATAGAATTCTACCACAACTATGAATCTAAATCATATAACTATGTGCTTTGACTAATTTGGAAAATTGTGTAAGTGTGGATAACATGCTTCCAAATCATGCCCCATTATATATGGAGAAATATCAAAACTAATATAAATACCAATGTGGATAACATGTTTCCAAAATATTCCCCCACTATAGTTTAGAGATGTTGAATACTAAATAGGTGTGGAGATTAGGCTTCTAAAGCATGCCCCTACTAAATCTGAAAACTATTATAAGTACCACATATTGAATAATTGTGGAGAACATGCTTCCAAAGAATGCCCCAATTGAATCTAAAAACTATACCAAGTGTGGAGAACAAGCCTCTATGATATTCCACAACTAATATGCCCCCCATTTGAGGTGAGGGAAAGATAGGAACTAGTAGTTACCTCACCTCAAAAATATGAGATAGTTGTATAATCTGTCAATGTAACCATGTAGCATATAGAAGGAACATGTATAGGTAGATATAAAATTGAAGTGCATAAAACCAATGTAATCATATGAAGGCCTGAAATGTATTATAAGTATCATGACAATGTCTATATAGTAACAATACAAGAAAACAAGCACACACACAAGATCACTCAAAAGCAAGTCAAAAGGCAATGGTCCAAGGAAACCAAAAACAAGGGGCATGTTAAAATTTTGCACAATAAAAAGAAAAGGACTTAGTCAAATGTCCACAAAGTCAAGGATGACATATGCAAACTTCCATAAAACCAATAATTTTATATACAAATTTAAATGAAATCATACATAGTCATGGGTCCCATAAGTAAATGAGCATATTCAAATGCTTAAATAATCAAGACAATATTAAGACAAGACACTTGAGTAAGTGCATAAAATAAAATCACAAGTAACTAGCATAAACATATCATAGTAACCCCTGGATAAAATATGTTAGGAAAAAATGTCAAGTGTATATCATATTAAGTACCCTATGTAATATATAATCATGGATAAAGACATGTGTAAGTACAAATGTAAGCTCAACATGAAATGTAATGTGACCATTAAACCATATAACCTATGTGTATCAATATTAAAGAAACTGGATACCCCCAATGTTTCCACAACATGTGTAGATGGAAGGCTTGTAACATTAGGAATCCAAGCTAGGTTATTGGTGCATATGAGGAAATACCCTAAATAAGAAATCAGCGGCATGATTCTAGGTAAATATATCCCATGTGTGGATGAAATTAGGAAATCCAATGACTTATAGGCTTAAATTACAATGTTTTATAGAAATCAATCTAATGCCCTATTTAGACACAAAAGTGGCCAAAAATGAGTGTCTATAGTTTGCCCCTGTTTGAGAAGGTGTTGCAAGTCACAGGTACAATGACATATTTTCAAAGAATGCAAAAGTTATTATGAATAAAAATAATATAATGATTGAGGAATGATGATCCAAAAAAGGTTTGAGAATCATATGATTCCCCCTTGAGGGAGTGGTCAAAAAATATGATTGATGGATAGCCCTTCAAAAATAAGTAAGAAGAAGAATGAAATTAACCCCTAGAATAAATTAATACAATTGAAATAATGCTTTCACATGTTGATTAAAATATTTATTTACCAAAATATGGTTATAATTAGTAACAAAGGCTAAGACACCAATTTTCTCAAAGGTGATTATAATCATTGGCATAGGTATGTGCCCTAGTAGGGCAGATGGGTCAAAATAATGATATTCCCAAAGGCGGTTATAATAATTTGATGACCTAGATTGAATAATGATTTTTCCCCAATGGGGTAGATTTGATATTGATAAATTGTTTGTGCCCCAATAGGGTGGATTTGGAATCATAACTCAAGGATATAAGCTATCACATAAATTAAATATGAGTGGGTGAAAATGTAGGTGGGTTGGTATAGTGACTTTTCAAAGACTGAAGAAGCCATAAACAACTAGGCACATAAGGATGTGCAAAGTGATGAAACAGATTATTGGAAGATAATAATGGGGATGAAATAATAATGGCAGACAAGATGACTTGAGATACATCATTATCCAATCACTACCTACATAGTCCAAATAAACCTTAGACCAATGTAGTTCACCTAGAAGTGAGAGAAAATGGAATGAGGAATAGAATAGAATAATAATAATTAATCAATGTGAATGATTTATTTGTCCCTAAAAATGCATATATGCTTATAATTATTAGTATTGATACAACTATAATGGTTAATGAGTTAAAATTTAGGTACAAATGATAGTATAAATTTAGGCTCCCTATTAGTATGGAGATGTATGTCCTAACTAGTAGGGATTACCATTCATTTGTGGTTTAAATACTTTATGGTTGGATGAATTTTGGGTTATGCCAGTTATGAACTAAGATAAGCAATACCCATTGCATTTATTGATAGATCAATTGTCTTAATTTTTTATATATTATGTGATGGTATGCCCCATGATATAAAACACTATGATGGCCTAGTTGTAATGTGCATATAGATAGACTCCTAATCCAATATATAATTTAAAAAAACACACCAATGATAAAAACCATTATGATAATATTGACATATGAATATGGATGGACTCAAGTATACTGCATAATGAATCACCTAATAAACACATATACACTGAGTCAAGGCAAAACAATGAAATAAAATAAATAGGCAAACAAAAAATAAACAATTAAGCAAATAAACACACACAAAGCTTGAAAATAAAATCAATAAGAAAACATCCTACCATTAACCAAGTCAATATCTATGTGTGAAGGCTCAATGAAATGATAAATGAATGGTTCCCCCAAGCAAGGCTATATGTAATGGAATGACATGCAGGGATAATATATCATGGTATAATTGCATGATTTGGTTTTTTTCCCTAACCAAGCAAAATCTATGAGCTTAGCCTAAAAGTGTGAATTGGAAAGTGCCCATAAACAAGGATACATACAAAGGGAAGGTCATAACCCCAAATATACTTGTCTTAGAAGTGAGAATTGGATCCAATCGTGAATTTATCCCATTAGGGAACATTGAGGATTTCTAACTAGATTCAATATAGAACAAATATTTTTGAATTTTGGGGCTTTATATCTCTCTAAGATATTGTAAGTCATTTCAAATTTTTAGGCCTTTTGAAATGTTTTGAATGTTTTTGTAATTTTTGGTATCTCTACTCATTAGAGATTGACAAGATACCACTCACAAAATGGTGAAAGTATGGGTAAAACCAAGGGTGTAGTATTTCATCAATTTTAAATGCATAATGTACACAAAAATGACTCACAAACTAGTAAGAGTGTTGGCTCAGGTTACTCACAAAATGGTGAGAGCATTACTTAAATTTATCATAAAATGATGAGATAATTATCTTAGGTTACCATTAAAATGGTGAGAATATTAATTAAATTAATTTCAAAATGATGAGAGCATTAAAAAAAGGGTGACTGAGATGACCTCAATGTAAATTGAGCACTACCTTCATAGTCCCAAAGTACCTCAAGTCATTGAAGTTCCACCTTATAATGGAGAAATGTTTGGAAATATTCTCCATGTTTTTAGGGTTTTTGGGTATCTCAAATAAATGGAGGATTAAGAGATATAGAATTGTTTATATCACAAAATGATGAAATCATGGTAAAATGAGTGACTAAACTAATCTCAATATAAATTGAGCATTGCCTATGTAGTCTCTAAGGACCTTAAATTAATGTAGTTCAACAGTATGTCAAGGTATGAAAGGATGGTGAGGTTAAGCAAATGGAAAGGTAAGGCAACTACAAATGCATGGAAACTAGTAAGGCAAGGTAAATGGTAGGGTATGAAACAATAGAAAGGTTAAGGCAAGGTAAATGGTAAGGTAAATAGAAGGCAAGGTAAATGATTCTATTGTTCTTACTAATGTGGAGATGCACATCTTGATCAGCATATGATATAATTAGGATAATAAATTATTTAATTTTTTATCCCACACCCTTATTGATTATTTTCTCTATGTTATAATTAGCTATAGGATCTAATGAATCTAATAGAAAGCGTAAATAAGATATAAAATAGTAATAGTAATAAACAATAACTATATATCTAAGATAATAATTGAAATGAATAAATAACTCAAATATGATGAATTAAAATGATAATTTTATATTAATTTTATATAGAATACATAAATAACCATTACTTATAGAGTAAGGCATGCAAGATAAAGATCAAGGAACTCACACAACAAGTGTAGTTCAACTAATATCTGACTACAAGAATAGTGGAGTGCAACTCTACACTAACAAGATAGGTGTCTAACTTGTTTAAATGATCAACACAAGTTGAATACTAGTTAAACAATCTTATCCTATCTTACCTTAAATAATGGAGTGGAATTCCACTGTAACAAGATAGGTGTCTAAGTTGAATACTAGCTAAGCAAACTTATCCTATCTGGTGAAAATTATTAATAAACATAATAAATTAATTACAATAAGTAATTAGTGCACCAATCTAAATAATAAATACAAGTAAATGTAATAAATCAAATAAATGAACCAACACGCCCCTGTAAGTGAAGCCTAAGTAGGGATATGCATATAAGAGTCCCAACAATGTGTAGCCATATTAGGTACTCTATACAAATAGATGAGGAAAGGAGAAAACCCAAAGGAAATAAACTCCTAAAAATTAAGGTCTATAAGACCCCCACTAAATAACTAATGTCCCTTGAAGAACTAATGTTTTTCACCCCTAAAATAGATTTCAAGTGAAGATATTTGCTCTCAGTGAAATGTTTGGTGAAAATATCTACAATCTACTCCTTTATAGGACAATATTGAAGATCAATGATCTTTACCTAAATCAGCTCCCTCATAAAGTGCATATGGATCTCTATGTTTTTAGTTATCTGATGATGAACTAGATTTTTTGAGATCTAGATAGTGCTCTGGTTCTCATAGTAGATGATTGATGGCTTCTAAAATGGAACACCAATCTTAGTGAGAATATGCTAAAGCCAAATAGCCTTAGTAGTGGCATTAACAGTGCCACAATACTCAACCTTTATAGATGAAAGAGCAATAGCATGTTGTTTCTTTCTCTACCAATAAATAGGGTTAGATCCAAATTGAAAGTTGTAACCAAAAGTGGATTTATGATCATCATAATCACCAGTACAATTAGAATCTATGTATCCCACCAAGTCTAAACTTGTACCAGCTATATAGTGAATCTCGTATCTGATAGTACCCTGAATGTAGTTTTAAATGTACTTGATAGCTCTCCAATAAAGCTCATGTGGTGTTTTATAATGTGTGAAACCATGCCAACTACATATGAAATGTTTGGTCATGAATGAGTCAGATAGATGAGGCTACCTATAAACTAGTGATATAATGTGGCATCAACCAAGGGAGTTGAACAATAAACCTCAAGTCTAACTCTAGATAAAAAAGGAGTAGGTGTAGGTATACAATCAGCCATATGAAACTAAGCTAACAAGTCCATGACATACTTGGGCTATGAAAGTATAATCTTAAAAGAAGATTGTGTTATTTAAATCCTAAAAAAATAGTGCAATAGGCCCATGTCTATCATAGAAAACCTATCATTAAGTGTAGTCTTAACACTATTGATGATGGATGTTGTGCTCCCTATAATAATGAGATCATCAACATAGAGCACCAAGTACAATAGTGAATCCTCATGTCATAGAATGTAGACATTTAGATCTAAGTGACATCTTGAGAACCTACCTGAGAGAATAAATGTGTCCATCTTGGAATACCAAGCCCTAAGGGTTTGTTTTAGACCATAGAGAGACTTCTACAAGTATAATTCCAATGAAGAATCTTGAACAAACCCCTATGGTTGCTCCAATATATCTCCTCATAAAGATCCTTGTGAAGAAATATGCTCTTCACATCCATCTGATGTACAACCCAACCATGAGCTGCACCAATAGCCAATATCAATTGAATGGAATTCATCTTAGCAACAAATGTAAAAGTTTTTATATATTCAATGCCTTCCACTTGGGAAAAACCTTTGGCCACTAAGTTTGTTTTATACTTATCAATATTTCCATCTACTACAAACTTAGTCTAATATATCCACCTACATCATACTAATTTTCTTCCCTTAGGAAGAGGAATAAGATCCCAAGTGTTTTTCATAATCAATGAGTCATACACTTCTTTCATCACTAAATCCCACTCAAATATCCCTATGGCTTCTTGAAAAGACTATGGATTGAAAGCCATGGTAATGTAGGAATGTGGAAGATCATGTTGTGACCCATGTTCTCTTGTTATCTAATGGATCCCTAACAAGAGGGCATGCATATGCCAAAGTTTGTTTAGCCCATAAAGGTATAAATGGGTGAGGATCTAGAGGAAGAAGAGGAACATGACCTACTAAACCCTATTGGGGAGGTATTACCTCATCATCCCTATGAGTAGATGAAGTAGGAGTATCATCATCACTTCTATTTGATTCTTCTAAATAAGAAGAATGAGGAATGTTAGAAGACAAGTCTAAAGGACTTTCTTCAAAGTAAACACTTATCACTATAATAAGCTCATGTAAATCTAGATCAATGATTTGATATCCCTTAACACCATTAGAATATCCCATAAATATGCAAGTTTAGCTTTGTTTTTCTAAACCATGGTGCTTGTTTGAAGGTATATGAACCCATGCTAGACTATCAAAGACTCTAAAATGATGCACATATAGCTTCCTATTGCGCCAAGATTCAAGAGGTGTTATCCCCTTTAAAGCTTTGTGAGTAACTCTATTATGTATATATGCAGAACAATTAATTGATTCCACCTAGTACTCAGGTAGTAATGATTTTCCATTAATCATACAACTTTCCATCTCTTTTAAGAATCTGTTCTTCCTCTCTACTACACCATTCTGCTATGGTGTGTATGTAACTGAATGTTGAGGATCAATTCCTTCAAGAGCAAAAAATTGTTTAAACTTGTTGTTCAAATGTTCCCTCCCATTATCTATGTAGAGGATCTTGACATACTTCTTAGGTTTTTTCTCTACTAGAGCTTTGAACTCTAGAAATCTATCAAATACTTTAATCTTAAGTTTCAAAAATTAAACCCAAGTATGTCTGGAATAGTCATGAATAAATGTGAGAACATAGTGGGTTTTATTAAAAGATAAAGTAGGTATTAGACCCACTAAATCACTATGAATAATTTTAAGGACTTGTGTAGCCCTCCAAGCCTTCCCTTTATCAAACTTATCCTCTAAATTTTTACCTAAGGCACAACCATGACATACACCCATTAAAAACTAATCTGTGGAAGTCCCTATAACCATCTCTTGCTAACTAACCTATTGTAAATAGTGGTAGTTTAGATGACCAAACCGCTCACTAAATCAATGTGTGAGAGTAAATTTATAGAGGAAGAGTGAGGCACAAAGTGGGAGAATGAATAAATCTGAGTATTATTGTCAACTTTTGCCACTACAACTAAGACATTATCCTCTAATTTTTTGATTGATATGAAATTGGAGGTGATCTCAACTTTCCTAATAGTATCAAAGTCAATGATTTGGTAGACAGAGAGAAGGTTAGTTGATAACTCTGGCACATAGAGGACATCCTCAAATACACCACTATCAACATCAATTGAACCTTTTTCCTATGACATCTACCTTAGAATCATCACCTATAAAAATATGAGGTAAAGAACTTGGTTCTAATCCATAATATTGTTCTTGATCAGAACCCATATGGTGCAAAGCACCTGAGTCAAGTACCCATGACTTGGAATAATTTGTTAGTGCAACTAGTGTCATAGATTTTCCTTTCCCTAAATTTGAAGGAGTGAAAGAATCCTTTGATTGATTGATGTTATTATTTTTGAGAAGACCCATAAGGTCATCAATCTCTTTCTTCTAATAATCTTGTTTACTATGAAACCCCTTTTTATAATAAGGGCAAGGAGTGCTAGTCTTTTTTTATGAATCCCTTTTCTTATTAGTGGATTTATAATCTCCTTGTGAAGAAGATTGTTTCCCTTTATTCTTATTTTTTTGTGACTTATTTTGATTATTTTTCTTCTTTTTATTTGAACATGTATTTAATGTTGATGTTAAAACTTACTTATGTGAGGTTAACTTGAAACTAGAGCTTGAGATTTGGATGACTCCATTAGACCCATAGCTATTAATTTTTCTCTTCAGCCATTAGCATCTTAGAGAATACCTCAAAGGTAGGCACTTGATAAGATGTGTCCAATGTGATCCTATGAGTTTGAAAGCTAGAGACAAAAGATGAACATTCAAGACCTAATTTTTTTAAGGCACTAAAAATCAATTGAATATCCTTTTTATCAATTTTACATTCAGAAAGTTAAGTTCTAAGATCTATGACTTTAGTGATGTGGTCTTGTATTATAGCATAATTTTTAGGATCAAAAATAATGAGTTCATTGTCAATTTGGTAACCATAAACCTCATCTATTTTGCCAAACAATGATGCTAATTTATCCAAATCCTCTTTTTCAATTGTACATTTGCCAAGATGGAAATTCAAATCTAAAGACATGTAAGATTGAATGCATCCAATAACTTTAATAGTTTCAAAGAAAAAGTGTTGTAACTCTTTTGCATCAGTAGGTGGAGTAAGAAGAGTTTTTATGTAAGGCATATATCCTAGCATCGTTAATGCATTCCAAGCATTATATTTCCATGTGTTATATGTGTATGTTGTTAATAGTGAGAACTTAGGATTCCCCATGATGCAAATGGAATAAACTATCACAAAATAGAAATCAAAATATAAAACACATCATAAAACCTCCCTGAATTACTTAATTTTATCCCACCCAGCAAGTATTTTTTGGCTCTTTATAATTGAGTACAATTACAAGGCTGGATTATAATTTTTCTAGTTTACAAAAATCTTAATTAGGCCCTCTAGTGTAAAAGTACAAAAAATATGAAATTCATTACAAAAAATTCTATACCAATGCATTGTGCTAGAAAAAATATTAACTTTAAAAAAAGGGGACCTCAATACGATGTCATATGTGAAATTTATGAGCCTCTGAAGTTGAAAAAATGAAAATAGGCAAGATTTTATGTAGAAAAACTTGAATTTTGGAAAAATCTGGACAAATATGGAAAAAAAGTGAAAATACAATAGTGAAGAGCATGAAATTTTAAGCTATTTCAAAAAAAATCACTCAAAAATATCTCTTAATGTTCAAATGGAGGGCTCCCAAAGTTTCCCTTTCAAATCTACCTATTGATCCATGAGGCCTAACAAAAAAAAATTGCCTACACGGTATGTATAGATGTACCTAGGAGCAAAAAAAATTGCCTTCTAGGTGAATGTGTCCAAATTGGTTAAATTTTATATGGATCTATAGGTTTTGACACCTTTTGAACATAACCATGAGGTCTATTTTTCTCAGAAACACTTCAATTTTTAGGTATCTACCAAATTTGGGTATGGTGCTTCTAGATCAAACACTTGCCAATTTTTCCTCCTGTACCTAATTTAGATAAAATTATAGATGATTTTGAATATCTCAAGCACTCTAAACTCAATGGTGAGCTTAAAAATTCTCCACAAAGATCTAATTTATGCCTATATAAAAAATCTAAAAACTAATCCTATATCTGGATATTTTTATTTTAAATATTTAGTAATCTATAGATTTAAGATAGCTCTGGTACCTTTTTAGAATTGGCTAAAAAATCTAATTAATCTAATAAGAATCATAAATAAGAGATAAAATATTAATAGTAATAAACAATAACTATATATCCAATATAATAACTTAAATGAAAAAATAACTCAAATATGATGAATTACTCTAATAATTTAATATTAATCTAATATAGAATACACAAATAGCCATTTATTATATAGAGCAAGGTGTGCAAGATAAAGATCAAGGAACTCACATAATAAGTGTAGTTCAATTAATATCTGACTACTAGAATAGTGGAGTGCAACTCCACATTAACAAGATAGGTGTCCAACTTGTGTAAATGTTCAACACAAGTTGACCACTAGTTAAGCAATCTTATCATATCTTATCCTGAATAGTGGAGTGGAACTCCACTGTAATAAGATAGGTGTCTATTTTGACTACTAGCTAAGCAAGCTTATCCTATCTGGTATAAATTATTAATAAACATAATAAATTAATTACAATAAGTAATTAATGCACCAATCTAAATAATAAATATAAGTAAATGTAATAAAGCAAATAAATGCACCAACACTCTATCAAGAACCTACTATTGATTTATAATCCAACAATGTTGTTGCAATCTTAGTTGGTTGTTGATTTTATTTCCTCCAAACTTCTAGACAAGATGTCTTTATAACCTCTATAAAGGAAAGTGCAGCTAGGGATGGTAAATAATGATAAACATTGGCTAAAAGGTCTAATTTAGAAATCTAATATAAGTTTTGAATGAATAAATGGAACATGATAGAATGTATAATGATTGGGTAACAAATAAATATTGGGATTTTTAGGTACACACAATGTTGTTGATTCTAGATTTGACATAATTTTGGTTATGATGGGGTTAAATACTTATGAATATGCTCTTGATATGACCTCTAGATTTTTCAATTGTTTGCTCTTGATAGTTGATGTGATATGATTATGTTATAGATTAGAATTTTTACCAATTTTCTCTTCAATAATGTCTTCATCAAGTAATAAAGAACTATTATGCTTAGATATTAGCACCTTGAATTGGTTTTTACTAAAAAAAATATCTTGATTGTTGCATAGTGCCTCTAATAAGGTTTCACTAAGGAGCATTGACTTTTGAATTTTATTTTCTTCTAGCCCCTCAAATAAGGTTTCACTAGAAGATGTTAAGTTTAGAATTTGATTTCCCTTTAATGCCTCCAAAAAGGTTTCACTAGGATATTGTTCTTCTTTTTTATGAATATGGTCTTGGTCCCCCTGATATTCTATAATTGATATGTTACCATAGATGCAGTTCAATAATGTGTGATTCTATCGATCCAAATTAACACTTATGGGAGGTGAAATGTCAATATAATGGCTAATTTGGTTGGTATTAATGCCAATTGGAATGGTATTGGAATGGTAAGAGGTATCATAATCCTTGTAGAAGATACTAGGATAACTTATCTTGATGCTGAAGTAATCATCCTCAAAAACCATGGAAGGATCATAAATGTATTCAAATTGATTTTCAAGGCATGTGTAACTAATGTTATAATATCAACTAATATATTTTAATTTTAAAGTTGAGTCTGAATCAAGGGACTTTGAATCTGATGTTGAGACTGACATTGATTCTACTTCTAATATTAAATCTGATACCAGTTCAAAAATAGAACCTAACCTTAATGATGATTTTTCTTTTGGTGTGACAACAAATATGTTATGTTGAATGTTTGGTATTGGATGAGAAATAGACTATGGTTAAACAATGGGTTCTTAATAAATAGGCTCCTATAATAAAGACTTAAAAAATATTGGCTTCTCAAAGTGAGGTTTTTCAATAAAAGGAAAATGGTTAATAGGCAACTCCAAAAAGACTAGCCTGTCAAAGTGAGGCTCCTCAAAGATAGGGCAATGGCTGAAGGGAAACCCAAAATAGGTTAACTCATCACAAATATGTGTTTCAAAAAAAACATCATAGATTGGTTGGTTATCTTGGCCTTGGATTACACTTGGTTGTAAAATTTTATATTTGGACACATTTTGGTCTTTAAATGATGACTCTCGAGGAGGTAATGATTTGTTTTATTGTGTCTCAAAGACTAGCTTGGATTTTCTAAAATGGGGTAAGTTTGGCAATGGATGATTAATGGCTTGCAATTTAATAATGGGATTTTTGGAAATAGACTCATATAAGATAGGCTCAATAAAGATTGATTATGGGTCTAGGATGGTAACCATAATATGCCTATTTGTGATTATGCAATCTTATTGAGATAAGAAACTACCAAATTTGGAAGAAAAGGGGGAAGAGCCTAGAATGGTAATCCTTAGGTGTTGTAGAGTTTGGTTGTTAATGTAGGCCAAAGGAGGAGGGTCTAGAATATTAATCTTTTAACACTAAGGAGCTTGGTTACTAATACATACCAAAGGAGGAGGTCTTAGAATGGTAATACTTGGGCACTACAGAGATTTGTGTTTAATTTAATCCAAAGGAGGAGGGCCTAGAATGGTAATCCCTTGGGCACTGTGAAGATTGATTGTTAATTTAATCCAAAGGAGGAGGGATTAGAATGGTAATTTTTGGGCATTGTCAGGATTGGTTACTAACATAAGCCAAGGAAGAGGGCCCAAAATGGTAATCCTTGGGCATTGTGGAGCTTGGTTGCTAATGCAGGCCAAAGGATGAGAGCATATAATTGTAATCCTTGGGTGATACAAATCTTATTTGCTAACACAAGCCAAAAGAGGATTATCAGCATAAGTAGGGGATTGGGTGTCATTATTGTATAAAAGGATGAACTTGGTACTTTAATTGGCCAAAAGAAGGGTAATCTTAGAATATGATAATCAACATGGTGGGTTTGTAAATTATCCCAAAGAGGGCAATCTTGGTCTATGAAAATGGTCTTGAATTTTGTCTTCGATATGAAATGGACTTGGTCTAGGTCTAGGTCAGATTTGGTTTGATTAGGATGGTCTAAAAGGGCTCAAAAATGATCTTGATTAGATTGGAATGTGGGTCCAAAAATAAACCTTGATTTGACATGATAATACAATTTGGTTGAAATACCTTATATTTGAAAAAGGTTTGACTTTGAATGTGGTAAATTTGAACATGGAACTTGGCATTGGTCTAGGTCTAAGTGTGAAATTTGAATTGAAAACAAACTTGAACTAGGTATTTGGAAAAAAAAATAATCAAAGCCTAAAAAATAGGCCTTGACACAAATAAACTTGGGCTAGGAATTTAAAAACAAACTCTATCGAGGCATACAAAATAGGTCTTGACACAGACAAACTTGGACTAAGTAATTGAAAAAAAAACTCTCAAGTCTAAAAATTTTGATTTAAAATAAATTGCAATTTAGTCTTGAGGTAGAGATATTTTTAAAATCAAACTAAAAATCCATCCAAGTTGCACAATATAAAGACATAAATTTGAACCACTCAATCCCAAATTGTAGACAAGACTCAAACATAAACCAATTATTTTAGATCTAAACTTTGAAAGATAGAATCTGAATGAGATTTTTGAAAGACTTGGATTTTTAAATGAATAATGGCCTAGACTCAAATAGGAAATATAACCACATGTTTTACATTAAAAGGTATGAATGGGCTTTGAACTTGGTTTCAAACAAAGCAAGTGTTTTGGAATAAAATTGACATCATAACAATGCTCCTTTGAACAAGGGTACAAAAGTGGTTTTTGAAATCTCAAGCTAAGGTAAAAGGTTTTAGTGATTTCAGTAATTTTACACCTCTTGGTTCAAAGTGTTATGCAACAAATTTATTTTTTTTAATTTTTTGACTCATTTTAACCTTGGTACATAAACAATTTTAGACCCAAAAATACATGCTAGTAAAATAAATAGAAAAAACACCTAACTGCACATCTTATCCCTAAAACTAACAAGGTGTGCATAAATTCTACACCGATATACCAATGCTCAAAATTAATTAAGTATTAATACAAAAATTAAATATCACATGTAGGTAGAGTTTTTAATCCCCCCTCTATATCTCAAGCATTGGTACATGGCACGAGCTTGGAGTGTAAAGCACTTGGCATTTGGTAAGATATTTTGTAGCAAATTAGGGTTGACTAAAATTTATAAGTTTTAAAATGATATAAATGGTTCCAAATATGGATAACACTAGGGTGCATCACATCAATTATATTCAAACTCACTAACTTACTATGAAAAGGTCTAGTCCTTTGCACAATGACTTTAGTTGTGTACTACTTAGTGAATTCTGATGTTTAGTGTGAATTAATTCAAGTTTTCATTAGAATTATTAGGCTAAATGCTCAACCACTATTCAATTCTATTGTTATGTACCCAATTTTTATACCATACCATGGAGTGGGTTTGGTACTATGGTGGGAGATGAAACCTTAAGTCAACACACCTCTAAATAACTTGTGAGGAGGTGATGAACACCTATCTACAAGCCAACGCAGAAAAATAAACAAATGAAAATTAGAAGAAATTTAGAGGTCATTTCTAGGTCACCCAAGTCACTCAAATCTTTGGGAGAGCATATAAAAAATTTATTCTATTCTATACTGAAACAAATAGGGAAAGAAACAAGGTTCTTTAGATCACTCAAGTTCCCTAAATGGGACAGGAGAGAGCATACATGCAAAGTTTGTTTTGCTAAAAGAATTTAATCTATGAAATTGAAACTAATTAAGAAACAAGGAACAAAGGAAAAAATAAAATTTCTTAAGAGATATAATCTAAGATGAATTTTCATTTTAAAGCACTAAATAATATTTTAATTAAGTATTGGCACCTTGGCTTTGTTTGTTGTTGTAAGCTTTAAAGACAAGTTTGTTAGGTAAATTTTAAGCACTAAAACATAAGTATGTATGAAAATTTGAAGTGTTTAAAACTCCATTTTTCCACTTAGTTTTCTAAAAAATGTTAGGATTTCACTTATTTTTATGAAAAAGAGTCAACCAACAAACAACTTTTTCCTTTCAACTCTTGGGTCTTGTTTACACAGAGCAAATTCATTGATTTCTCGATAGAGTGAAGTCACCAATTTTTGTGAAGTCAACAATTTCCTATGGAAAAAAAATAGAAAACAATATCTGGTGAAGTGTTCATTAGCCAGACAATAAGTTTTTGATTAATTCAATCAAATTCATCAATTAAGGTTAAAAAAAGGCAAAGTCACCAAAATCATGAGCAATATTACCTAGAGAAGCCATCAAAATGCAAGATTGAAGTCAAAATTTTCATTCATAAATGTCACCATTTCCATAGATGGTGCTTAAACATAGGTAAATGTCACCTATTTCACCATAGAGCAATGTTTCCATTTCTAATGAAGTAGTTCATGCAAAGTCATCATTTCTTGCAAAACAAATGATAAAACATGCAAAGTTGTTATTTAGTAGGGCAAAGTTTTTGATTAGTGACTAATTAAAATTATAATAAATTTAGGCATTAAACTAAAAACTTAAAGATGTGAGTGATATTTTTAATAATTTTGAAGGTTCCACATCATTCATTTGGTCCATGCACAGTGTGTGGTCCCACCAGGCATGCCATTATGTAATGTTAGGAATCTGAAGAGCCAAAATATTTAATTCCTTATTAGTGAATCAAAATATAATTCAAAATAAAAAAATACAATGGAAACTAAGCTATTTTTTATTAATTACTTGGGTGAGCTTATCATAATAGAAAAAACTATAAATAGAAGATAAAAACATAAAACTATGTTAACTTCGTTATCAAAAATAGTGTTCACTTATTTTTATAGAGGACATTCTTGCTCAGCATTTGGGTAATAGAGACTTTGATCAATGCATTTTCCATTTTTGTAGCACTTCTCTAAGACCACATATGGCTTTTCTTAGATTGGCTTGGCTTGGTGTGAAGCTTCTTAAATTAATTTGGCATTATAACATTTTTTTAGAGGCTTCTTGAAAGTATTCATGTATAATAACCTTACACATAAAATATTATTTGGAGAGATTGAGGGAGCTTGTATTTATAGGTATTAAAACTAACTTTTAACCTAGGGTGGTTATTTTTAGTTTTAACCTAGGTTGAGTCTAGAGTAACCTTGGTTGAGTTTAGGTTAATGCTAGGTTGGGTCAAAGAAATTATGAAGGATTGACAACTCATAGAAGATATTTATTTCCATTAAAAATCATATAAGATATTTATGAGGTTTTAACTCACCTTTTATTTGAATGTTAGGAATTAACAAAAAATATTATTAATTCCCTTGACTTTGACGTCATCTTTATTGGAAAAAAATTTAGAAAATGGAAATCCCTAATTAAACTTGGAATTTTTTCTTAAGTAGTTAATTGAATTTTGATTTTTAATTAATCTTGCTTAGGTTTTTTGGAATTTATGAATTATTTTAATGGTTTGCATTAGTAGGCCTAAATACTAAGAATATCATAATTTATTAGATCATAATTTGATTGGGGTTGAATTTAATCTAGGTTATTAATACACATAGGGTAATACCTTAAATAAGAAAGCCTTGACACAATTTTGTGTGATTATATCCCATGTACAGATGAAATTAAGAAATATAATTACTTCTAGGCTTAAATTACATCATTTTCTAGAAATTAATCTGATGCCTAGTTTAAACATAAAAGTGGTAAAAAATTAGTGTCTACAATTTTCCCCTATTTGAAAAGGCATTGTGAGACACATGCATAATAATATCTTTTCAAAGAATACAAAATCTATTAATAAGAAAAATAAGATAATGATTGAGGAATGATACTCCAAACAAAGTTTGGGAAGCCTATGATACCCCCTCGAGGGAGTGGCCAAAACATATTATTGATGGATGTTCCCTCAAAAAAATCAAGAAGAAGAATGAAATTAACCCTTGGATGAAATAAATCCAATTGAGTTAATGTTTGCACGTGTTTATTAAAATATTGATTATCCCAAAGGTGGTTATAGTCAATAATGGAGGCTAAGACACCAATTTTCCTAAATGTGATTATAATTAGTGGCACAATTATGTGCCCCAATAGGGTGGATGAGTTAAAATAATTATTTTCCCAAAGGCAGTTGTAATAATCTTGATGACTTGGATTGAAAAATGATTTTGCACTAGTATAAACACATATTAAATATAATGTGAGAATAAATGTAGATGTGATGGTCTAATGACTTTTTAAAGACTGAAGAAGCCACAAACAACTAGGCACACAAGGATATGCAAAGTGATGAAAGAGATGATTGGAAGAAAATAATGGGTATGGAATAAAATGGTGGTTAAGCTTACTTGAGATACATCATGTATCCAAGTGATACCTACATATTTCAATATAGTTCATCCAAAAATGGGAAAAAATGGAATGAGGAATAGAATAGAAGAGTATGAATTGATTAATGTGAATGATTTGATTGTACCTACCAATGTGAATATGCTCATCCTTATTATCATTGATATACCATAAATTTCAATGAGTTATAATTTAGGTACAAAGGATAGTTATGAATTTAGGCTACCTACTAGTATAGAGATGCACATCCTAAGTATCAAGGATTACTATTCATTTATGGTTTTATTACTCTACATTTGAGTGATATTTGTGATATGCCAGTTATGAATTAAGAGAAGTATTTCCCACTACAGTACTTGATAGATCAATTAGCCTAATTTTTTATATATGACATGATGGTATGCACCATGATATAAAACACCATGATGACTTGGAAATAATGTGTATATGGATTGACTCCTGATCTAATAGGCAATTGAAAACAACACACCAATGATAAAAACCATGATGACAATGTTGACATATGAATATGGATGGACTCAAGCACAATTCATAATGAATCACCCAATGAATACATAAACATTGAGTCAAGTCACAATAATGAAATAAAATAAATAGGCAAACAAATAAACAAATAACCAAGAAAATAAACACACAAAGCTTGAAAATAAAAGCAACAAAACATCCTACCATTAACTAAGTCAATGTGTGTGTGTGTGTGTGTGTGTGTGTGTGTGTGTGTGTGTGTGTGTGTGTGTGTGTGTGTGTGTGTGTGTGTGTGTGTGTGTGTGTGTGTGTGTGTGTGTGTGTGTGTGTGTGTGTGTGTGTGTGTGTGTGTGTGTGTGTGTGAAGGCTCAATGAAATGATAAATTAATAGTTCCCCCAAGCAAGTCTAGATGTAAGGGGATGACATACAGGGATAATATATCTTCGTATAAGCTACACACTTTATTTTTTTGCCCTAGCAGGGCAAAAGTTGCATGTTTGGCCTAAAAGTGCAAAATGGAAAGTGCCCCTAAACAAGGATACATGCAAATGTAAGTTCACACCCCCAAAATTTACTTGGCCTAAAATTTATAATTAGATCCAACCATAAATTTTCCACAATAGGTTGGATTGAGGATCATTGACTAGGTTCAAGATAGGACAAATATTTTTGAATTTTGTGGCTTTATATCTATCTAGGATATTGTAAATAATTTCTAATTTTTAGGACTTTTTAAATGTTATGAATTTTTTTAGAATTTTTGGTATCTTTACTCATTATTTATTGATAAGATATGACTTTAAAAATGGAAAGATCATGGGATAAACCAAGGGTACAGTAGTGCATCAATTTCAAATGTAGAATGCACACAAAATGGTGAGAGCATTGGCTAAGGTTGATCTCAAAATGGTAAGATATTTACTTAAATTTCTCATAAAATGATGAGATATTTGGCTTAAGTTTCTCATAAAATGACAAGATCATTACTTAAATTTATCATAAATTTATTAGAGCATTGGAAAAGAAGTTATCGAGCTAACCTAAATATAAATTGAGTGATGCCTACATAGTCATGAAGGAACTTAAATCACTATAGTTCCACCTTACAGTGGAGTAATGTTTGAAAATGCTCATAATTTTTTTGGGGGTTTTGGGTATCTCAACTCAGTGGAGGATTATGAGATATAAAATGGTCTAAATCATAAAATTATGAAAGCATGGAAAAAGGGGTGACCGAGATGACCTCAATGTATGAGGTCAACCTACATAGTCCTAAAGGACCTCAATTTAATGTAGCTCAAAAGTATGGTGAGGTATGAAAGGATAGTAAGGTGAGGTAGAGGGCAAGGTGAGGAAAATGGCAAGGCAAATAAAATGGAAAGGAAAGGTAAGGTAAATAGCATGGTATGAAATAATAGCAAGGGTAAGGAAAATTAAATGTTGTTCTTATTGATATGTAGATGCACATCCTAATCATCATATGATACAAATAGAATATCCAAGGAGAACATATAGGTTCAATATCTATCATAGTAGTATTAGTGATGCTTTGCATATGTAAAATAGGAATTTGCGGTCATGAAGTAGTAGTAGGAGTAATAGTATGGGTTTGTGGAATCCATCATTGAGTTCTCTATAGTTTTTCTAAAAATGAAAATAATAAGAACATGTATAGGTGATCTGGATATCTAAACATGGTATGTAGTTAATGGGGATTCTGTGGAATCCATCATATATCGCTAATGTAATAGTATGTCAAGTACTAGATTTCTAGTAAAGGGGATTACCCTTTACTTACCCTTTTATAATGAATGAGCCTTAGTAGGCTTGGAAATTAACTATATCAATATAATTTTCTCTTGTTCAAGAGGATGATCACGTTGGAAGCACAATCACTGAGAGGGGGGTGAATAAGTGTCCTTAATACTCTTTTAATTTCACTTCATCATTCATTCCTTACCATTCATCAATAAATATTAACCCAATGTAAATAAGCAATAATAAATAATTAATCAACCAAAGCAATGCATAAATAGCCATAACACGTCATATAAGTTGGAAAAACTCATGGAGGATAAAACCCATTGAAACAAATCTTGGATAAATAGTCCTATAAATAAATGAGTCAATATTTATCTGAGCACCAACTTAGAAAGGATTACCAACCCATAATTCACCAATCACCCACTTGGCTTTATCAAGCACCAACTTGCTAAGAGATACCAACCCCATTATTGATTAAGTACCCACTTAATCAATATGTATGATGGTTCAACACCCACTCAGCCACCACTATTTTTTCCACCTTTTCCTTAATGTTTATCAACATATAATGATGGTCTTATTCTACTCTCTCTCTTTCTTATACTCTCTATGATATCAATGTCATACTCAATCTTCTATCTGATCTCTTTACACATTAACTATCTCATCATGGCCTTGTCAACATATTTAGATCTCTATTAAACATTTACTCATTTATGAAAAAATCATAGACTTCTACTCTTATCCTCTCCTCATTAATTTTCTCTTAATCACAATTTTCCCTCATGGTCTACTCCTTAAAACCCATGATCACATTCAAAACTACCTCTCACCCAAGTAAATATGTCATTACTCAATAAGCCCTCTATCACATTGATTAGTTCACATAAGCACTAATATTCATATGAAAAACCCCTTGGTATATATTCATGACACCTATTTTATGGTCCACATTTCCTCATCCTACTCTTCTTTGTCCTTTTTTATTCTCTTTCATACATACTTCACTAACTCGCACAAATAGGCCTAATTAGCCTTGATTTTATACAAGTAACTTGCTCTTACACACCTTGGTCATCCATGAAAACTTTAATACTTTAATTACCTTTAAAATATTTCATATAAACCTTTTCAATCATGAATCAACCATTACATTAGGTCAGCCATATCTTGATAGGCTATATTCCTTCTTTAGGTCTTATGGTGTCCTATTAGGCCTTCTTAATCACACGTTACACTTGGATCTTCTTGGAGTGATTCCAAACTCCACATAAATAATTAAAATCTCATATTAATTTAAAATAAACCTTATTCAAATTCAATTTATTTCCATAACACCTTTTAGGTCCAACCACCACTTGAACTCCTTCTCAAAACATTGTTCACAATAGGCCTATGCATACACATAAAATATGTCTTAAATAAGTAAAGGAAAAACACCATTTTTCCAAACAACCATGGAAAAAAATAACATATACATAAACCTCATGACCTTATAAACTTCACAAACTTCATCAGATGCTTCAACTTAGGGTATATATGCTCAAACTCTTCTCTGCAAGTAGCCCACTCAGAACTACCAACTAGCCTCAAAACATAGCTAAGGAAACATGAACTTCTAATACATAAAGGGAAACATCTAAAGAATTAAGATTAATTAACAT
Organism: Torreya grandis; assembly: GCA_037957365.1. Taxonomy (NCBI): domain Eukaryota; kingdom Viridiplantae; phylum Streptophyta; class Pinopsida; order Cupressales; family Taxaceae; genus Torreya; species Torreya grandis. The sequence continues at coordinate 1,220,297 of JARHVA010002027.1, forward strand.
AATATTATAAAATACTTATAATAAATACCAATAAACATATCATAATCTTTAAATTAAATTATTGGTCTTGCAGACTAATCTGTTGACCTTCTCTCTCACAATCTTTACTCAGCCAAACAAGCCATTTTGGCTTTGATGTTTCAAAAATTCAAATAACTATAAACCATTATAAAAATCATGGATATATAATTAAATTACCAAAAAAAATCATTATGTACATTATATATATCAATTCATGTCATAGATTTTCAAACCCATTGCTGCAACCTGCTTACCCAAAACTATCAATTTGCCTTGAAGACCAATCATGGTGATTTTGAATTTCACCACCTATGTAAACACATTAAAAATATATTTATGAATGTGTATGATAATATGTTATTATTATATATTTATATAACATGGCCATTTATAAATATTGGTCTTATATACCAATCTCACAACCTTGCACCTTCATTGTCTCATCTTCACTAGACAAATCAACTTATGAGAAATATTTCCATCATTAACATTGACCTAAAAAACATATATACAAAATTAAAATTTATTATATGTATTTAAAAACATCCCAATGCATTTTTATCCATCCATAATCTATGATAACACATCCCTAATCAACTTCTCATTTCTACATAATTTTTTCATTGTCTGCACCATTAGGTCTATTAATGACTAGTCAATTTGTATGGATAGTTTATCACCCATAAGGGATATAAAATTATAAAAAACTACCATGTAAATAATATACAAGTCTCAATCTTCAACCTTTATCCAATTATCAACTTTGACTCGATCAACTCTGCCTGTTATAGTAAATCTTTGAGAAACAAGGCCTTTCCTATAGAGTCCACAGTCTTCAATCATGATCTACATCATATAACACTATGAAAAAAATCCATATAATTTCCTATTATATCCATAATCCATTTCAATTCCATATTCTTCATGAAACCATCTACTAAGGTTTATTGTCATACTAAGTCTTAAAACCCTCATATTTTTTCCAGACTATGTTTTTCTTAGTTCATTGTTTATATCACCTCAATTAATCATATATAACATACTTACAATGACCATAATACCTTAAGATCATTTCAAAAAAATTTAATTACTCACATTTGATTATTAATAACATTAAGAAACTCTACAACCAAACCTTATCTACCATTATGCAAACCTTCAAGGTACAGTCATGGTGTATGATGTTTTTCTTACATAAAAACATGTTATTAAATCTCACTAAATTCTTTTAATTTATCTTTAAATTATTTTAAAACATTCCTCAATTATTTAAAACATTAATACAAACACTCCAAATGAGTTATAAAACCATTTTACTCAAACTGTGTTTATTGAGTTTTATCATAGTCTATAATGGTTAACTTGGAAAGAAATAAATTCTATTTTACAAAATTTCATGGATAAATTATACTTATAGGTTGTTCATCAAGGATTATAATTCATCTTTTCTTTTTATATGATGCCAAAATTCTCAATTTCTTGGTCTCTACATGCATTTATTTACTCACTAGTTTATTTGGTTTTTACCATAGTCAACACCTTTGAATTTAACCTAAAATAAAGTTAGTTGTACAAAAAATTATGATAGGAAACCAACTAGATGTTTTTCCTCTCACTTTATATAGCAAATTTCCCTTTTAAACCATACCAAAATTCTCAATATATTGCCCTTTACAAATAATTATTTTCTCACTGGTCTCTTTGGCAAGCATACATAGTTTGAACTCCAATGGTCATATATTTGAAAACCAATAGATATTTATTGAGGCATAAATTTAATAGGCTCTAGCATGTATCTAGTCTATGAACCAACTTGGGAAGCTTCTAGCTTGAGATATACAACTTGTCAAGACACCAAATTTGGATGGCATGTTCTTGGCATATATGGTATCATCTTTATGTCACCCTTTGACCACATTTTACTTCTTATGTATATATAATAAATTCATAAACTGACTGGTTCATTCATACCTTGATGACATGCAGTGATGGTCTAGTTTTTCTAAGCTAGGAATGTGCATTTTCCTCTCTCCAAAGGACAAATTGGATCTCTAGAATCTCACAAAAGGATATATAAAACCCTCATAGCATCCTCTTATTCCTCAATTCCCTAAACTCATTCCATACTCCAATCCATAAAACTAACCTCTTTTGCATTAATACATCATGACATCATGTGCATTAGACATCAATGACAACTCTAGCATCAATGACCATGCTCAACAGCTCATATAGAGTTTTAGAAATTGTAATTACTTGATTAGCATGAATGTATTTAACACACCCATGCACTAGATAATGTATTTCTCAAAGTTTATTGATCCAAGATCTTCCTAATAACATATCAAATATGCCCATCAAAGGTATAAGTAAAAAGGTAGTAACTACATGTGTAGAATTAACCTATAAAGGTAGGTAAATATTATAAATAAACTTATAGGATGTCCCATTGAATGCTCTAATTTATCTAGTAGAAGGATGAAAATCATGATGAGTATAACCCAAGTGTATAATTAATTCCATGGTGAAAACATTATCACTTGCACCATTATATATCATAAGTGCATATAGGTTTTTCATCAATGAATGCTCGAATGAATAAATAATGAAGATCAAAGTCATCATTCTTAATCTCACTATCATTGAAAGTAATAGAGGGTATCTGAGTCATGGGAGGTATATCTCATGTGTAAGTACCAATAATCCCATATAGTGTGTGCCCATAATGTGATGGAGGAGGATGTGCATTATATGTCATGTGCACTTCTAGTTCCTTCTTAGAATGTTCTTGTAAAGGATTGTTAAATATCTTATGTTTATGATGATCACTAGGTTATGAGCCTAATTCCTTTGGATGAGCCTCAAATTTAATATTATGGTCATAGATACTATCTTGGATCTTGTGCTTCAAAGTAAAGCATCTACTTGTAGAATTCCTTGGTCACTAATGATAATCATAATAAGCATTCACATCATATAATTTGGGTATAGGTTAACTCATATAACCTCAATAGGATGAGGGAGATATATAATCTAACACTCTATTAACCATAGGAGTAATGAATTTGAGGACTCATGTAAATGGGTGAACTATCTCCTTGGTGCATTAGATTAAACAAGCTAATTAGTCTGTTGTGAAACTCTGTTAACTATGGTGGTTGTTTCTTTTTTAGGCTCAGGAGGATTTACCTTATAATTTGGTTTTATTTTCAATTTTGGTACTAGATTTAGATGCATTTTGTGTTTTTACTACATACTTGAGCTTATTCAATGAAATAAACTTTATTTCATAGTCATGTACAACATGGCATAAGTCATCAAAAGATTTGAACTTCTTAAAAACAATAGACTCATGTAAATGATTGAGCAAAATTTTATTTAATATTAATTACAACTCATTATCTTCCATAGGATTGGTCATTTTAACTAGCATTATCTTATATCTCTAGACATATTCATTGATAGGTTCATTGGTTCCTTCTTTGATTTTGTAAATTTGAGCATAAGAAACCTTTTCAAAAATATTCATGGAAAAATGAGCTAAAAACTAGTTTGAAAAAGTTTTGAATGTTTTTATGGAATGGATAGGTAAATCATAAAACCACCTCAAAGCATAGTCCTTGAGGATTTTTGGAAATAATTTGGTCAAAATTTTATCATAAGAGGCATAGTCAAGGCATGCCGCATAAAAGGATAAAATATGATGTTCAGGATCACCCTTGCCATTATAAAATCAAAACTTAGGTATAACAAATCTAGTTGGAAAAGGGTGCAAAGATATCTCAAGTACAAGAGGGTTATGCAACACCTCTTTAGAATCAATAGCATGAGGAGATTTTATAGATTTTTTTTTCAATATTTGTAACCTTGTCCTCCAAAGATTTTATAAATTGAGTGTTTGAACTATGGACATATTGGTATTTATATTAGTAAGTTAAGTATCCACCAAGGGGGATGTAAACATGGTTTAAGTACTAATACGCATTGACACAAGTATTTATGTTGAAATAATTGGTAATTACATGATATATGTATCAATAGTAGATTCAAGAAAGAAAATTTTAAACACATAACATATGCCCCCACTAGATGTAGGTGTATTTATGGTTGTGGACTCAATTATAGTACCTTCTAAGGATTCACCATCACTAGGTGAGGTAGCTTTATTTTTATAGTACTTACTTATTTCATCTCTTGTAATATATAAAAATACATCCATTAAGATATTTTTATTATTAAGATGGGTAATCAATGTTTCTTTATCTTTCATTTGGAATCAAGTTTTTACACCAATATTTTCCATTGCTTCACAGATGAAAAATTTAAAATTTGTAACAAAATAAAGCAATCAAGAAAATTTTGGAAACCCCTAATTAACCTAGAGTTTGATGTTTAAAGACAAGGTTCACCAAATGTTTAACCCTAATTTGGATTGTGAGGGAGTCCTAACTTAGCAGTATATAGGGTTAATAATATAGAAATTATAATGAAAGGGTGATAATCATATATACACTATGTTAATTGGGTGCTAAACTCATATATAAATATACACTAAATTTCTTATATTAAGTATAGGCTAAATATAGAAAGTACAACTAAGATATGCATGTAAATAAAAAAGAAGTAATATAATCAGTTGGTTCAAATACTAACATAGTGTTAGATATGGAACATGTATAAATTAGGTTAGAATATGATTATGGAATAGTCATCAGATTATAGATCTAATGTTTTTGGATCTCTAGATAGTAAGTCAGCCTAAGATGGTTATGTTGATGCTACTATATAGGTTCTAATCAAGTTTCCTATACATAATAGTTGTTAAAAAAGTATGCAACCACGTAGATGCTATAGGTTTGACTTCACCTTCAATTTGGTGCATTCAGATATGGGTCATAGACTATCACACATTAATTTTCAAAACCCTATTTCTTCATCTTCATAGTGACCTTGGGATGAAATGGGTTAGTGGGCACATGGTGTCAATTCAACCCCAAATACCCCTTTTTTAATGAGAATTTTCTACATATACAATACTCTAAAGAGGGCCTTAGACTAATTTAGTTCTCCCTTATGTGTTGTCTTATGTGTGAATCATGAAATATTATGTATATTAAGTACAATAGTGACTTAGCTTATAACTTCATGAATTAGGATCTTAGGTTGCTCCTTTATTACTTCATACATGTTTCTCTCTCTCTCTCTCTCTCTCTCTCTCTCTCTCTCTCTCTCTCTCTCTCTCTCTCTCTCTCTCTCTCTCTCTCTCTCTCTCTCTCTCTCTCTCTCTCTCTCTCTCTCTCTCTCTCTGTGTGTGTGCACGCGCGCGTGCATGTGTGTGTGTGTGTGTGTGTGTGTGTGTGTGTGTGTGTGTGTGTGTGTGTGTGTGTGTGTGTGTGTGTGTGTGCATGTGTGTGTGTGTTGTAATTATGATCGGTATGGAAATAATAAAGCTTTAATCAATTGAATGCTTAATAGAGTTATTTTGATAAGTTGTCTTTGTTTATTTGGTATTTTTTCTAGGTCTTAAAGGTAAGTAATGAATGAGGGTTAATTTTGTATTTATATCAATTTCTTTGGATAAATAACTCACATTAAATAACTTAGGCCAACCATTGGGATACACTTAATTTTCAAATTAGATGACTTTAGGGCACTAGATACTTATGTCAAGTCAAGACATTAGCATCAATACTAGTGTTTATCCCATAAATTAATGTCTATGGAGTAGAAAAGTAGGTACAAACTCAAAATGTATAGGAGTGGAACATAAGTACATTTTAAGCATTTTAGGTAAGATATAAGGCCGAGGTCATCAATATAATATTGATCAGACTAAGAAATATAGGCTAAAATGCATAAGATAAAGCATATGTGAGTCTTATGGAAGTAGGAAAGGTCCAGAACTAAGAGAAATAGCAAGGTCTAAGTTTTACAAGTGTACAAGACTGAGGTACTATATAATCCATAAATATAATTTACAATATGATTATTGATAAATTTATCTATTTACAAAATAATATATGTAAAGTGTTATTATCTTTCGATTTTGTTATCCTTAAAATATTAAGGTGACAATATCATACTCTAACATCATACATTCATCCATTCTTATGCATAAAAGAGTGGATTTGATCAGTTTTGGGCCATATGGATGCATCTTTATATGAGTATCTTTGTGTTCAATATCATTTTCAAGTGTGGTATGGAAATCCACTATTAAAAAAGATAATAAACCATTATTGGTTAAGTAGTTCTAACATATTTAGGTGGTATGGTATCCATGTGCAAATAGATTGATGACTAATTTATTTATATGCATTTGAACATGTGTTATAATATCTATTAACCCTTCTCAGTTATTTATAATTTTTAACATATTTTATTCATAATAAATGATGATGGCTTACAATGTGAAGGTGGGAACTACCTTGGTTTTAGACCCTGATAAAATACCCAAGGCGGACTCACCCAGTGATCTTCATAAAAGATAAGTGTATTCCATGAAAAAACACTAACATAGAGTTCAAAATTTAATTGTGTTTGATTTTTTTTTATGATTTGGTTTGGTGTCATCTCTAATCGAAATAAAATTTTAGCATTTATGAGAATAATTTTATCTTTCTTGAGAAATAAATAGTAATTTGAATTCATTGTGATTATGAGTAACATCTTATTAATGGATTCTAATTTATAGTAAAATATCACATTCCTTATCTTCATTACCTTATGATAAAGTTTAATTTTCTTAGTTTCATATAAAATATTAAAATTTATTATTTAGAGTTGTATTCTAAAAATGGATCTCATAGTTTCATTGCTAGTATGAAAGTAATCACTAGTCTTATTTAATGTTTGCAAATAATATTTTAAGGTTGCCTTTTCATAAATGAAAAATCATAAGATTATGGTGTACACTTTGTAACCCTTTTTTTAATGTATGTACTTACACTTGTACTCACAATATTTTTCCTTCATTAATACATATTTAACGAGTTGTCTTTAATCAATGTTCCTAGTTGACTGGCTTATTATTGGAGTTTGATCTCCATAATCACTAAAGCCAAAGTTAATTTTGGTTTGAATTTTAGGGGATATGATATGTGGTATTATATTTGTGTTTAAATATAAGTTAATTTTTGTAATCATTAGTTTAATTTGTGTTTAATGTTTCTTAGGATAGTGAGAACTAGATCTACCAAGGAAGTTAGAAATGTTGGAAATGATTTGCTTAATAATCATGGTTAAAATAAGCATGTGAACTTTGGTATTGTTGTTGATCATAATAGAATTAATTCTAAGGATAATTAAAACCCTAAAAATAACATTCTTGATGATTATTATGTTGTTTTGAATGACATTTTGGGTGCACTACACAACATTCAAGTGCAAAGGGGAGGGTATGGTCAAAGGTTGACCCACTTGGAAAATCCATAAGAAGGTGAGCACGAAGAAGGACCTCGAGATGTGAATCTAAAGAAAGAAGATTTTTTAGATCCCATCATCAAGGATCTCAAAAATATTGATCTTCTTACATTCTCTAGCGGAGATATTTGGAATGTCACTGAGGAAAGGTTGATTAACATGCAGAAATATTATACTCTAAAATGGGCTCCAACATAAAAGCATGCTTGTGAGCCTACCAGTTGGTGGATTATGTTGATTTTTGGTAGAACCACCTATGTGATCTTAATTGGTATGATTACATGACTCTCTCATTATAAACATTTTATAATTAATTTAGAAAGAGATATCTATATAGTATCTATAAGGAGAAAAAAATTACAAAATTGTAGTTATTGAAGCAGGGAACAATGTCTTTTTCATCTAATGAAAACAAATTTCTTAGTGTCTTGCATCATGTGAATTACATGAAATATTAGGATACTAAGTTACCAAGTTTAATTTAAACTTGAATGAATTATTCATGCATGATGTGAACATGACTAATCCATGCACTTTATCCATTACCCTAGAATCAACACATTATGCTGAAGAAAAAGAGAAGTCTCACTAGAAATTAAGATAAAATTATCATAATAAAAAACTAAAAATAAAACAAAATCTAAAATCCCTCATGTAAGAAATAATTTTAATAAAAATATCAGAAAAATAATTTTGGCAAAAAAAACAACTATGTAGGAAAATTTTGGTACAACAATAGAGGTTTTAAAATTTGTCCCTTTGTGAAAAAGACTAATGGGAATAACAACCATCAAAAAGATAAATGTAATGGCCCTACCACATGAGATAATAATGTTCCTCTACCTCCTATATTATTTTTATATGTTAGGAATGTGTTGATAACCATTACCATAAGGATTGCCCTCAGTTGTAAGGAAATTAGGCCTCAAAACACATAGTTTATGTTGTTGTAGAAAATGTAAAATTAAACCTTCAATCCACTCTGATCGAAACCAAAGGTATACTTCCTAGTGTTTATTTCATAATTTTAATTTATTTAGTAGCCAATAATATTTTTATTTCTCCTACAAGTAATTTTAAATGTAAAAAATAAACCCTATAGACTTAGATAAGGGTGGGAGGTAAAGTTTGGCACCTAGAAAAGAGTGGTTGTTTCTGAAATTCTAGGACATTCTAAACTTCATCTAGGAGTTTTAAGACTCATGTAAAAATATTATTTATAATGACCTGATATTAAACATGGATTGGTTACAACACCAAGTGAAGATTGATTTCTTCAATAAAATAATTTAATGTCTTGACAAAGGCGGTAAACCCATAGTAATCCAAGGTATCATCAAAAATTCAGCCAAAAATATTCTTTCAGCCTTATAGTTAAAAGGAGTAGTAATAAAAGGGTGAAAACTCGATTCTATAAAAATAAATGAGGTATTTTAATAAAATGAAACTACTATACAAGATTAACCTATCCTAGAAGAGTTTATGGATTTATTTTTTGAGGAATTACTAGGATTACCTCCTAATAAAGAATTTGATTTTTTGATTCACATCATACCCAAATTTACCCATAAATCCAAAGCCCCATACTAAATGAATATATCATATCTAATAGAGTTTAAGGATTAGTTTCAATATATGATGGGTAAAGGGTTGATTCGGCCTAATGTGTCACCTTGGGGAGCTCTAATGGTATTTGTTAAGAATAATAATGGTACTCTCAGACTTTGCATTGAATAGCATATTTTGAATAAGTTCGCCATTAATAATAAGTATCATATCCATAGGATTAATGATATTTCTTATCAAATCAGAGGAGCAACTATAGTTTCTAAGATAGATCTTCATTTAAAGTATCACCAACTCTGTATTAAAGAAGAAGATGTTCTTAAAACTTATTTTAAAACAAGATATAGACATTATGATTTTATAGTTATGCCCTTTGGCCTAACCATTGCACATGTTATTTTTATAAGCCTAATGAATAGTGTTTTTAAATATTTTATTGACTAATTTATGCTAGTTTTCTTAGATGACATCTAAATTTAATCTAAGAATGAGCATGAACATGAGCAACACTTAAGGATGGTATTTCAAAGGTTAAGATGACATAGATTATTTGGTAAATTATCTAAATGCTCCTTTTATCAAACTAAAATTCACTATTTAGGGCATGAGTTTCTAGATATGGCCTTGTAATAGATTCTACAAAGATTACATCCATTAGGGAATAGATTCATGGGACTAGTTAAATGTTATCATATGTTTTTAGAATATTTTTCAAGGATTATTAATACCATTATGTCTTTGAAAAAGAAGGGAAATAAATCTGATTAGTCTCTAAAATGTGAATCATATTTATAAATTTTGAAAGAACTATTAACTTTAGCTCCTATTTTGGTCATTTTAGACCTAAGTGGAAATTTTTTAAGTATGTTTAGGTGATTTTAAAGTGGGTATATGTGTTATTTTGACTCAATATGACAAGTTAGTTTCCTATGAGTTTAAAACTAAAAGTGGATGAACATAACTATTAACTCCTGACCTTGAAATAGATGTTGTAATCCATGCACTCAAGTAATATAAATATTTTTTATGTTAGGAAAGCATTTTAAAATAAAGTCTAGCCATATATTTTTTGTGAATTTTTTTCTTAGGATGAGATAAATTAAAGACAAGGAAGATGGTTGAAAATTATCAGTAATTTTGATACTGATATTGATTATGTAAAAGGAAAGGAGAATAGAGTAGTTGATGCTCTCAAATTTCAAAAAAAAAATATTATTACAATAGAAATTATACCTTGAATATCTAAAAATATTCTCTAATTTATCAAATGGAAGTTCAAAAAAAATTGTTTCTAATTTTTTAATGGATCTAGATGGTATTTTTAGACATAAAGGTAGAATTTGTATTCCTAATTTATGAAATATAATCAAAAAAATTATAATCAAAGTACATGTGGAACCTCATTTTTATCATCTAGGTGTCATAAAAGTGATGCAAGAGCTTAAAACTTTGTACTTTTGGCATGGCATGAAAAAATATGTACCTACTTTTGTGGCCAAATTTTTCTAATGTGAGTATGTCAAGGATGAACATTGTCATCCTAAGGGAATATTATTCCCTCATGCAATTATTAAGATTAAATGGATTATAATTTCAATGGATTTTATCTTAGGACTACCTAAATCTTGAGGTAAACATGATACTATCCTAGTATTGATTAATAAATTTAAAAAAAAAAAACCCATTTTATAGTAGGTAATGTTATAGATGATGTTTGACATCCTTGATAAAAATTTGAAGGTTTTTTTTAACCTTTAAAGTGTACTGGAAGTGATTATATCTGATAGATATAATTTGTTCACTTTCATACTTTGTCAAACTATGATGGTTATGTATGGCACCAAACTCAATTTCAATTCAACATATCATCCTAAAATGGATGGTCAAATTGAGCAGATAAATATTATTGTTGAAGACATGTTGAGGATGTATGTGATGGATCAGTAGTACAAGTGGGAATATTAACCTCACTTGGTGAAATTTTATTATAACAATACATATCATTAACATTAATATGGCACCCTTTGAAGCCTTGTGTTTTAACCTTTTAGGTTTTTACTATGTAAATCCTAAGCTAGATTAAAGGGTTGGGTTTATTCCTAATCTATAATAAAATTGGAAATTATTGATTCTATAAAACTTTACCAAAATAATAAGTACGAGGAGAAAAGGAATTTATATAGAGATATACAGAGTTTTTTTTGGATCAAGGTACTAAAGATGGATGAGCAGACATAGAGGAATATTTCATATTTTAACTATTTTTCAAGATCTAGATACAAATAGTATCACCCCTCTTAGGAGAATAGCACCATGTGGAAATAGTGTCCAATTATCATGCTAATGTTCTTTTTGTATTGATTATTTTTAAATTTCATGGAGGCTATAGGAGTTTTTGGAGGGTCTTGTATGTGATTTTATGTCATACAGGGGCTCATCTATGTCACTATTTTGGTTGAATCTTATCCAAAACCCTAATGAATACATGTACACATGAAATAATGAGCTAATCAAATGTAAAAGGAAATAAAAATTGGGTTGTGGGATGTTATGATTGTGCATAATAGAACCCTTGTTGTCTTGGTTATTGCCTACATTAACCATAATGCTAGGGGTCTTAGAATGCATGTGATTCTCCCTTAGGGAATGTGTACCATCAAATTGAATGGTATGATATAATTAATTTCACCTAGGCCATTCTTTGATCAAGCATGTTAATGTCCAGGTGTGAAAAATAAGTAGTAAACAAAGTATTTAAGTTGTGCTATTAGTTGATTTTATGTAAATAAGTTCCAAAATAGTAATTACTAGATGTAAAATGCCTCATAAATCTATTTATATAGTAATATATTTGTTTTGAATATAATACCTTGTTACATGGCCTACAAGTCATGAAAAAGATATAAAAAACATAAGAAAAGGGTCATGGAGGGGTTAGGACTCAAACATGGGTGAAAGGGCATGTCAAAAACTAAAACCACCAATGGACACTATCCTAAAAGTGGTGTTAATGTCCTAAGGTATATAATAGATCAAAAATTGGGGAGGTCAAGCTAGGGGCCCTTGGGATTGGGAAAAAGTGACATGTAACTATTGGGAGTGTCAAAAATAGGGAAAATAAGACATGAAAAGATCAAAAGACTCAAGATGACCATGTGAATAAGGACTATAACCATCACTAAGACCATTATGTGAAACAGAAACAAATATATAGTAATTTTGGTTGTTTGACCAAATTAGGGTGTTTACATTTGCCCCCCTTTTATTCTAATAATGCAATGAAATAAAATTACTAGAGTAAAATAAAATAGAAATTCATACATATACTTACCTATGTGATTGTAATCTATATGTTTCCCACTTCTTAGCCAGAGAAGTGGATAAGAAATGGAGGGTAACATGTGAATGGGATACATATGGTGTGAATGCCCCTATACTAAAATTGGGTATGTGAACTGAATGCATGGAAAATAAAGGCTCACTTTACCACACTCTAAATCTGAGTAATGTAAATTGAATGTGTGGAGAAATAAGATTTTATTTCCCCACTCTAAATCTGAGTAATGTAAACTGGGTCTAGTGTAATTTTATGGATCAACCACTATAGATGGTCTTGTGACCCAAACTAGTGAAACCCTGGTGATGATACTGAGTCTAACTTGATTAATTTAAAAATGGGAGCCAAGAAAGTGTGCTCTATGTATACACATAATATTTTCAAACTTTTATTGACTACTGACACTTTGTATCTTGTAAGAACCTATTTAGTCTCAATCTTGTTGAGTACAAGCCTTAAGGGGTGAATTGAGAAAGGGGTGGGAAAACCATTGGTGCTTCATAAGATTGTTATTCCTTTTTATACTTTCTATATACACACTTATCTCCTAAAACCATTTACCCTAAATTTGTTCTTCTCAATCCTACCTCCTTCAGTCTTTTTCCTCTTTCCATCCTCCTTTTCTTACCTTAACATCCTTTTTAACTATAGATTATACTAGGTCGACTAGGTTGACCCAATATAGTTTAGGGGTATTATTTACTTTCTTGGTTTGTTAGCCTTTCAGTTGACCTAGCAAAAACCTAATAAATTGTCCTTGAAAACACACTGGGTCAACTAGGTTAACCCTGTACAACTAACATTCTCAAGATGATTTAGGGTAAGTTCTGCCTATATATACAAGGTCATTTCCCACCATTTCATAAGAGAATAATTATTAGTGATGAATTGAAAGTAAACATCTACTTATTGACCATTCTACTTGAGGAATAAAGCTTAGGGTTCCATACTTTCTTTGGAGATATGGATCTTGCCTTGTGGAGAAATATTTTGGATGCTTAGATAGGTTGTGTAGACTACAGCTAATTTATCTTAGTTATCCATACACACCACAATAATCTCTTAAAAATCACCTTGGCCAAGGGAGATATTGAGGCTTGATGGGTTTGTCTTCAAAGGTAAGTATTCTTAACTTTATTTCTCCTTTGTAAGAGTAGATAGATAATGCATTTGTATTCTTCTCTCCATATATCAGGATTTCATATACATTGATGTGAGTATATGTCTTCTAATACATGTTTATTTTAATTTTTTTGTATTGTTTTTAACCCCCCACTTTATGCCATAATCTTTTTGGTGTACTAGATTATATTTTTATTTCTTGTTATTAGAATAGAGTGAACATTTAAAACCTTTAGACTCCATTAGGGTTATTGTGTGATTGTGTTAGACTATAGGCTTTGGAACCCTTCCTACCATGATATGTTATAACAAGTGATATAAGTGATCCCATAATTAGGTCTATCATATCCCCATATTGGTCACGCTCCCACTTAAAAAGTGTATCCCTAATCAGAAGTGTAGGTATGATCTATCTTATTCGATATAAGATTAATTCATAGACATGATGCATTTTTGATTGCATACATTCTAATGAGCCCAACATGAACTAACCCTTGTAGTATTTTTTCTACTTTTAATTCATTTATTTCATTCATTTTATCATCATTTTTATCATATATTTTGACATTCTTTACTGATTCTATCGACCTATATTTTTATCTCTGTGTGCAAGTTTTAAGAATAGGCAACTAGATCAAACCTGTCAACCCAATATAGGTTTACAGCCTTTCAAACACCCAATTCACCCTACTAGGTCAACCTAGTCAACCCCTTATAGTTTTATCACTTTTTTAGTAGGTCCTTGTACATCTTGATCAATATTATCGACCCAATTTACAGGTTTCTCAAGCATGACTCAAAGTTATTCATTAGAAATCTTCCTTCATTGCATCTTTGATCCACTAAGGTTCTTTTTTAGTTCTTTAATTCTCTCTTTTATTGTCTTTCCTTTCATATTTTTTAATCTTAAAAATTTTCCTTATATATTTTTTGTGTTAAATGTGTTGTTTGAAATAATTGAATCAACACTATCAACCTAGTTCATTTTCAGACTTTGCTTCCATAGTATAGGTTCAACCCTATCAACCCTATTTTTTATTTTGTGCATATAATGGAAACACTATACCTTATTTTAAATTTGTAATTAACCTCATATCTATTATTAATTATCTCACATATTAATTTTCTTCTTGTTTGCATGCTTAGAATAGTTCACATAGTTTAATTAGTAGGTTTTTTAATTTATCAATTAGTTTCACTATTTTTATTTTATGCACAGATGGCCAAATCACATAACATAAACAATCACTTTAATATTTTTATACCCTAGGCCAACTTACTTAGATTTCATCACCAAGGGGGAAGCTAACTTGATGCTCTGGTCAAGTATAAAGGGTGGTTAATGTTATATTCAGGCTAAGCACCTAATACCCTTATCACTATAGTGTGTGAAGTGAGGGGGTAGGCCCCAATACCAAGCTTGTATCATTTCCACTATAGTCCATTTCAAGCCAAACTATCTGAAACCATCCTTAGATTTTTATCTAATACCTTACTTATAGCCAATTTCTAATCACATCTAAAAAAACTCTTAATAATCCAATTACCAATCAGGTTAACCAATTAGTTATCTTTAATTTTCAAGTTATTTGCTTTCTCTTTATTCAATTATGTGTGCAAAAAATTTCATTAGCTAGTGTTAGTACAAGTTTTTATTTTATTTTCTCCAATTAGATTGGCTAGCATTAATCCAATTGGTTGTTTATTTCCTTTCATTACTTACTACTTTTCATTACTTGTAAAGTTAGCTTGTTTTATTTTGCAATCTATTTTAAGCTTCTATAAATCCTTATTTTTTGTATTAGATCAACCCAGTTCTTTTTTTGTCTTTTGTACACTATAATGGATTGACCTAGTTGATATTGTATAGTTTTATAGTCCCTATTTATGTAATGGGTTGACCCAATTAACCTTATACTATTTTTAGTCACCTCTTTTGACCTTTGCTTTCTCATCTCTCTTCTTTCTCCTTCATCATGGCATTTCTATTTGGTAATGATCCTGAGTCACGTCAACATATATGATGAACTTTACCAATCCTAATAGGGTCTCCCATTGACAGAGTAGGGATTCTCATTTGGATGCTAGTAATGTTCATATTTCCACTCACACAATGAACTATGGGAACCCTCCTCATACCTCTTCATATCATAATCCTCTTTTCTCATTATAAAACCAACTTGAGTTAGATTATACTCCCAAAATACTTTTCTTTATTTCCAAATTTCCTCAACATAGAGGAAAGGATCCTTCTACTATTTATAACCTCATGATTATTAGACAAACCAAAGAGCCTCATTATTTTAATTCTAAATTCTAAATGGTATATATAGGTACCACTTTCTTTGGTTCTCAACCTTTTCCCTCAATTTCAACTCCTTATTCCATGACTTTTTCTCTAACCTCTTCTACCTCCATGCCTAGTGTCTCAACTAACATGGTAGGTTTTACATCTAGTGGGCCTCTCATAAGATCCAATATCCTTAATCAATCCACTATTTCATCAATTTCTACCCAAGGAAATCATGCTTCTAGTGCTTCTTCATCTCAATCATTCACTAGTCCATCTTTTGCTTCACAAGCAAATTTTGCCACTAGTGCCTTAAATTCTCACAATTATTCTCAAGCTCTTATTAACACTAATAGTGGTACCTAAGCCACTAATACCAACACAAATAATAATCCTAATGATTATAATTTTAATCAAACACACCAAATTTTATTTCAAACTCTTAATCAAATGAATACCTTTCAAGCACATAATACAAATCAAATGATGAGAATACAAAACCAACTTCTTAATCTTCAATCTCATCTGAAACCAATGGATTGGGGCACACAACCAAAATGTTCACTATCCTCCTCTTTTATATTCTCAAGGCAATCTCATTCCCCAACCTCCTTTAGTCAATAAAACCATCAAGCATATACAAAATGAACCTCTTACTACTCAAATTGCCAACATTGAAATAGGAAGTATAACACCTAAAATTTTGTATAATGGGTCAATTGATCCTACCCTTCACCTCAAAACATTTGGAAAGATTTACAAGGATTGGTTCAAATTAAATACCTTCACCACTACCAAGATCTTAGCCAAAACTCTCACAGGTGATGCCTCAGATTGGTATAATCAACTTAGAGCTTATTCCATTTCTAGTTTGGAGGATTTAGTAAATGCTTTAGTGCAAGAATTCCAAGCTAATGATCTTCTTGAAAACACTTTGGCCCATTTCATTAATTGAAAACAACATTAGAATGAAACTTCCCAAGACTTTGTTAAGAGATGGAAGACTTTTTCAAACAAATGTGAACATAACATGGTGGATGACAATCTTTTTCATCTCTTTACAAATGCTCTCTTTCCTAAATTATAATATCGAGTCTATACTCTCTCTCTCTCCACATACCTTAGAGGAGGATATTGACCAAGATAAAAGACAATATTTCCTAACGCATCAATTTGAGCCACCCCAACCTTTTTTAGGTCCTTGTTTATTACTTAAGAATAAAAATTACACTATTACCAATTATGGTGTTACTGATTCTTATGACACCATTCACAATGTTCAAGCTATCATTCCTAACCTTTATTCAGAACTAGATCCTTCTTCTCAAAAATATAATAATCCTCATTTATCTTCACCAAATAACATTAATGTTCACAAACTTATATCCTTAGTTTAATTGCTTAAGTGTCTACCCAGGCTTATTCCATAAGAACTTGATCCTACTCATCCTATGAAATCCTGGTATGATCTTAACAAGTTCTATTGGTTTCACACTAGTTGGGGTCATTCTCATGATACTTGTAGACAACTTCATAATTTAGATATGGATTTTTTTTCTTAGACCTAATTTTGATCATGATTATATTATCCATAAGCATCAACAAGCCTATAAGATTTCTTTCAAGGACTATAAATCAAATGACAAAACTCAAGCCTTGAATCAAGTAAATAATCATTTAGCTATCTACAAAGATCCATTACCTAATCATCAACCTATCCAATAAACTCAAGACAAACCCACCCCTTCCACCAATAATGTAGAAAGTCTTGTTGAACCAACTTCCAAATAAAATGTGGTTAGCATGACTAATATGTGAAGGGTGGTGGCTTTCATTGGTTTTTAGCCTATCTACATTCCTTCCCATAAGACATATCATGTTATCTAGGACTCTTATCTAACTCATTTAAATGAGTTGGGGCAAGAATATCTTATCACTTTTGATGATCCAATTTTTTATTTCCCCTAGATAACACATCTCATTCTATTTCTACCACTCTTCCATCATCTTCCAATACTAATGATAATCAAGCTTCTACTAACACTTCTTCTAATTCTCAAAATCAAATTAAACTAGCTAGTTCATCATCTCAACATGACTTACCACCTTCTTTTAAAACTTCTTATCAACAAAAATTTTAATGATCTTCAGCTCCTCCCTTTGAGGACCTCCTTAATCATTATGCACCTATATCTAATAACCTCCTAAAGGGATATGATGAGTGGGATCCCATTGTATATCTCACTAATATCCCATCCTAAATTACATTCCTTGAGCTTATGAGGACCTCTCCACATCATCAAAACTACCTCATGTATATCTTATTCAAGATGAATGTCCCTCATCCTCCCATAGCAAGATAGGAGGCAGCTTTATCTGATTCCAAAGATAGTATTTTATAAAAATGTGAAGAGTTTCCCATTAATTTTGATGAAAATATATACACTTATCTTTATCTAAAATTTCCCATAGCTTTTATGATTCCTGATGAGATTTTACTTCATGTGGATGATCATCTTTATTCATTAGCATCCAAATCAGTGATATCCAAGTCAAGTGCATAATGATTGATGAGGGTTCTGATACCTATGTTGATTCTCTTTATTTCATTAAGACCCTTAGGTACTCTAAATGCAATCTCAAGTCTATACACAGCACATGCCAAAGATATGATAGAAGGAAAATGCCTCTTTTAGGCTATATGTGGCTTCCCATTACCATCCCACCTGTCACCATTCATGTGAAGGTGATGATCTTTAACTTCCCCCTTTTTTATAACATTTTTCTTTGTATGCCATGGACTCACCACATGCAAGCTATTACTTCTTCCATCTGTCAATGTGAAATTCCCTCACAATGGATCCATTTATAGGATTCAAGGTGATACTAACCCTTAGAATTTCAAACAATTTCAAGATCATGGTGTCTTCAAGATTCCTACTCTTGAGCCTTTATCAAGTGTTCCATTTTATGATTCTTGAAATTTCAATTTTCTTGTTAATTCAACCCATGATTACAATGGGCATCCTAAGCTCATTCGTAACATTTCTCCTAACATTTTAGATTCATGATGAGTTCGATGAGATTAATTTAAAGATCAAAACTTTCAATCTCTTACATCATCTCATCTTATAGCTTCCTAATTCCTTGTAACCTTGTTCTCATAAACCTCCTTATGATGGCATTCCCATAGTCTTGACCAAGACTAGGCATTTTATTCACCATGCTTCATCAGATGATAAGGTTATCCCTACCTATGTCATTGATCTTTATACCTTGGATTATTATGATGGTTATTCCTTAGATTATCAATTATTAGGGGGTCTTTTATAAGCCCATGATGTTGAAATTGTTTGTTATCATTCTTATTTACTTGAGTCTTTTCATGTATCTCATCATTTTCCTTCACTTATAGTTCTTCATTTTTTCCCTTTATTGTAGGGCAGAGATGGCACTGACACCTCCAATTTCTAAAGAACCACATAGTAGTATTCTCATGGATCATGTTATGAATAGGCCTTACTATTTTACTAGGTACCCTAACCCTCATAGCTAGTTTACCCCTGAGTTTAGTGAAACTCTCCTTAGAAATTTTATAGATCCTACCCCTACCTTAGTATAGCCTACTATAGTTGAGTATCTTCATGAATCTGTTATAGTTGATCATATTTCTACTCCTATTGTTGTTGATCATATCCCTATTTTTGATACTATCACTCCTATCATTGAGCCTAGTTCTATTCCTTCCTCATCATCACCCTCCCTTGGTGATGGTTTGCTTCCCTTACCTAAGATGGCTTCTCTACCCACAAATGGGACAATGAGTGTTCTCTAACTTTTTCCACTCCTATTTTACCTCCTTCTATGAGTGCTTCTAATAAAACCACTCACAAGTGTATCTTTTGCTTCCATAGAACAAATAACCATTCTTCCACCCATTATCACAAGTTATGGCAATATCTTGATACCTTGCATCCTTCTTCCCCATAATCAGACATATCCATACCTCCCCCAAAGATATTTCTTAAAAAATTTCCCAATTATGGTGAGTTATATTATCTATGGCATCTATACAGCACCCATCACACCGATGGTTGTTGCATCCTACAATGATATCTCAAAGATCACCTTATAGCCATTCTCAGACCTTCTACCACTTTGTGTATAGGTCATTCCCATAAGAAGGTTCCTAATTCTTCTCCCATGGTTCCACCTCTAGTGGATCCATCCCCTCTTATGGTCCCTTCACCACCTTGTATGCCTCCACATATGATTCCTTCATCTATGGACCTTCCCTCACCTTTGGATCCTTCTCCACCCATGAGTCCTTCACTTTTGGATCCTTTTCCATCAATGATTCCTTCTTCTCCCATAGATCTTACTCCCATGCATCCTAACTAGCCTTTGCCTAATTTTCCTCCTCAGAATGATCCTTTGAGCATTCCTACTTTTTTATTTGAGGAGATTATAAAATAAGTATTTGTATAATATTTATTGAAGATTGATTAAACTTTAGTAGTAGTTTGATTATAGCTTCATAGAGACTTATCTAATGTATTGGATAACGTGTGTGGCTAGATTTACCAATATTTATGAGCACATGCATGGTGATTTCACATTTATATTTGGATTGGACATGTTCTCTAATCTTATTTCTATCTATTATATCATTTGACACTGTGTCAGTAAATTTCTTCTCTTATATCATGATCTTTCTTGTTATATTATATCTTGCTTATCTCATCATTCATTTTGCATATGATTGTCTTTTGTTTTATCATTGTTTTTCCTTCCCTTTCTCATATTTTTTTCTCAAAACTCTCTTTCTTATATCTTCATGATTGTTTTGCTTTCTTATCCTTATTTTTCATAGATAATTCATCATGGTGATTTGGTTATACAAGACCTATTCCCCTTATTTATTATCTCCCTTTACCATGTGATCAATTGATGGGTGTCATCATCCCTTTCATTTAATCAACTTTTTGTTGATGTCATATTTAACCAGGGTTGTGTCTAAAGCTATATGCAACAAGAGGAATTGTAGTGATTTAGTAATTGAATGGAAGTATTTGTATATTTCTTTTTGTTTTGGGGGGTTTCTAATATCTTAAGGATTTCTTGGTTAAAACCTTATTGGAATCAAACTATGTAAATCTGCTAGAAATAAACACACGTTGCAGAAATGAAATAGATTACTAGAAATAAACACACATTGTAAAAATGAAATTGATTACTAGAAATAAACACATATTGTAGAAATGAAAATTTAATCTAAAACAGCTGCAAGAACAAATATACAAAAAATCATAACTTTAAAGAGTTGGAAGCATTTATAAATTTAACAGAGTTACCTATTTACTTTTGCAAATAGAAATATAAATACTGACAAAAATAAAGATCCTGGTTCTTTGGAGGAGTGGGCCCTTGCTCTGCCTAGAATAGGATTTGAACAATTTAATTTGCTTTCAAAACAAAAATGGTTATTTCATTGATAAAAATTTTGTAATAAAAATGTACTAATCTATCCTTTATCTCTCTATTCTTCAATGATTTTCTCTATCTTCTATATTCTATATCTATCTCTTTTACTAAATTCCTATGTCTGTATATATAGATGCTTTGATGGTTTTAACTATTTCATAGATATGATGGAACTAAATCATGCCCAAAATAGATGTTGAATCAAGATGTAGCTAGATGTCCAGCTATGTGATAAATGTCTTGATTCTACAAGTTCATAAAATTAGGAATCTACTCCTGATTTAATGGGATCATTGATCTAATAGATCACTGACCATTTGGAATAGATCCTCATCAATTCCATATCTAGCTTGAAAAAGTTCTAGAGCTTATCTATAGGAGTACTGGAGCTAAATATAGAGTTCTGGAGCTAAGTCCAAAAATGTGACAACTTGAAATAGTATGGTGGAGTTATGGAACTAACTGTGATGGTTCCAAAATAGATTATGTAGGTTTCAAAACTATGATGATTTTAGAATAGATTCTGTAGGTTCTAAAACTAATCTAAATTGAGTCAATGCTTTTAAAAATGTGCAATCCACTTCATATTTTTTCTTTAGCCTGATGATGACCTGTTTTATTGCAAAACTAGAATTTTCCAACACACTTGTTAGGAATTACATGTCTTTTAAAATGTTAGAATCATAATCAACAAAAGATGGATAATCACATCCTAACTCATCTCAGATCAAAATAAAAGTTACAAAATGCTATCAAACTTAATAGAAAGAGAGAGTAAGATGAGGTCATTTATTATACATTTATTGGGCATATCCTGGCCTCATCACTTCCCCCATACTTACTTGTTTGTAAGTCCCTTTACAAACTTCACTCTTCAAATTTAGGATTGTATATCTTGCATTCCATTTGATTGCTTAGATCAAATCACTAGAACTGAATATCTCAATGCTTTGATTCAGAAGTACTATGCCCTGCTCCTGCTTCTACTTTTCTTTTCCATTCCTCAAATTGAGTAGGATGTTGAGGTTCTCTATTTTTCCAAGGAGATATGGGGGTGAGAATTAGAGGTGGCCTTGTCCACATTCCTATCCATATGCTCAGGGGAGTTTCATTGATCTGGGGAATTATTGTGCATAAGTTTTTTGCCCTTTCTAATCTCCAGATCAAATTTGAAGGGGATATTACTTCCCTTCTTTTTAATGCCACCGAGATAAATTTCCATATTTTTAAACATGCATCATAGATATTATCAACATTTTCCCTTTCATAAGAGGTGAAGACATCCATGCTTTGTTGTAAACTAAAAAGATAAGGTCCCTTGAATTTATCATTGAATGCATGGGATTAGAAATATGTAGCAAAGGTGAGTGGATTACCATAATGAATTCTCATACAGAGATCGAATGAACTAGCCTTTGACCAATGCTCTGACTCCCTTTCTTTCCATGCAATTTGATTTTGAAGACATAGAAAAATGCTTTAAGCTGTCTTTCTCCTACATATAAATTGATCATAAAACCTGTATTTATTTTTAGCATAAAATTGCAGAGGTAAAATTCACAAATAAGGTTTTTCTATTATGTATTAGCTAAGGAGTAGGCAGCTGAGAAATCAGATTTTTCTTTTATTTCATGTGGAAGGCCAAATGTTATCCTTTTCAACTGCTAGTGAATGAATTATTCCTCTAAAAACATGCTATAAATAGGAGAAGGTCTTCTACATGCAAGCAGCTTCTCACTCATCATACAAAATATTTGTATTTTCACAGGACATTTATACTTATCATTTTCCTCCTTGTAAAATTTGTCTTCCCATTCCTTCCTTGCTTTCTCTTCTTCCACCAATTTGCCTTTCAAGTCTGTATTGGATGCTTTGATTTCACTAAGTTCTCTGCATGTGTCATCCCATAACTACTTAAGTGGAAAATAAGTCAATTCAGTCTATGTAGAGATTATTGACATAGAGGTCTGTATTGTACATTTTTCCTCATTCTCCATTAGTTTCCTTTTAATTTATACTAATTCCTCATTCTTGGCTATGAACTAGTTTGTTAATTCTACAAGGAGCATTTCCTTCTATTCTAACTTGAGTTTGAGAAAGTTTAATTCCTCATCCTTTTCCTTGATAATGAGTTCTACTCTAGACAAAAATAGAGCCTATTTAATATGTTGGTTTTGTTCTTTTTCTAAAAGTTCTTGGGGAGTTAAGCATTCCTCTTCCACCATAGGGGATTTCCCTTTCCTTCTCCAAGATGCCTATTTATCTTCTGCATGTGATGGTGTTATAGTCTCAACCATTTCTTGGAAAACTGGCTCCTCAAATCTTTCATCTTATTTTTATTTTTCTACTTGGCTTGGTCCAGGAGGAGTCATGGCCATGCTGCCCAAAATATCAGCAGCTTCAGTTTCTAGCCTTTCTTGTTCTTTTAGCTCCTCTAAAATTTCTTTAGACTTTTTATGACGTGTTCTTTCTTGAAGAACCTCAAAATTTGTAGACATAGGTCTCCTCTTACAACTTCTTCTAATGTTCACCTTTTGCTCAGGCCTATGTGAACTATCATTGTCAAAGACAGGTATCAATTCTTCTATAGCTTCAGTAGAAGAAGAAATGGCTTGATAAGGTACAGTAGGGTCTACAATTTTACCTTTTCTTCCAGATTTTCTTCTTTTTGGTATTTCCTCTTCCCCTAATCTTTTATTTTCCTCATCAATGGTAGTAGTTTTCAAATAAACTAAAGGAGTAGGAGGATTTGCTATTGATCTTCTTTGGATACCAAGATTTTTTCCAAATTTGCCAAGAAATTTGTCTCACATTTCTTACCTATTTTTCTTGGAAAGAAAATGGTGTTGGCATACTAAATTCACTAACCCATGATGTCTAATTGTTCCTACACCCCAAGAATACCTCTGGGCCATGGTATGGATGGAGTTAAAAAGAAACCCTGGAAGGTTTACTATATATTCTAGTTTTTTGGCTCCTTATCTGAGGTGTATAAGGATTTTTAGGACTTCTTTTCCTACTATCCCAAATTGTCCATCACATGTTAAATATTTAACTATCTAGAATGCTACTCTGTCAAAGGGTTTGGGCAAGTTGGCCCTCTTAACTATTTTTATGATTTTCTTTGTATTATAAATATATTGGGGTTTAGCTTCCCCTTCTTTCAATAGGGTTTCAGCCAAGTCTTTCAATGTCCCTTTGACAGGGTTTGGGACATGCATTATCATTATTCCAGACATCTCACTTATGATATTCATAGAAAAAGGAAAGAAAACATTCTTAATATTTGTCTTTGTTTTCTCTAAATTGATAATAAATTCTCTTACCAGTTCATCATTGTATTTGGGAAATTTTCTCAAAAACTCTAGCCATCCTGCCTGTTGAAAGATATTTGCTACTTCTTCATCTGTAAGGACTTGGGTATCATTGTCTAGTTATGACTTATTTTTAATTCCCATGATTTGTTTTGATTTGAATATTTCATAGGTTAGCTAGAAATTTCTTCTCGTATCGGTAGAACTGATGATTTTGGTTGCAAAACTAGCAGATTCAATTTCTGATTTGGCAAATTCAGTTGCAAAATTATTGTACTTAGCTGTGAAACTTATCAATTTAAGCTATGAAACTACTGTACTCAGCTATGGAACTAGAGGATTCAATTGATTTAATTATAAAAATGATTCTTTATGGTTATCCACCAACTCATTCCATCATCAATATCCTTCTCATGATGTTGCACATTTAACCATGATGTATAATAGATGACTCATCATACTAATCTTTCTAAATCAAGTCTAATCACACATGCAAACTTTTCATTTAACCTTTAACAAGTTAAAAACATAATTACCATCCTTGATGATGTAATCCCTTCGTCATGCTGACACATCATCCCTAAAAAATGGTTAGAAAATAGTTAGAATTCAAAAAAAAGTTTTATTTGAATTAGTCATTTATTTGAGAAGATTAACCACCATCACTAATTTTTAATTGATCTCTAATTTTTATTTTTATTTTTTTTGGGGGAAGAGAATCCCATTTACTATTTTTAATTCTCTTCCCTTTATTTTGGATCTTTTCATCTGATTATTTGATCATTTTGGAAGAACTGGGTTCTTCCATATGATCAAATTCTTTATTTGCTTCAATTTGCTTCAAAAATTCATCCTTAATAGGAGGCTTCCTATAAAGTTTTAGCTTGTGTCCATTGACCAAGAGTATTATTCTACTACCATCAATGGGAAGTAACTGGATAGAACCATTGTCAAATATTTGCTTGATCTGATAAGGTCCCAACCATCTAGTTCTTAATTTACCTTTGAATTGTTGGTACTTAGAATCAAACAGCAATGCCCAGTCTCCTACTTTGAATTTTCTTTCCTTGCTATGTGAATCATGCCATTACTTCCTTTGACCTTGGATTATCTCTATCTAGTGAAGTGCTTCCATTTTGAATTCATTGAATTCATTGAGTTGAAGGATTCACTCCTTTTGAGCTACATCCAATTCAATTCCCACCTTAGCTATTATCCTCAATATCTGTAGTTCAAACTCAATAAGCAACAAGTGATTTTTCCCATAGACTAACTCATATGGGGAAAACCCTAATGTGGTTTTCAAAGTTCTATTGTAAGCCCAGATAGCTTTAGGTAGTCTTTTTACCCAATCTCTTCTTTCAGCTTCAATTATTTTAGTGAGGATGTTTTCTAATTCTCTATTTGTTACTTCAGCTTGTCCATTTGCTTGTAGGTGATAGGGAGATGACTTCCTATGATTGATCTGATAATACATTATGAAATCCTAGATCATATTAGACATAAATTTTGGTCCTTATTCTAAAACTAAGATTCTTGGTTCTCCAAAATTTACCATAATTATGTGCCAAAGGAAGTCAACAACTACTTCTTTAGTGGCATTTGTTAAAGCCTGCACTTCTGCCCATTTTGTTACATAATTAGCACTTACAAGAATATGCTCTTTTCCTTGTGAAGGAGGATTAAAAGGTCCAACAAAATCCAATCCCCATCTCTCAAATGGTTTAATCACTACTTGTGGTTGTAGAGGCATTTCATTGGTAATGGCTGGCTATCCCATCCTTTGACAAAGATCACACCACCTAATATATCTCTTCACTTCTTTGTACAAAGATGGCCAATAGTAACCAGTGTCAAGTATCTTGTGAGCTATTATTTTCACTGAATAGTGTCCTCCACTTGGTTCATCATGACATGCCCAGAGGATGTCAAAAATTTCATCTTCTCTTACACACCTGCATAAAACCAAATCAGGACCACATTTAAATAGCATTCCATTTAACCATTTGAACTGTGCACTAGTTTTGATTAATTTTTTTATATGTTTTTTAGTGAAATAAGGAGGAAACTTCCTTGTTGCAAGATAATTTTCCATGTCATCAAACCATGATGTGTTAGCTGAAATAACAAACAATTGTTCATCTAGAAAGTTATCCTTGACTAGATCCCGCTCCCCTATACTGGTCAATCTTGACAAGAAATAAGCCACCACAATAGATTTGCCTAGATTTTCCACAATGGTAATATCAAATTCTTGTAGAAGTAATGACCATCTAATTATTCTACCTCTAACCACATGTTTGTTCATTAAATATTTAATTGCTGAGTGATCTGTATGTATAAATATTTTGTACCCTATAATGTAATGTCTAAATTTATTGATTGCATAGATCACAACCAAAAATTATTTTTTAGTGGTAGTGTAATTTATTTCAATGGGAGTATGATTTTTATTGAGATAGTAAATAGCATACATTCTTCCTTCTTCATCTCTCTATCCAAAACTGCACTAATTGAGGTATTTGAGGCATCAATTTGGATGTGAAAAGGTTTCTCCCAATTAGTTCATTAAAATATTGGGGTAGTTACTAATTTATCTTTAATTTCTTCAAAAGCATGTTGACACTGTTCATCCCAAATAAATTCACAGTCCTTGGTAAGTAATTTAAACATGGGGGTAACAATTTTTACTAAAATCCAGCATGTCCTAAGAATGATTTGATATTTATGGGAGTTTGAGGAATAGGCAAGTCTAAAATAATCTTGATTTTGTTTCAGTCAAATTTAATTCCTCTTTTTGAAATATGGTGCCCTAATATGATCCCTTCATCAACCATCATCAAATATTTCTCATGACTAAGAGACAAGTGATGTTGTTCACATCTTGTTAATACTCTATCCAAATTTTTTAAGGCATCATCAAATGTATCTCCATACACAATAAATTCATCCATGTATACCTCCACATAGTCATTTGTTAGGTCTGAAAAAATTTCTAATACAGCTCTTTGAAAGGTTACAAGAACATTACATAGTCCAAATGGCAATACCCTGTAAGTAAAGGTACCCCATGGACAAGTAAATGTAGTTATGTCCTGATCCTCAACAGTAATTTTGATTTGATTGTATCCACTAAATCCATCCAAAAATTAAAAGTATTGTTTACCTAAAAGGTTGTCTAAGACTTGATCTATGAATGGTAAGGGAAAATAATCTCTTAGGGTGGCTTTGTTCAGTTCCCTATAGTCAACACAAAATCTCTATGTTTCATTCTTTTTAGGGACAATTACAAGAGGAGACACCCACTGGCTATTTGAGATAGGGTAGATAAAACCTACTTGTAATAGTTTTTCAATTTCTTGTTTGACTATATCCCTTAAGGCTGGATTAATCCTTCTCTGAGGTTGCCTAACTAGTCTAATATTTTTAGTATAAATGTGATGGGTGCAGACACTTGGATGAATTCCCTTCACATCTCTATAGTCCCAAGTAAATGCTTTAGTATTATCCTTTAGAACATCAAATAGTTTGACTTCTTCATCATTCTTTAACCAACTATTAATATTAAAAAAAAAATCCTAGTTGAATCTCAACATGTTTGGTTCTAGGATATGATGAACTGATTTGTTGAAAGGGTTCCATTAAGGTTTTTAGTGGACATGCATGTGGTAACAATAAATGATATGTAGCAACATCTCTGAAAGTTCCTAGAGGTAGAATGTTGGACAAAGGACAATAGGAAGAGTTATGATACTTATCTTGTTGTAGATTAAACTCCTTGTTACTACTATTTTTCAAAAATTCTTCACCATCTCCTAATATCTATAAAGTTGATGCTACAAATCCTTCCTCTCCCCAAGAGAAATCATGTTCTTCTGGAGTGAAGTTATCTTCACTTGCAGAGAATTGGTGTGGTTCTAGAACTAAATGTGATGGTTCTAGAACTAACTGTGATGGTTCCAGAACTAATTGTGATGGTTCTAGAACTAATTGTGATGGTTCCAGAACTAATCCTGACTACTCCAATGATGATTGATGTTTATTTAATGAAGGACTAACCATATCATCTATTTCTCGTACATGATCCTACAATGTTATCATAACCAAAGAAGATAGATTTTGCTCATTAATATCAAGATTATCAACCCAAAATTTTGCTTGA
This sequence comes from Torreya grandis, assembly GCA_037957365.1. Lineage (NCBI taxonomy): Eukaryota > Viridiplantae > Streptophyta > Pinopsida > Cupressales > Taxaceae > Torreya > Torreya grandis. The sequence goes on from JARHVA010002027.1 coordinate 1,249,015, forward strand.
TTATCAATAAAAGGTCATACAGATGGATATAATGAAATTTGCTTAGAATTCTTACCATTTGAAATAGTCATATCACCTAACCTGCAATCAATTAAGGTAGAAACTATAGCTAACCATGGTCTCCACAAAATAATAGGATAACTAAGTGTTTTACCTTTTGGATGCAATATAAGGAATTCAACTAGATATTCCCATGATTCCACCATTACTGCCACATCTTCAATAACTCCTAGTTTTGCTACAAACTGATTTACCATCTGCAATATGGTATTAGTAGGTTGTATGCCTATTAATGGTAATGTTTTCAAAGTGTCCACAATCATTACATTGATAGTTGCACCCAAATCAATCAAAAAGTTATGTATATCCTTATTCCCTATAGAAATATAAATAATAGGGCTTCCAAGATCTCCATATTTAGGTAGTAAGAGTTTTCCTGCTAATAAATCAGCAAGTTTCCTATCTACTTGAATAGTCCTGGGGTACTGCTTCATTCTTCTAGGTTTTTTAAAACATAATAATTTGATTAACTTGTTCAACTCTAGAATATCCTTAATTTCTTATAACAATAGTATTTCAATATTCGATCTTCTTAGTTCCTTCACCAATTTAGATTCCTTAAGTTCTATGGTTTCTTTAAGTCTTTCTAGAAATGGAATCTCAGTAGAATTTTTTTTGGTTCCTTATATTTTTCTTTGTCATCTTCCTTAGGTGTAACTGTGCTAGGGGTTTTAGCTTCTTCTATCATCTCAGTGATTATAACAGGTGGACTACTAACTATGTTTCTAGATCTAGTTTGAATATTTTTACAATCCATTGTATTTAAATCAACTAATTTTTTTGGTTCTATTTCGTATACAGGAGTTGTTTGTTTGTTTCTTGGGTTTGCTACTGGTTGTGCTGGCATTTGGATTTGGACTATGTTTTCAATCTATGGATTTTGTGTTAAAGGTCCCATTATGGGTTGTTGGTTTTGATTTGGATATGTTTTTCCTTGCACATAATTGCTAGGGCTCCATCTAGGTTGTGGCCAAGCATAAGGATTTCTTTGACCAGCCCAAGGTTGTTGATGTCCTTGAGTATACCAAGATTGACTTGCCCAATCTTGAGGATACCATGTGGGTTGAGGGGCCCAAGGTGGCTATCCCTAACTTTTTGGTACTATTTGAGCTACCCATGGCATCATCTAGGGATTAGGAGCTGGTCTTGGCATAAACTATCCTTAGTTAGGTTGTCTCTAAACAAAATTCAATTCTTCTATGGTGGATGATGTATTGGTTTGTTTGAGCTGATTTTTTGTGAGTGGAAGAAGAGAACAAGCGTGAGTATCATGTTCTTTAGATTCATAGACAAGACATACTTCCATTTTATCCAAAGGACATTCCCTTATTACATGCTTCTTCCTGCATCTAGGACAATACATGGCTAATGGTTCAAGTTAGGCATTTGCTTTAGCTTGCAATCCATCCATGGTGGAGGTTAATTGAACTAATATGTCTGTTTTAAATTTTTCCAATTCATCCATCAATTTGTTCATATCTGGATTCAAATTTTTGACCATTTTCTCTTTTTTAGGTCCACCCCTTGTTCTTGAATAGTTTCTACAAATTTCTATGATTTCATCCATTCTTAATTGAGTAATGTTTCCTCCACCAATTAAATCAAAGGTTTCCCTAGATTCATCATCCAGACCTTTGAGAAAAATGGTTTTATTTAAATCTTCTTGAAGTACAAATCCACATATTTTACTCACAAAGATGAATTTATCCAAATAATCTTCCATGTTTTCATCTTCTTCCTATTTGATTTTGAAAAATTCTTCCTTTCAATTTCTTCCTCTACAATAATCTTGATATTTATCTAGGAAGATAGTTTCTATTTGTTCCCAATTGGTAATAGAATTAGATGTTAATCCCATAAACCACCTCATTGCTACATCTTTCAGGGTAGATGGAAACAACTTTAGTTTTTGATTATCTATCTTGTAATCATAAGTCTGACATAGTACTTTAAACTCAAACAAAAATTGGTCAGGATCCTCAGATGACATTCCTCTAAATGTGGGCAAGTGTGCTAGTGAATGTTTTTCATAGTGGTTTCATTATCCTCAATATAAATGGGATAGGTAAAGGTTCTCTTGGTTTCTCTTCCAACTTCTCATTCCATCTCTCTGGTATTTTCTAATCTCTTCTCCCAATCAATGTGGTATGTGGTTTGTTTTGGGGATGGTGAAAATTTAGGAGTAGGGGGTTGACCACTCAATTGAGAATCAAAACTTTCCCTCAATGGATCTTGAGAAATAATCCTCCTCCCTAAGGTTTTACTTAGTTCTGGTGACTGATCCAAAAATTCCAAAGATGGCAATTTTGCTTCTTGTCTTATAGGAGATAATGGTGCCTCCAATTCTTGCTCAATGTCCTTTCTTAAACTAGAGGATGATGGAATTTATTGTTCAAATATTTTGGGGAGAAATCTACCCTTGGAATCTTGTGGTCTACTCATAAATTAGGGAAAAAATCTTAATTATTAAATGAATGATTGTTGCTCTTGTTGACACCTAATTAGAAAATTCCAACTAGTCTTCCCCGACAACAGCACCAAAAATGATGGGTGTCATCATCCCCTTCATTTAATCAACTTTCTATTGATGTCATATTTAACCAGGGATGTGTCTAAAGCTATATACAACAAGAAGAATCGTAGCAATTTAGTAATTGAATGGAGGTATTTGTCTATATTTTTTTTGTTTTGGGGGGGTTTTAATGTCTTAAGGATTTCTTGGTTAAAACCTTATTGGAATCAAACTATACAAATCTACTAGAAATAAACACACATTAAAGAAATGAAATAGATTGCTAGAAATAAACACATGTTTCAAAAATGAAATTGATTGCTGGAAACAAACACACATTATAGAAATGAAAATTTAATCTAAAATGCCTACAAGAATAAATTTACAACAAATATTAACTTCAAAGAGTTGGAATCATTTATAAATGTAACAAACTTACCTATTTACTTTTGTGAATATAAATATAAATATCGACAAAAATGAAGATCCTAGTTCTTTGGAGGAGTGGGCCCTTGCTCCACCTAGAACAAGATTTGAACAATTTAATTTGCTTTCAAAATAGAAATGGCTATTTCATTGATAAAATGTTATGTATTACAAATGTACTAATCTATCCTTTATCTCTCTATTCTTCAATTATTTTCTCTATCTTCTATATTCTATATCTATCTCTTTTACTAAATTCCTAGGTTTGTATATATATATATATATATATATATATATATGCTTTGATGGTTATAACTATTTCATTGATATGATGGAACTGAATCATGCTTAGAATAGATTTTGAATCAAGATGTGGCTAGATGTCCAACTGTGTGATCAATTTCTTGATTTTGCAAGTTTGGAAAATTGAGAATCTGTTCCTAATTTAATGGGATCATTAATCTGACAGATCACCAGCCATTTGGAATAGATCCTTATCAGTTCCATATCTAGCCACAAAAGTTCTAGATCTTATTTGTAGGAGTACCAGAGCTAAATATAAATTTCTAGAGCTAAGTCCGAAAATGTGACAACTTGAAATAGTATGGTGGAGTTTCAGAACTAACTGTGATGGTTCCAGAATAGATTTTGCAGGTTTCAAACCTAACTATGATGATTTTAGAATAGATTCTATAGGTTTTTAAACTAGTATAAATTGAGTCCAATGCTTCCAAAAACATGTAATCCACTTCATATTTGTTCTTTAGCCTGATGATGACCTGTTTTATTGCAAAACTAGAATTTTCCAACACTCTTGTTAGAAATTATAGGTCTTTTAAAATGTTTGAATCACAATCAACAAAAGATGGATAATCACATCCTAACTCATCTCAGATCAAAATAAAAGTTACAAAATGTAATAAAACTTAATAGAAAGAGAGAGTAAGATGAGCTCATTTATTATACATTTATTGGGCATATCCTGGCCTCATCATCAATTAGTAAATAATCTATCTCATTACTCTCTCCTTTTACCAATCTACTTTGGATCTCCTTTTTCCCTCTTCATTTATCCATAAACTAAGAATATACACACTTGAGACTGGAGATCACATGTTAATTCATTGTCAAGCCTAACTATCATAGTTAATCTGTGTCTTTGGTTACATAGCTTCCTTTAGCCTTAGCCTATAGCTCAATCACGGGTATCACTATCTTTCTCATGATTGGTCATTCCAAATCCATATGGAGGATGAATCTTTAAAATCCTTCAAAAAAAATTTAAAATCCAAATCATTAAAACAAAAGGCAATGATATCAAAAGGTAAAAATATTCTTATAAGTCTAATCGCATTAAAAGACATGATTCAAAGCACATCTCTTTCTTCTAGTCAAATCTCAAACTCCATAGTTGGGCTCATGGCAGAGTCAAGGTCCTTTGGGGTGCAGTAGGCCAATAGATTAGAAGAGGAGAATAAAAAAATATTTTAGTGTTACCTACTTTCTCATGCAAGTACCCAATCTTTGCAGTAGACTGATGGCTCTGTAAGGGGTCCTGAAGAATGGGAAACATATCATGGGAAGGTAGGTATATGTTAATTTTATTTGTACCAATATACCTTCATGATTTGATCTCAATAGCATGTTTATTTTCCTACAAATCTTTGTGTCTATAGAAAACAGGTTTCCTTTGTACATAAATGACCACTAGTCACTTAGTGTCTTCTCATGTCTTTAGTATGCCTCTTGCCTCCTAAGGTCTTGTCATAAGATTCCTAAGTCTTGATTTTTATACTCCCTTTTTCACTTCATATATCCCTTATATTTCCTCTTAATAAATATTGTTTTGTCTATTGATCACTCTCCTTGGGATTTCATTTGTGAGTTGCTTTGTAAGACTATAGATATGACCCGACCATCCTCACAAATTACCATTTTTTCCTTCCTATTACCCACATCTTTTTATTACCCAATTTTCCTATTTATTCTACCCCAATGGTGTTATATTTATTGAGTTTTAGTGTGAGACCATGGATGGGACCCAACCCTCCTCACAAAATTTTCCAATATCCAAGTCACCATCTAAATTATGTGTGTCAAATTTGAGATAAGATTCGATTGATTATGAAGTTACATGTCATTTTACATGTTTCTCAGCTTGATTTAGTATCTTTTATGCTTCATTTTTATTTTTCCCTTTTATCTTCTTATTTTTTGAGTGCATGTAATATTTCAACCATTTCTTGAATTTTTCATACTTTCTAGCTTGAATTAGTATGACCAATTTAGGACCAAACTTTTACTATTTTGTTTTTCTTTCATACTTCCCAACATGATTTAGTATGATTTATTAACTTAATTAATTTGTTTTTATTACCATTTGTGCCCTTTTACATACCTTCCATCTTATTACTTTGTTTTCATACTTCCAAATGTGATATTAGTATGATTTTTACTTGTCTTAATTTGGTGCAAAAATATTTCATATTGGTTTTACAAAAAAAATTCCTTTTTACCATCTTGTTTTTCCATTTCTTAGTTCTTTATACCTAGTCATTTCTTATTATTACACATTTCCCAGCTTGAAATAGTGTGTAGTACATTTTATTGATTGATTATATTTTTCCAAGTCCTTTTACCTATTTATTTTTAACCATGCATGTTTTTTTCATACTGCTAGAAAAGAAACCACATCTCATATAGTTCTTATAGCATATACAACAAAGCTAAATATATGTGCTAGAAATAAATATATCCAAATCATCCATAGCTATAACTATAATGAAAAAATATAATCAACCATAATGACAATATACACATTCAACAACAATGTGCCAATAATGATATATATATATATATATATATATATCATGAGTTTAATGAAACAAATGAAACCATATACAATGCTCCATCTGTATGGTTGGGTCTCATCATGTTTATCTTGTGGCCAAACCACACTACCTATTGAGGCCTCAATCTGACTCCTTTGAATGGTAGATTGTAAGGAAGTTGTCTAAGATCTCAATCCCTCTACTTATCCATATAGGTGTGCTTCCCACATTTGTGACTCCATCAATTGGGTCTAGATATCTATCATCTATGATACTATAGCTAGATGTGCAAATCTCTCATCTACTAAGGCCTAACATGACTATATCTCCCTATCACCCATCATTATTGGTGGTTGCATCCTCTCTCTAGACTTATATTTGACTGACTACCTCTCTAAATAATCTGAACTAGCTCATCTGAGCTAGGGAATATGGTACACTCAAATCCTCTAGTGCCATGGGGTCATATGGTTGTAGAGTCTAATATAGGATGTCATGGAGTGATACCCTCACTAGGGACCCCCATTCTCCTCATCATCATCACCTATACCTACAAAATCCCATAATATGGGTATTAGATCACTATTATATCTCATAATATCTATCTATCTATACTTTTAGATAAAAACTTAAGCAACAAATTAATCATCTTTTTACCTATATGTGTATCAACTACTATGGTATCACCATCTGTGTGATCTCCTAGCATATTCTCCCCATCTACATGTCCTCTTAGCACCTCATTTTTAGGCCACCTCCTTAGCTCAAACCTAGCTATCATGGCTTGTGTCAGTCTCAGCCTATATCTGAGTGGTCTTTCTATCATCTCCTCTAGCTCACCTATGGGATCATCTGGGATGGTAATAGTCCCCACTCTCTCCTCCGCCTCTTACCTCCATCAATATTATGTCTTCAATGGACACTAATCATCCTAATGTGGTCTAGTAGTGGTACATCTAGTATTTCTACCTATACATCTTTATCCTCCTACTCAGTTCTTCATCATGCCTGACTAGTCCATGGTCACTTTTAATGTGGCCTCAGTGTCAACCTCACTACTAATATCCCTAGTCCTCTCCTCCCCCATGGCTCACTCACATACTAATCTCACTACTTTGGCATTAGTATTGGTGTTTCTATATGAGGTAAGCCCATTTGTCCTAGCACCCATACCACTAGATGTGGCTTTCTCCACTAGAAATAGTGTCCAATAATCTTCATCTTCTTTGTCATTGGTATAATAGTGTGCCAGCTTGCCCATGTAGTTGTTATGTGCTCATATGGATGTCATATAATGTCTACACATCTCACTAATTACATCACTATCATATGGGGCATGGATCACACTACCTATTCCTCCCTCCATCTCCATACCTAAGGTAAGTTATCATCAACTACTTGGGGTAACCCAGCTAGCTGGTTTATAGGAAACCTCTCATAAATCCAAGCTATCAACAATATGATCAACCCCATGGTCCTCTACCCTCTGACTAACATATAGTACATATCATGTACCAGCTAAACCTAAATGATCCAACCTATGTTGTATATAACTCACTCCTCCAATATCATCCCACTCAAGGCTACCATGAATAGTGGTACCTTGTCATCTGACTTGTGACATAGCACCTGCTATGTCATAAGGCCTATCACAACCTTATATATATCTAGAATCTATGATGTACAAATGTAAAACATACACACTCTCCTACTTGGTAATATTTTATTTGAGCTTGTAGCCCCAATGGCTAAGGCTCTCCTCTTCTCTAGACTATCTAGTATCCTTATGGTCACCTATGCTCCTACTATAGGCAACCCTAGGATGGTAGACATCCTCCAACATGATATCCACCTTTCCTATATCCCCATCCACCTCCCATATGAAAGTGTTAGTCAATCATTTATAATAACTAAGGAACATGACTAAAAATTCAACACTAAGGGGGATTTAGCACATCTATGTTATCCTACCTAGACCTATGGCTCCTAGTTTAGCCCTATCTCCATCTAAAAATTTATTTAACAAATTTAGTAACCATGTCACATCCTCAAGTCACTAGAATATCTATCATCCTTGCACTTAAGAAATAATAAAGGATGTATTAGTTATTTCATGTCATGTTTAGTCAAAATACATTCTTTTTACATTTTTATATTAAAAATAAGCCTACATTACTTTATTATATCCATTTTAGCTTAATTTAAGCCTTTTCAGTCTTTATTAACCTTACTTGGTCATTTCGAGCCATTTTATCCCTATTTCAACCTTTTGCATGCTTTTTGTATCATTTTAGCTCTTTGGTCAAACTATTTTGACCAAAATTTTCTTATTTTTTTGCTTAGTTGACTCAAAAATCTAAGTAAACCCCTTATTTTTCCCTCCCTAATGTTAAGTTTCCTTTTTGGCCCTTTCAATCCACTTAACATCTCTTAACTAGACCTTTAACCTATTAAATGTATAAGGTTCACCCATACCTACTAGGTTAGCATAGTGGATTCTACTTATTTTCCAGCCTACTAGGTTGACTGTGTTGACCTAGTGTTTTTTGCCTATTAACCCCTTGCATTTTCTTAAAAAAGTTTAATTTTCTTAATTTTTGCCTAAATCCTCCAAATCCATTTCTCATCTTCCTATTTTCTACCCCTAGAATCTGATTTTATTCCATTTTGGCATCTAGAAATGCTTAAAATCTATAATTACTAAAAATTCACTTAATTCAATACAAATTTCAACAACTAGTTTTATATTCTTAATTACATACCTATAGTGCACCTTTTGCTACATCTGGAGCTCCTCCTTTCCTAACATGTCATCTCCTCACCATCCTAGCTTATTTTCTCTCCAGACCTATTTTTTCCTATTTCACAAGTCAAAATAACAAATGACTTCTCTTTTCCCTATTTAAAAACACTTTTCAAAATGCAAATTCTTCAATTATTGTCTTGCAAATTCCTTATTTTGCTTATATCTTTGTTTTTGCTCATCTATTTTTCAAACCATAAAATATGTTAAATTCATGATGACATAGAGATTATTTTCCACTATCATATGCCTATCTTCTAAAAATTTAATATGTTTGGATATTTTTTGCATTAACTTCTCTAGGTTCATCTAGTATTCTCTACATTGGGCACCTTCACACTTCTTACAGTCTACTTCTTTATCTACGACACTAAGCTATGTTAAAGGTATGTGTTTTTCAATTCAGTCCTTTCATTTATCTTAATTTCTACTTAATGCACTTTACTTAGCATCAGTGTTATGTGTTATCATGTTTTATCTCGAAGCACCATCATATGTTGCATTTAAATGACACATGGTGAGCTTTGAGTGGGGCATATGTATACACATTATATTTTCAAACTTTTATTAATTACTGACACTTTGTATCTTGTAATAACCTATAGATTCTAAATATCTCTAAGTACATGCCTTAAGAGGTGCATCAGGAAAGGGGTGGGCAAACCATTAGTGCTTTGTAAGATTGTTGTTCATTTTTCCACGTGACATAAACACACTTGTTTCCTAAAACCATTTACCTAAGTTTGTTCTTCTCAGTCCTACCTTCCTCCAATCTTCTTCCTCTTTCCATCCTCCTTATCTTGCCTTAACATCCTTTTTGACTATTGATTTTACTAGGTCAATTGGGTCAGCCTAGTACAGTTTAGGGGTATTCTTTACTTTCTTGGTTTGTTAGCCTTTTAGTTGACCTAACACAAACCTAGTAAATTGTCCTTGAAAACACACTAGGTCAACTAGATCAACCCTATATAGCCAATGTTCTTGGGAGGATTTAGGGAAAGATCTACCTATATATACAAGGTCATTTCCCATCATTTCATAAGAGAAGAATTATTAGTGAAGAATTGTGAGTGAACATCTACTTATTGACCATTATTATTGAATAATAAAGCTTAGGGTTCTATATTTTCTTTGGAGATATGGATCTTTCCTTATGAAGAAGCCTTTTGGATGCTTAGATAGGTTGTGTAGCCTAGAGCTGATTTATCTTGGTTATCCTTATGTACCATAATAATCTCTTGTGAAGTACCTTAGCTAAGGGAGAGATTGAGGCTCAGTGGGTTCATCTTCAAAGGTAAGTATTCCTAACTTTATTTCTCCTTTGTAAGAGTAGACAGATAATGTGTTTGTATTCTTCTCTCCATGTATTAGAATTATGTAGACATTGACATGAGTATATGTCTTCTAATACATGTTTAGTTTAATTATTTGTTTTATTATTTATAACCCACACTTTATGCCATAAGCTTTAGTGTGCACTAGATTAGATTTTACTTTCTTTTTATTAGAATAGATTTACCATTTAAAACCTTAAGACTCTATTAGGTTTCTTGTACAATTGTGTTAGATTGTAGGATTTGGAACCCTTCTTAGCATGATATGTTGTGACAAGTGATGCAAGTGATCCCCTAATCAGGTCTAATGGATCCCTATATTGGTCATGATCCTACTTAACAAGTTTTTCCCCAATCATAAGTGTAATTATGATCTATCTTATCTGATATATGATTAATTCATAGACATGATGCATTTTTTATTACATACACTCTATATCATGCCCCATAATCTTGATATATGAGTGATGTAGCTATGTATCTAAATATCTGAATGAACTAGTATACTTGATTCAAAACTATATATCTACATAGAATGTACATCTAAATACCTATGTAAACATATGTAAACTTGTGTATACTTGTGCATCTATATATCTAAAAACCTATGAAAACCTATGTAAACATATGTAGACTTGTGTGTTTATATATTTGAAAATTTGTGAAAGCCTGCTTAAACCTATGTATATATGTGCATCTATATATTTGAAAACCTATGAAAATATACAAAAACTTATGTAGCCCTATGTATCAATATATCTTAAAATCTATGAATCTAAATGCCTATGAAAACCTATGTAGATCCATGTGTCTATATATCTAAAAATATGTGAAGTTGAATGCCTATGTAGACCCGTGTATCTATATATCTAAAAATATGTCCCTAAATGCCTATGTAAACCTATATTGACCCATGTGTCTATATATCTAAAAATCTATGAATTTAAATGCATATGTAAACTTGTGTTGACCCATGTGTTCATGTCTCTAAAAATTAATGGCTCTAACTATCTGAAGCAATCTATGCATATTTCCACCCTTTGTGAGAGAACCAAGACTATGATGAGGATATGTAACAAAAATTGTTAAGGATCGAATATGTTGGTGTTAATTAGTATTTTTAATATTGGATTAGGTTTGAATAATGTATTTATTATGTCAAATTTGATATTTTATTTTGTAATTGAATAGATGTTTGGTTTATTGTATTTGTTAAATATAATGTGATTGTTTTTGTCATATCTTTTATATTTCATAAGGACAAGGGGATTATTTTAACCAATATGTAACATAGCATATCAATTTCAAGTTTCATGTGATAAAAATGGCTCATGAATTAAAGCTACAGTTCCTGAGATATGGTGATAATGAGAGAGTTGTATTAATGAGCAAAATTGGCATGTAGGGGTAACCTTAGTAAGGTGGCATTGGCTAATTTATGACTTAAATAGGTCATTTTGATTCATTTTGAAATCCATTTAGATATTTTGAGTTGAAATCATTTTGTGTTTGAATGAGAGAAACATGTTAAGGAGATAAGGATCTAGTTTATCATTCTATGAGGAGGTTGAGGCATGGATTCAGGTCGAAGAGGAGGTTCACTTAGTAAGGGACTTAGATTTGTTCCTATTTTTATCATTTATGTTGTCTTGTTTAATATTTTTTATAGAAAGGTACTATTTTAGGGCTATTTTATAGAAACTAATGTTAGTGTCTAGGGTTTGGTATTATTGTCCATCGTTACTATCCTTTAAGTAGTTATAGTGTTGATTAGACCTAAGATGTGATGATTAGCATGTTTAGTTAGTTTTTGATGCATATTATTATTTGTTGGATTTTAGTTTTATTTTATTGATACCTAATTTGGTTTTAATTTCTTAGGTTGATGCTTTTATGGTAGAATTCTACATGAGGAAGATGATGGAGACTTTGTGGGGTTTACCCTTGGCTAATGCGTAGATAGAGGTGCTTGAGAGAGAGCTTAATATATGTTGCTTTTTTGGAGCCTATTCCCCAGGATAAGCATATGATTATTGTATTATGTGAGATGGGATGCAGACACATGTATATTTTGACTACCTATAAGTGAGATGACTATGACATCAGAGGATGTATATCAGATTTTATGATTGCCAATATCTAGGTAGTGGGCTATATTATAGGAGGCCACTAGTCCTCAAGACATATAGTGGGAATTTAGGTACTTTTTTTCCATTGTGATAAGGATTCATCATATAAGGAGATAGAGAGATATTTTATTGATGATGATTGTAATGTCTAATGTTCCATGATTGCATAAATTTCTAGCTGTGATGTTGTCTACATTTGTTGCTTTATACATGATGCATGAGATATTTTAGTACATCAAGGATTATGGCACTGTGTAATCTTATAATTTTACCATTTTGGCTCATTTATAAAAGGATCTATACCACTTTACATGGTAGGTGAGAAGTGGGGGTATCAATGCATTGATACTATTACAATACTAGGCATATGATCACATAGTTGTGACTAGGCTAGTGGCACATCCATGGGATGGATGGGCTCATCCATAGGTGTTTATAATTATATATACTAGGATAGGTCATGCATCAAGGAGGAGTACAATATAGTGTTAGTAGTTACTATACAATTTGACAATAGAGGATATCATTTAGAGACCCTAAAGGGGATACCAGGGGTGACTAGAGGATAGCACATAGTTGAGGTGGATTTAGTTTAATTGTAGGATACATGATTATTAGGATAATTTATAAGATTAGTTTCAATATGAGATGGTCACTTGATAGTTCAACATTATATAGGATATGCCCCCAGCACCTATGATATGGTTGAGGAGTTTTGGGGCTCTTGTAAGGCTAGGTAGTAGGCTAAACCCATTTATTGTTGAGATAGATCCTATGCCATTGATGGAATGTGATCATGATATTGAGGTATTAGATATAGACTACATTGGAGTGATCGAGGCTTACACAGGCTGGGGGAGTGATCATAGATGGGCAGCTTTGTTTCTAAGAGGTGGGATGATTACAGATGAGGTATGGTAATGTAGATCCCCTAAGGGTTATTGATGGTAAGTTAGACATTATGTTTTTATGTTATATGTAAATTTTATTATGTGTTTATATGATAGAATTATTATGAATGATATGGATATTTATAGTTGTAAGAGATCATGAGTATTAAGAGGTCACTATTGAATCATCACTACAAGAATTGACATGACATATCCCAAATGATGCCATAAAGGATGGATTGGTGGAGAGGGATACCAACATTATTTGGGTACATGCCCAGTAGATAGAGATTATTTACATGTTGAGATTTAGAGGCATAACATGCCTACTCCAAATACTTTAGGTGGGGCTCATAGTTATATAGTAGATGACTAATTATGAGTTCATAAAGAGCATACTGAGTGTATAATTGAGCTTGGTATATTTCAAGAGAGAGAGAGAGTAGGTAAAGCCATATATCAAGGTCACGTAGAGATAGTAAGGCCTCTAATTCTAGTTTTTATTTGTCTAGGAGTGACCATGAGGGAGCTGGTCCTAGCAGTCATGTTCGCATCATTGAGTGATGCACCGTATTTTTATTGAAATGATGTTTTGAATTATATATATATATATATATATATGATTATTTTTTAATTTTTAATAGTGAATTGGTAATCAAATATTGTTATATTGTATATATTGTTATGTGTTGAATTAATTTGATTATTTAAAATGTTGATATTTATAATTTGTTTAGTTGGAGTAAATTTAATTGATTTGTATATGATTTATGAATATTTTGTGCATATGTATAGGAGATTAAATTTGTGTATTTTATTTTTATATGGGTTTTTTTATATTTCATAATATGTCTAGGTGTATAACATGTGATGGTGATATTCCCTATCTGAACTTAGATGGCATGGAGAACCAATGACCATATTACTCATTCTACATTGATGTAGATATAAGATATGAAATTGTCACTACTTTTGATGCACTAATATTGTATGATCGTGTATACTTTGATGAAATATATTTTTTATTTGACATTCTAAAATTGTACTTTAAGTTGTATAATTTCTTATAAATATCTTAATCAGTGTGCGAACTAAAGTTGGGTTTTGATTTTTGTAATTATTATCTTATATATTTATCGATGGTAAAACTAAAATTATGTCCTTTAATTTATGTTTATTCCCAAATATATTAATCATTGTGCACATTTTAGGTGCGTTCTAAGCTCTATAGTTATTTCTATAGATTTTTATTAGTGATTATATCAAAATTGTGCCCTTGGGTTTTTAATTATTCGTATATATTTTTATTGGAATACATAATGGAGGTTCATAATTAACCATAAAAACTATTTTCCATTGCTACTAAGCATGTGTTGTATATAAATACTGATAAATGGATGTCCTAGAAGTCACAAGGTTCTTATAGTGAGTAACCAATGGTTCTTTTTGGCCAAAATTGGCCTACATACAAAATATTACCTAGATAAACTATTACATTCTCCCAAACCATTAATTCAAGTTTTTCCTTTTATATATCCTTTCTACACCTTCTTAAATCAATTTTTTGAGGAAAAAAGTAGAGAAGTTCAAATTTACGAGTTTTAGGGTTTTAGCATGCAAGTGGGGACAATTAGAAAAGGTATTTTTGAGAGCTTTAAAGGATTAGATGATGTTATATACTGATTGTAATAGTTTTATGGGTACTTCCATGTCCCAATTAAAAATTAACAAGGTCTTGATCCCTCATAAATCTCAATATATGCCTAATTCTCTCTTCTTAGGTTTCTTGATTCTCACTTTATGAGTGTGTTACAGGTCTAGATTGGTGATTTTGGATGTCTTTTATGGTTTAAAATGGATAAAAAATAATTTAAATAGTTTTTTTTGTCCATCTTAGTCCTAATTAAAAAATAATTAAGTCTTGGGACCTCATAAAACTTAAGAAAATGGCAAAAAATAGAGCTACCCATGTTCAAAAATGAGACAAGACAAGTTGAGGCAACCCCAAAAGATGCAATTTCTAAGTTATACTCAATTAAATGAATTTAAATTTTACATGGAGGTATTTTTTATGTCTTTCAATTTTTAAAATTGGTTTCATGCCCCTAATATACTTGAGGAAAGATAAAATGGCAAATTACAAGTCTACTGAAGAAGCATGTCAAGGATTCTCACTTACTAGCTCACACATGGAGTTGGAAATGAGTGTCCCAAGTATTTTCAAAGGGAAAAATTGATTTTATAGTGTGTATAAATCATGTAAATGTCTAAATAAATCATAATCCAATGAAAACCAATCCAAAATTGGCTCTATGAAAATAAAATCACTTCCAGGCAACCGCATTAATAGAACTAGTTTAGATCTGAATAAATTAAAAGAATGAAGCATAGAGATAGATAAAATAGTTAATATAAAAAATATTATTTAATTCACTCTAATAATAATTAATATTAATTATTACAAATTTATATAGGAAAACTATTTTCTATAATTGGAGAGATCATATCTCCACCAATATCTCTCACACCCCTATAATAACTCACACTAACAAATTGACTATAAATAATTATATTATTACCATAATATATTCAAATAACCAAATAATATAATATAATAACTAACTCACTCAATATAATATTTACCTCTCTAAAAAATATCCAATGTAAAATCTAATGTAATAAACTAATTCCTAACATGCATTGGCTTGGAGAGCTCAAGAAAGCACAAAGATTGCATTTTTAAAGGTTTCCACCATTGTTACAGGTCTTGATGGAGGCATAAAACTTTATTTTCACCTTTAAGTTTTTAAGAGACCAAAAAATGTCAATAAATCATCAAATAAATGATAAATTCACCTTGATCCCTTATGGAAAAAGTAAAGTTCTTGGTGCCAAATCAACTTACATAACACTTTTTGGGAGCAATTTTGTAGGGCTAAATCATACTCATTTCTCTTGAAAACTTGTATGATGGTAATAAAATGTTAGGGTAATAAAATTATGAATGTTTTAACAAATAATTATTCATCACTTGAAAATATCGTAGTCATGAAAACTACCTAGTGTGCATATTTATGTGTATTTTCAATTGCCAAATCAGCGTATACAACACTTTTCAAACACCATTTTGAAGAACCAAATGAAGTCAAATCACCTTAAAATTTAAAATTATAGTATCCAAATATGGAAATAATTTTTTTTAAATAAATTATCAAACATTTCACTCCCACGTGTGAAATTCATAGGGTTAAAAATTAGCTTCCGAACTAATTTTTACTTGGTCAATTTTTTGTGTTTCTAATTTTTGGATCTGGTCAATATGCATGTTCCAAACTCATTTTTGTAGTAGTAAAGCTTATCAAATGTTGTTCATATTTCTCATAGTTATATTAAAATTTTCATTATAGTTAAATTGAAAATATATTGTACAAATATTATATATAATGTGTGTTGGAAATTTGGCCTATCAAGGCCAAATGCCACCCCTATAACTCGTAACTTTTTAGGATATTGTTAATAGCCTCTACATGGTGGTACACTATGTGTATTTTGGTCAAAAATATAATTTTTTGTCTTTAAATGTAAAATTTAGTGTCAAAATTTTATAAAATCACTCATAATTCCTTTGAATACTCTCATATTTATGTCATAACTTTAATTCAAAGGTTTCATACTTAGAAAACATCTCCATGCAAGTCTAAGCTAGAAAAGGCCTCCAATGAGCTCACACATACCAAATTTTTAAACATTAAGATTTAAAAAGGTTTATTTATTTTTCTAACATTATAATGACTTGTGGTCATCCTCTTCATGCCCTAATATTGGTGCTTTAAAGCTTTGAGTTGCAAGAAAGAGCCATTTTTATGCATTTTCATGCAAGGGTATGGAATTGTATGACCTATTCCATATAATTGAGGCCAATAATTTGAATATGAATAACTTTTAGGTGTTCTATAATAAATTTCAAGGCAAAATGATTCAATATAAGCCTAAAATTAGTTCACATACTTCACCTTGCTTCTTTGCACATAATGAGAGCCCTTCAAGTTTATAGGTGGTATGACCATGAGAGAGAAAATAAAGGTCTAAAATTTTGGAAAAATAAATTAGTCTCATAATTATTCCATCTATGTTAAGTGTTTCTCAAATTTTTCCCCTCTCCTTCATGAACCATCCCTTTGAATTCAAGGCACTCACTATGTCTCCTTAATCCAAGCAGACAACTAATTTTCATGAATTTCTCTTCATATGAGCATCATGGTAGGAAAATTCAAGTTTTTAGGGTTTATCATGAGCATAATCCACCTTTCCATGTCATTATTTAGTTCCTTTTCACATGTGTGAGGGTCATATGGATATCAAAATGGGCATAATAGTGCAAATCTACAATCTACAAACATGTGAAGAGAGTTGTATGGTCCAGGAGAGAGAAAGAATTTTAAAAATTATTGGAATATTGTTTGAAAGGGTCTCCTTCATGTTTATGTGTTCTTAATTCAATGTTTCTCAAATATTATTCAAAATTTCATAACAAGAAGTCTATAATTATGTTCTCAACATCTCCATTAGAGTCTTAGTTTAGCAAATTTTAAGGTTTCTTAGCATTTATTAAGGATTTTTTGATAATATGGTCTATGAACCTAAAAATAGTGATAATGAGAGGAAAATTATCCACCTATATCCATGATAAATTCAATCAAGGATTTACTTCATGAAAGTATTATTTTGAAGGACTATAGAGCATGATTATCAAATTAAGAAGGTTCAATCATCTCATAAACTTGCTTATAAGGGATAAAAATATTATATTCATGTTTTGTGACCTCTTTAATGTCTAACTTTATCTCTTTCCATATAATCATATAGTCAACCTCCATCTACAGCCATACTAAGGAAAATGAGATCAAATATGCAAACTTGGATCAAGGTCATGACTATTTGAAGAGAAAGTGGAACTCAAGGAGGATTTCAAGGGAAATCAAGAGTATTTGAGTAATCCTAGAGGTTTTTTCATACCAATTTAAAGACCAATAAACTTCTACTTATTCTATATAAGAGCCAAATCTCAAGGCTACAGTCAAGAGTATCATGAAGAAAAGCTTATTTGTAAGAAAGTAGAGAAATAAGTATGGAGGTGATAGTATATTCAAGAGTTATCATGAGACTATAACCAAAGATATACCATGAATAAATATCAAACTTATATTTGGTTATAATCCATGCTAATCTTCACCTACAATAGGTTTGAATAGTTCTTGAATCATGTTAACCTCCCACTAAGACCAAGATTGTAAGGAAAGATATTGTTATGCATTGAATATCATTGGAGATAAGTCCCAAGTTTGATATTCATACAGAATGATGGTGGTTATATCAAAACATGAGGTTCATTTTCAAAATATATACATTCATTCACCTCATATTGTCCACCTACATCCATACAAAAGGGCATATCAATCTCTAAGTTTCTATAATATTCAAGCACAATTTATGGGAGAGTTTCATGTCAAATGAAGGATTTATAATAAAAATGGAAATGTGAAATAATTTAGACTATAGAGAAGTGTCTTCTAATCAATATTCACTCCACAATCAACCTTTAATGTCCACACACAACCATGTTAAGGTTTAATTGCATTGATTCATTCATACCCTAAAGGTGTACTGTCAAGATACATTCACTCAAGAGGGTAACCTTGTCAATTAACCTATGTTTTAAATAATGAAATATGGACATCATCAAACCCTCATCAAGATCATGAGATCCAATAGAGGTACTACCAACTCAGAAAGCTATGGTACACATGCTTACTGTACATAATCAAAACTATGAAGGCCTAAGAGTAGTGTTTAAAGATAAAATATACCAAATAAGGAGGTGAGAGGAAATTTCAAAACACATGGGAGGTAATCAAGGTGATAGATTATGCTTAATTAATTTTAAACACTTCTATTTCTCAAGAAATCACCCACAACAATTACCAAGGTACTGAATAAGGTTTCTTGAAGAAGCATGATATAGTGATGGGTAGTATGATCCAAGAAAGGTGACCAATGAAGGATGAGCCCATTGTAAGAGGGATTTTCATATCCTCATCAAAGCCTATTCAATCATTTCTAGGCCTAAAAACATCAAATGCATTCCTTTAGCACCAAAATATAGACATTGTTCTCACATAGTCAACTCCTTTGGTTAGTTTTGAGGAAATTTGAAATTTTAAAACCCCTACAAGTGGAATCAAGTTTTCATTTTTGGTAAATATTATCTCCATGACCATAGAAATATTCATAAATCATCTTAAAGATCATATCAAATGTGTAAGTTCTCACTATTTTAACATAGTCGACTATTTTATCCAACATCCCCCTTTTCTTTTAGGAAAAATGGGGACACACTTTTCTCATTGTTTGGTCGTGGCTTTGATCCCCTTTTTCTATGTGTTTATGTGGATCCTAGGAAAATATTTTTTTGAGTTTTTATACTTTGGTAGGATGAAATTATCATTATATTTTCATAGGACTAACTCTCTTGTTCTATCGAGTTTGTTCTATCGGGTTTATACTTTCAAGCCTATTCCTTTGGCACTTATGTAGTTTGTCCCTTTTGGATTTTATGTTTTAGGTGTTTTAGTCTAGTGCCTTTTTTTTACTTTCAAACTTTATTCTTTTGGAATTTATTTTCCCATGGACTTATTATATGAGTAAAATTATTGCAAACATTTTATTTGAAACAATTCCCTTGAAGGAATTAGGTTTGTAGGCTTTTTGCCCTATGGAATTTTAGTCAATGGACATTTTGTCTTAAATAAATTTCCCAAAAAACTAGCCATTTGAACCTTCTAAAACTACATTTAGGATATGTATCCCATACCGTGTTTTTCCTATGAAGAAGACCCTTTGAGCATTTTTTACCATAAAATAGACCCCTTGAATCTTTTCCACTTACCCTTCAGGACTTTTAAACTAGCCCTTCAGCCTTTTTAAAAGTTTCCTTTACCCTATATACTATCCCTTTGACCCATTTTCATTAACTACTTTACCAATTCAAACCAACTCTTTAAAAGCACATACCCTTCAAAATTTGTGTAAGCTACCCTTGAGGACTTTTCTCTCTAACCCTTTATCCTATGGGACTTTATCCCATCCCCTTTGTCTTACCAAGCCTACCCTTTGGAATATTCATCTTGGCCTCTTTTCCTTACATAAAGTTCCCTTGGGCATTTTTGTAATGGACCCTTTGTCATGGGCATACCCTTTAGGATTTTGTTTTCCCAAGCCTTCGGCCCTTTTTGAAATGACTATTTACCCTTCGAGATAATTATCAATCTTTTCCCCACTAAAAAATACCCTACCTAGTAGACCCTTTAGGCATTTTTCCATGAAGTGGACCCTTAGAACCTAAGGCACATACCTTTTATACTTTATGTAACATGCCCTTCAAGACTTTTAGAATGACCCTTAGTCATATTAAAGTGCCCTTTAGGGAAATTGAAAGTGCCCTTTGGCCTTTACAAAGTAGATCCTTTGGGAATTTTGTCATGGAAAAAATTCCCCATGAAGTGGACCCTTCAAATTGTTTCCCAATTAAGAAAGTACCCTTCAACATTTTGAAAGTGACCCTTTGCGATAATTGTCTCATAACTTTTAACTGATAAAATAGCCCTTCAAGTAAATTATTACAGACATTTTATCTAAAATAATTCCCTTGAAGAAATTAGTCAGTGGACATTTTACTAAAAACACTTTCCTTATTATACACCCCAATGCCCTATTGCCAATAGTACTTATAGCTTCCATACTTAGTCAAAATAAAAGTGAAAATGTTTCCCATCAATCTATTAAAATACCCTACCAACTTGAGCTTACAAAGTTTGAATTATATAGGTAATAGAAGCAAAGTGAACGTTACACATTTATGTTTCATAAATTGCTATTCAATGCAAAATCCTATATAGGTGATTTGTAGCTATTGAAGCCATCATTGATTTAAAACTAAATTCATTCAAAGTCTCTTACTTTCTTATAGTTACAAAGAGTCCTACCTACTATCTCAAGAATACTACATGTAAAACAATGACTAAACTAGAGCTAAATTATTTGCACAGCATACATAGCACATAAAAGAAGATTGCAAGTAGCACAAATCATATATACACATCAATTGCATCTTCATCAAGGGCCTTTTTAGGGGAAAATAATCCATCCCCATATTTAATCAAGGACTTCACAAAGTTCATAGAAATAGACTTTGATGCTACAATATTTGGAGATAGGTACCATAGCTATTTAGAATTATAAGAAGTCATTGATACTATGGATGTATTTTCACTAGAAGATGAGATACCACTCATGGATAGATTGTTCATCAAGTAAATAATATATTTTAAATGTCAAATATTACACTTTTCTTCCACCAAGCCAAAATTAATGTCATGTATTGACCTTCTACAGGGTTTGTTTTTCTTAGGAAAGATATTGCAAGAGGCTTTCCTGCATCATTTGAGTAATAACATAGTGGTTACATGCATATCAGGATCTAACTTACAAAGGTATTTATCTTTGAATATAGCTGATGCTTATTTTGACAATCACATAGTGGCATAATTTGGAAAAGAGAGTTTAATTGATAAGGCATTGTATTCATGGATACTCCTAGACTAGACAATTGCATAGAAGAGGAAGAAGTTGAAAGGAATATTTTTTATCAACAAATTTAGAATGGGGATTTGCATTGGCATGGCTCTCCTCAATTGACTATATGGTATGTCAAGTATTAATTTTTTTAATTTAGACTAGGTTCTATTATTTTATATGATGTTTACCCATGATGCTACATACACCCTCGATGAAATAATTAGCTTTCACTTGAGAGAATAGATAGTCTATAAGGATAAGCATCCCATGCCTTCAGGAAATTTTTACATGATGTCTTATTTATTCGATGTATTCATGGGTACTTATTATAGAGATATTAGGAAATTATGGACTCCAACCATAGATTTTGAAAAGAATAAAATTTGTGATCATTACTAATTTATGAACATATACGCATACACCAAAAACATGGTCAAGATAGTGGAGGATGTCTATCCACAAGTTTGGCAAGCCATTCATGGCTCGCCTATGCCTAGAATAAGACCTAATATCATAAATAACTTAGATGGTAGAGGGGATTATTTCCTCTACCTAAACTTCATAGTAATCATGATTTGGGGAACAAGTTAGTCTATTGTGTCTTCCCAAGTACATCCTACACAAATTGACAGAGCAAGAAATTTATTTCCAACTATGGTGGAGTAACAAGGAGGACTTATCCAAATAGAATAAAACCTTATTATTTGGCCACCACATAACAATTGGAAGAATGGTTTACACAAAGAGGAATCATTTCATGAAAGTGGGTGGCAAATTCAAAAGTTATCCATTCCATGTACATACACGGATATTTGGATCCTCATGGGTAGGTTCAAAAGCACATATAGGGATTTAACATCCCTTACAGCCATGTCCCATATCCATATTATTTTATATTTCTTAATGTAAATTTTGATGAAGATTTTTTATAAATATAAAGGATCATGGGACTGAAGGAAGATCATTTGTGGATGACCCTTCAATTACTCCTAAAGAATTGGTCAGTAGGAAGGCTCTATACAAGGATTAGGAGCACTTTGATTTCTAAAGAGGATGGTCTGAGGAGAAATAAAAGTACCAAAAAATTCCCTTATATTAATCCCTCCCATTAAATCTAAGGATTTTGAATAAATATCCTAGCCTACCTGAGCCCATTTCTAGTATAGGATCTCAAACAGGGGACCCATCAGCCTAGATTCTGATGAGGAAAGAGGAACACCAGAACAGTCGACTATGAGCACCACTCAAGTATCTAATGTTATGCCCCAAGTGTATATTACTACACCTATTAGGATATAAATATTAGAGTTAGTGGCATCAACATCCTAAGACTCCCCCAAATAACTAAATATCCCTTTGGTTTCTAAAATAAAGCCTAGGACTCCTATAAGAAATTCTATAGTGGAACCAATACACGTTTTGCCTACTACATCTCAATAAAAAGAGGTGGTGATAATCAAATACATTGAATATGACTCTAATTAATAACTATATCTAGAGCTAGCTAAGTCCATGAGCCTTCAAGTATGACCCATAGCACCAACTTCTCAAATTACCCATCTTTTTGTAAGTTTTCCTTTATCTTCTATACAAATCTTTGGACAAGTTTCAATTTCTTATATGATAAGATTACCCTACATGAAAAACTCTAATTCTACCTCCATTGACCCCTTCATTACCACCACTACCATTGATCCCTCTATTTCCACTTCCATCACACTCCCCCTACCTACCTATTTTGTCCCTACTAACACTTCCACTATTAGATCCCTCAAAAAGAAGGTGTCTAGGAAGGTATAAAATACTTTATCCACCCCACAACTTCATGTCTATTCCACCCAAATTTCCCTTTTGATGCCATCCATCACTTCTAAAAAATAAAGCATAGTGGTAATTACTTGTATGGGAAGGACAACCAATCTTAAAGTCATCATGGTCCACCCACTCCCTCAATTTGGAAGAGTGGATTAGTCCAAAATTATATTGCCTTCCTTACTTGATGTCCTTGTCAGGACCCAAAATAAATAGTAGTTTCAAGAAGAGGTTGAGGAAGAGGTTGTTGTCACAACTTTTGATTCATCTTAATTAGACATTCCTCCATGGGTAGTTAACTTGAGAAGCAAGGATTCCAAAATGCTAAGCTTCAAAATCACTGAGCTTTCCTTGGTTTCCACTTTATTTGATCTCCCATCTAATATCATTCAAAGAGTGAGGAAGAGGAAGCTAAATGATGAAAAAGGCATTTAAATCATCCTTGAGGAAAGATAATAAGTGTTCTCCTTCACAAAAAGGTATAATAGGTAGTCAGGGTAGTCTCCATATGTTGAAAATATTGCAAACCTAGCACAGGCATATAAGGATGTAATAGTTGCTATCTATGAAGGCATAAAATTGGCTCGATAGGAGATTGAGGATAAAGTACAAACACTAGAGGCCAAGGTGGAGAAGCTAAATAGTAGGCAAAGATAGTGCACATTCCTATAGGTATAAAATATTAGGTACATGAAGCTAATTTTAGGTGTTATAATTCTTTAGAGGCAATGGAGTTAATGAATTCTAAGATGGCCCCTCATGTGAGAAATTCCAACCAATTGTTTAATTCCTTAAGAGATGATAGTGAAAAATTGACTATGTTAGTTATATACAAGGGCAACTCCCTATATAGTCATCTTGACCTCATGACAACACTAAAGGAATATAATGCCTTGAATTTGGTTACCATCAGATAGGAAGAGGTAAAGGAATGGATAAAATAAATTAGGGGTTTAATCCCCAAGTATCAGGCATATGAGGCCTAGCTCTTCCAAATTTTGCATGAGTTGAAACTATCCAAAGTGAAGGACACCTCAATAAATTAATCAATAAGATCAATTTTGACAAACTTATTCAAGAAGTGACAGATGACTTCAAGCAAAGTTTACAAGGCATAACACTTGAAGAGATTAAATCATAATTAAGGCCCAAAAGAAGGTAGCTGAGGTTAAAATTTTCAAAAATAAACTTTACATAACAAAAGATGAGCATGCAAAGCTCCTTGGTTAGGTTAAAATAATTCATCAACTACCCATGCTAAATATAAATATTATACGATAATAGCATGATGTGGCACATAAAGTTTACATGGAGAATAAGGTGAAGCAAAAGTGGACTTCTGACGGTGCATCAATGTCTACAACTACCACCTTGATGGCCATGCCAACCAAAGTATATGCAATGCTTCATATGACTAAGCCTTGATAGGCTAAGATTTCATGCATGTATAACTTTGTAATGGTGGACATATTTATAATTTATTTATAGTTTGAGCCTTTCATTATAAAAGTTTACTTTATATTTTGTATATATGCACATGTTACATAGTTTTGGAAAGGTCAACTTATTTAATTAATAACTATAAGTTTTCTTTTATACAATTTTAGACCACAGTTAGAACTACATGTTATAACTACTACATGTAATGACCTTGTATGGACTTGGAGGATGAGGTGACCCCTTCCCCAAGCCTATATATATATAGTTGTAACCAAACTTAGTTTTTTTGGTTAGATAATTTTGATATAGATTAGTGAAGCAATTTTGATTATCCGCAAGGTGTTTAAGTATTTTCTTTCCAAATTCTATGTAATTAGTTGTTATTTCCATGGTTGTGTGTTTTAATAATCTTTAGTTTGCAATAACTACAAATATATTCTTGATTATTTGATTGATTTGTTGATCTATAGATTTGCAATAGTATGGAAGTATTAGTGAATATATTGATTAAAATAGTTAATTTCAATTTGAATCATATTTCTAAATATGTACTTGTGTTTTATTTTGTGTAGTTTTATGTGTGTGTAATTTTTTCCTTAAATAATTCATTAGCTCGATCCATAATCTCCTAATTAAGGGTGTTCAATAGATACCCTAAAAAGATCAACCTTTATTTAAGGCTGGTGAATTTCTTGCATCTTTATTTCCCTATACTTCTTAGCCATGTTTGATTGTATGTGTGTAATTTTTGGTAGTAATAGGCGTAGGTTTTTAAATCATAGGTATATTTAGAAACCAACTAGAGAAGTGATTTTTATAACCATAGAATCTTCTTTTCTACCTTACCCTACCCTCCTTTTTTTGAGTTTATTTTAAATATCTACCCACTTTATATTATAAACTAGACATTCATCCAACTTTCTTTGAAATCCACTATCTTCAAGAACCACACCTCCATCAAAAGAACCTTGTCAACAACTTACATGCCCTGCCCCTATTCCATAAATAGGTTGAAATAAATTGCATACCTACAATTCATACCCTGTAGTGGATTTTATCTCCATTAAGATCCTAAAACATTAGAGTCTACCTTGTTATGACTGTAGTGTACGTAAAACCCACACCAATAGTTTAATTGTGCTAGAAATAAGGTCTAAACCCCTGATAATAGAGGTTAGTCTTTATGTAGAGTTGTGATGGATTCACCCAGGAGAGTAACTAGATCTAATTCCTAGGCTAATTTACTAGTCTCACCCTTGACAAATCATAGGATACCTAGAACTATGCTAATAGCCCTAGTCTAGAATAAACCCCCTCCAGTAGGGAACCCCTTACTTATAAGGAACCCTTTACTTTTTAATCAACTAATCGCTTAGCAATAACCCTAGTTATTTGGATCTACCATCACTATCCCAAGAGATGTGCATGATTTACCTCAAATTCTCAAAAAGTATCTACCATCCTTTTCTCCTTCAGGATCAAGGATGGTAGAGGAACATATCAAATTAGTTAAAGTTGATTTAAGATGGATGAATGTCATAGATGAGGATGTTACATGTAGTTATGTATATGTTACTTTGATAGATGATTCTTATGATTGGAATTTGAATCTAATGGAAAATTCTATAACTTCTTGGGATGAATGTCAAGCAACTTTTCTTGTATAATTTAGATAGGTCACCAATCCTAGTTTGGTATACCATCACTTTACCAGCATAAAGAGATAACCTAATGAGCCCATCCACACTTTCAACACAATATGGCAAAAGATATACAATTGGTTGATCCCAAGATATAAACCAGAGGTAACACTAGCATTGGAGATGTA
The DNA here is from genome assembly GCA_037957365.1 of Torreya grandis. Lineage (NCBI taxonomy): Eukaryota > Viridiplantae > Streptophyta > Pinopsida > Cupressales > Taxaceae > Torreya > Torreya grandis. The sequence continues at coordinate 1,275,714 of JARHVA010002027.1, forward strand.
TAAAAATGCCTTAGACCCTATCACTATTATGTTCTTGAGAAGATAAATTATAGCTAACACTTTGGTGCTAGCATTCAAAGAGGATATCACCATAGATAAGTAGCTCAATCCATATATGCCTATAGTGCCTAGTGTTAACAATGCTTTTCCAACACTAAATTAAGCACAATCAAAGCCAATTTTCCTATCAAATCAGCAATAGATGGGATTATTGCAATAGAACCATATATACAAGTTTTTCCATTGACATAAATGAATATAGTTGAAAACAAGAACCCAAGAGCTGTGATGAATGGAAAGAAAAACATGAAGTCTGGAGAATTTTGCAAAAAGGAAAAGTTGCGGCTACTTACTTCATGATCGAAACCACATAACATTCAAAAATTGGAAGGATGAAAACTGCATATGAACTTAACAGAGGATTTTATAGCTGAGGTTACTGGGCTGCCTACCGATGGATGCAAATTCTCCAAACAGACAAGCATTTCGAATGAGGCCTTTTGTAGGTTCCCCAAAATGGAAGTGGAAGAGCAGAAACTGGTCAAGAATAGGGATTTCTTTGAATTGGATCAGATTAAAGGGATATGGAGGGATGTCTTAAGCTGCATAAGGGAGTACTTCATTCTGGATAGAAGAAGTAATGTGCACACTTTGTCTTCCTTAACCATTTGGAAATCCATCACGAAGGCCTTATTCTGTTAATAACTGTAGAAGTTAGGGAATGAAAAAATGGCTCAAGTTCCTATTATTGTTTTACTAAAGAAGTACATGTCAATATCCATAAAAGTATAACTAGACACTATTTAAAACCATGGTTCAAAATTTGAGTAATGATTTCCAATGACCCTATTGAGGATATGCAATAAAGGAAATGGACAATGGAAATCAACCCAATTAAAGAGCGGGAACATAATCAGGATTCTAAATATAACTGGGTTAAGAGCATTATCATGTGCCTGAACTGAAATAGGTATGGAACAAAATCCTAAAAAACTTAAGGACTAGAAATCAAGCTAGTGAGGAGACTAAATAATATAGATGGCAATCTTCCTGGAAATGAATAGTGCTGGTAAAGAAAAATCACTAACAGGTCCTTCTAATCATGGTGAGATCAATCTAAATTTAATTCTTGCATAATGCAGCATTCAAAATCATGTTTCATTGACATAAACAACATAGTATAATTTTGGGGATGGGTGGTTAGATAGTAGATCAGATGCAAAAGTATAATCCACTTGATGCATCATCCAAATCCTATCTCTTCTATCACTTCCATGTTATTTGAAACTCATGAGTTTCCCAATGGGAGGTGGTTAGATAAGATCCTAAGCATCATGAAGTTATTTGATCAATTTCCAATCCAAAATATAATATGGATGAAGTTCACACTTTTTAGTAGTTTTAGAGAGGTGTGTATAAATTAAGGAACAAGTAGCCACTTACAAAATTAACTCATCTAAATACCATGGTGATTCTTCCTAATCCCAAAGTAGACAATAATCTAGCCCTCCAAAAGGGAATGATCAGTAGTAGATAAAGGAAGAACTAAGTAAAGGAGGATACAATATTATTAAGGATATGAAGAAGATCAAGGCAAATATAACTCTCTATGAGTTAGTTTAGATCACTGAATAAAAGGAGTATCTCTATAAGTCCATAACCAAAAAGGCACCTATGGAAAAGATGAAAGTGCCTACAAACAAAGTGAAGGCATATAACACCAATGTCATCTATAAGAGTAAGCCCAAAGTGCTACCATTTCTATTAACTATTAATGCATTAGGTAAGAAAATTCATAATTGTTTAGTTGATTTTGGAGCATCTGAAATTATCATACCTACTTTTATATGTCAAAATCATGGTTTAATGCCAAGCCCTTCAAGGAGGATAGTTTCACAATTAGATAAGATAGTGGTCCCAATAGTTGGATAATTAAATAACATGCATATTTAAGTCACATCTAAACCAAGATTCTACATGATCATCAATATTTTGTTAGTGGATATACCAGAAGGCTATGGATTGTTGCTAAGTAGAGATTGGTCCAAAATGCTCAATGGGTATCTTTCCATAGACTTCTCTCATAACTGGTTTTCATGGAGAGGAGTTGTGAATCAGATCATAATTAATAGAGAGCCCACAATGAAATATCACATTACAAAATATAATGTCAAGAATGAAGAGGTAAAGTATGACTCTCCCAATCTTGGTATCTATACTTTTATTACTCAAAATCAAATGCAAAAGCCAAAACCTGAAGGATCCAATTAGTTATGGACTATACACTTTGATGGTGCTAAATCCAAGTAAGGATCAAGTATGGGAATCAAATTGATTGATATATAAGGTAAGAAATTATTGGTAGCATATAGACTGTAATTTCCATGTACTAATAATAGAGATGAGTATGAGGCTCTAATTTTATGATTATAGTTTACAATAAAAACAAAAGTAAATAAAATTATTTGGTGATTTAAAGTTGGTGTTCAAATAAATCATAAATAAATATCAATGCAAGTTGTCTTATCTAAAGAGATAAAATCATAGAGCATGGGACTTTATTGAAATCTTTGAATCTTTCAACATTGAAACACTCCCTAGAGATCAAAATTAGACTATTGATTCAATATTTGTTACCATTGCTAATCTGGAGCTGCTATAGGAGTCTAAGATAAAAACATTTTCTATTGAATTAGTTCATTATCCCTCTATTCTAGATAACATAGAAAATTTATAGGTCTTTGAGGATAACCAATAGATTATTTAATTATTAACTAATTCAGAGGAATTCAAGTCCTAAATCATTGATGATAAGGACATTAATCACCTCTCTCAAGAATAAATAGAAAAAGAGGGCATTCTCTAGCTCAAATAGAATCAAATTCTATGTAGCTTAGTCTCTTTGGTAAGGCCATTCAACTTGGACCCTTAATCACAACAACTTAGATAGCCCAAGGTCAATGAATCAAACTTTAAGAGGGATAATATAGGAGATGATCATAACCTATGTTATGTGAATATTGGTCTCAGTTTCACCCCAGAGGAAAGATAGTGAGTTAAGGATTTAATTATTCAATATAGGGACATCATCACCTGGATATATGAAGACCTAAAATTATATGACCCATAGGTCATCACTCATATGATTCCCCTCAAAATAGATCATAAACCATTCAAATAAAGATAATAGCTAGTCAATCTTATTTTGGAGCCTCTTATTCAGAGAGAAGTAGAGGAGCTATTAAGTGCAAAAATATTCCTAATTTGACATTCTACCTCAATGGCCAATCTAGTCCCAATAAGGAAGAAGAATAGTGAGATTAGATTATGTGTGGATTTCATAAATCTAAATAAGGATTTCAAAAAAGATAATTATCCTCTGCCTTCTCTAGATGAGGTCATACAAATAATGAGTGGTTCTAAAATGATGTCCTTTTTTGATGGATTTTCAGGCTACAATCAGGGACTAGTGTAATCTAAAGATAGAATGAAGATGATGTTCACCATGAAGTAGGGAACTTATGTATATAAAAGGATGTCATTTAGCCTAATAAATGTAGGATCATCTTTCAACATGCCATGGATCATGCTTTAAAAGGACTGACTAGAAATTGTATAATCATCTACATGGATGATCTTATAGTATTCTCAAAGAATTGAAAGGACCACATAAGTCACCTATAGTCCATATTCAAAATACGTAGAATGTTCAATATTTCATTGAACCCAAAGAAAAGCATATTCAAAGTGACTAAAGGAAATATTTTGGTGCATATCATTACCAAGGATAGGATCACTATTGATCTAGATAGAATTCAAGTGATTTCAAAGATTCAGTCACCAAATAGTAAGGAGCTCAAATCATTCTTTGGAAAGATTAACTTTGTGAGGAAGTTCATCTCAGAATTTGTAGAGATCGTTAGACCCATAAATGCCATGATCAAGTAAGATGCCAAAACATAAGGGATAGATGAAGCCTAAAAGTCCTTTCAAGACATTAAAGATGTAGTATCATAGGCTCCAATGTTGATCAGTCTTGATTTCAACAAATATTTTTATCTATACTCATTTACTTTAGAGCATTCTATTACTACTTTCATCATGTATAAAAATGATGATAGTGAGCATCCAACTACATTTATGATCATGAACCTACAAGATGCAAAACTTAGGTACTCTATGATTGACAAGCAAATCTTATCCCTTATCAAAGTAATGAAGAAGTTTTGGCACTACATCTTAAGGAATAAAGTCATTGCTATCATTTCTTATCCTGTTGTCAAGCTCACTCTATCATAGAATGAGATAAGATAATGTCAAGGTAAATGGATGGCCAAGCTTCAAGAATTTGGCATAGAGATTAAGCTTATGAATATCATCAGAGGTCAAGGCATTGTTCAACTCATGATTGACCTGGACCCATACATCACTATTGAATAGGCCTATGAAGCTCAAGTCCCTAAAAGAGAGTGGTATATTGATATATTATAGTATTTGCTTATAGGAACTTATTCCCCAAAGCTCAATAGAGAAATAAGCAGAGATTTGAGACTCAAAGCTAATCATTACATGATCAATAAGGGAGTCCTCTATAAAAATAACTATGAAGGTATTTATCTCAAATGTGTATCTACAAAGGAAGCTAAATAAATATTAGAGAACTTGCAATAGAAGATAAGTTGTGGTCATCCTTCTGGGAATACCATAGCCCATAAAATATTGAGGTTGGGTTACTATTGGCCAACCATCTTTAAGGATGCTCACACTCATATCATAACATGCCATGAATGTCAAGATTTAGCCAAGAAAGAAGTACATGTAGTAATGTCTTTAAAGTTAGTTATGGAAGGAAGGCCACTTGCTCAGTTGGGTTTAGACTTCATTAGTGTCATCAACCCAAATTCCTCATCAAGCCATAAATTTTTACTTGTTGATATTGATTATTGTACTAGATGGACCAAATCCATAGCCACAAAAAAATATAGAGCACAAGATGTGATTTGCTTTTTAGAGGAACACATAACAACTAGATTTGGCACACCTATTTTTCTAGTTTGTGATAATAGACTAGCTTTCATATTAGAAAAATTTACTGAGTAGGCACACAATAACTAGATCGTCATCATGATAGCTTCTAACCATTACCCTTAGGGAAATAGATTGGCAGAATTAATGAACTAAAATCCGATCGATGCAATTAATAAGTTAGGGGGGACAAGCCTAAGGACTAGCATAATTTACTAAAGTATGTTAAAAGAGATAAAATCAAGCCCTCAAAGATTCACCCTACCTACTAGTATATGGATGTAGACCAGTTTTCCCCATCACATTGAACTTACTCACTTATCAATTTATGCAAGACTACATGGAGATAAACTGTAAATCCAAATCAAGACTATTTGATATAATAGAGATGGAGGATTCAAGGACTGAAGCCTTGTAAACATTTAGCAAACACCAAGATGTGGTCAAAAGGTGGTTTGATAAGAGAAAAAAATTCAAATCATTTAGAATTTTAGACCTAGTACTACTTTGGGATAAATCCCATGAAAAGAAAAGACAACATGACAAGTTTGCCCTATTATGGATTAGACCCTATCAGATTTAAAAGATCATAAGAAATAACACATTTCATCTAAAGGACCTCTAAGGTAATTTACATATCCAGTCAATGGATAGTTCCTAAAGCACTACTTCAAAGCAATTCCATCTATGGATATTACTAATTGATGAGGCATAAATGAGTTTAGACATAGGACTAGATTAGATTTCAATGCTTCCTAGATTATATTTTGATGATTTCTTAGATTAGATTCTTTCTTTCATTAGAGTAGTTTCTCACTTTATGTATTAGTCATTTCTTTATTTTCTTTGATGATCAAAATTGCATTTTCTCTTACTATAACCAAACTAAAGATCCAAAAATAACTAAACTTAAGACTTGTAGATAATGGGAAATTAAAATTTTGATAGTCGGGGACTAGTTTACAGATTAGGTGTATTTCTATGTTTTTGAGTCTTCAAGATGAAGTAGATAATTATGGATTATTTTGGATGGTGTCATAGTTGAATACTTTTACCAAGCATGTGGAAGTTACTCTTAGGGTAATTCATACAAATTTAGAAAGTTTTCTTATTGTATTGGATCAATTGCACTTATCATACTAAATATCTATTGGAAATGATAATTCTAGGTATAAGATGTGTCTAATAGGGAAATTTTAGCAATGATTTGTTTTATAATTATACCATCTCACTAGGGTTCCATCTCCTCTCTTTTCCATTAATCATAATATAAAAGGGAAACAAAATATAAATAAAAAAGAACCAATGAGTTCAAATGATCAAAATAAATAAAAAGGCTCATATTATGAAATAAGGTGAATATACCATGCATCATGTTAAGAAAACATAATAATAATGAAATAAGAAGAGAAGGAGCCCATAGTATCTTTGTCAGGGCTATGGATGTCTGGCTGGTAGCAGAGCAATGTCATAGCTTCCTTTGATTTAGTAAGATTTAATAGATTCTATAATCAAACCTATATCTTCATCAAAACCTTTATAAAAATCATCAAAATAGGTGTTAAATAAACTATACATTTATTACACATATCTAATAAATTAGAAGGCAAGTATATTATTTGAATTAACTTATAAGTCTCTTTCATGTTTTTGATTAAAGTATTTTTCTAGGATGCACTTCAAGATTGATTTAAATATTTCCAACCATAGTTATAAGTTATTGAATACTTAGGATTATTCCCCCTATAATTTTCCATTCATTTTACCCAACATCCCCCTTTTATTTAAGGAGAAATAGGAACCCACTTTTCTCATTTTTTGGTCTTGGCTTTGAGCCCCTTTTTCTATGTGTTTATGTGGATCCTGGGAAGAGATTGATTTAAGGTTTTATACTTTGGCCAAATGATATTCGAATTATGTTTTCATAGGACTAACTCTCTTGTTCTATTGAGTTTTTTCTATTGGGTTTATACTTTTAAGCTTATTCCTTTAGCACTTATGTGGTTTGTCCCTTTTAGGTTTTATGTTTTGGGTGATTTGGTCCAGTGCCCTTTTTAGACTTTCAAACTTTATTATTATCAGCCTTTCATTTTCCATGGACTTATTTTATTGGGGAAATTATTTTAGACATTTTGTCTAAAATAATTCCCTTGAAGGAATTAGGTCTTTAAGCTTTTTTCCCAACAAAATTTTGATTTGTGAATATTTTGTTCAAAACAAATTTCTTGACAAACTAGTCCTTCAACCCTTCAAAATATACCCTTTTAGATATTTGTCCCATACCATGTTTTTATTATGAATTAGACCCTTCAGATATTTTCCACTTACCCTTCAGTACTTTTGAACCAGCCCTTCAACCTTTTTGAAAGTGTCCTTTGCCCTACAGACTATCCCTTTGGCCCCTTTTCATTGACTACTTTACCAATTCAGACCAACTCTTTGAAAGCACATACCCTTTGGAATTTGTGTAAGATACCCTTTGGGACTTTTGTCTTAGACCTTTTATCTATAGGACTTTATCTTGTCCTCTTTGTCTTATCAAGCCTACTATTGACCAAATTTGACTTTTAAGTCAAATTAGGGCACCCCTAGTAAAAATATTTATTTTTAGGCATATAAGGGGGTATAATGTATTATCATGAGGTGTTTTATAGTAAATTTAATTTCAATTGATGTTGTACTAGCCTTGGTCAATTATTTTCTACGTCCATTTATCATTTTGAGTCATTTTAATGATTAAAAATGGTGTTTTTAATTCTTTGTACAAGTTTATTCAAAAATGTGAAAGTTTAAAAACATGATTTCATGTCCCATGTATCATTATAAGTCTTATATAATTGACATAACTGAAAATATGGTAGGTGTTCAGATAAACGTTAATTTTCTTAAGGAAAAAGGAGAGATTGGCACTTGTACAACCTCTTTAGGAAGTGTGTCACTTGGAAAATGTTTAAATGTGAATATTAAGATTCTCCAAGATCAATACCATGTTTTTTTTTTTTATTTAATTTATTTCTCAAAACCATTTTGCTATCTTTTCACCTTCTAGACACACTAAAGTGACTTGTAAGTTTTTACTTGGTATGGTCAACACAATTAGTTTCAAGAAAAACACTCTTATGGGTGTATTATATAATCATATACCTTTATTTCCATATTAAATATTTTTATAATTATCAATTTTCCTTTATGAACCATTCATTTGAAGTTGAATGTGCAACTTTGCCTATCAATCTATGCACCCTTTAGGTTTTGGTCTTATTTGGGAAAGTCGATATATTATAGCTATTAAATTTACTTAAAAATAATTTTTAATTCATTATAAAATTATTCACACACTTTTTTTCATGTTTTATGAGGTTTTTATATGCTAATCATCTCAATTTGTAAGAAAATACAATTTTCTAAGTTGTGGGTAGTTTTCACCATTTTTAGGAGTTTTGTGCTTTATCAATGGATTTATAGGGTTTTTTTCATTAATATACATTTTTTAAAATTCTCCTCAACTCCCATTTTCACCTTTAATCCAATACTACTTGATTCTCATAGTTGCAATCTCATTCTCCATGCCAATCAGTCATTCTAGGAAACTCATGCTTACCTTGTTCAACATGTTTACAAGGAGTTGTCACATTGGGATATAGGTTATTCATTTTTATTTCATACATCCTTTATGTAAATAATGTATTGTAAAGGTTTTAAATTGATTTGAATTGTTTTAATTCCATTCATCAACCCTTATTGTTCTTTTTCACACTCATTGTCCACTCACAACTCATACACACATATAAGAGGCTGAGATGACAACATCGAAGCCTTAATATTGGTTTAATTTATTTTGAGATTTTAAAATTTAATGTGAAGGTATTTATGGAATCTTTATAACCTTTAAATTAAAGGATGATGTAGACTGCCCATTCTATGATAGCTTCATAAGCTCATTACCTGTGTGTAGAAATGCTCATATACAAGTGTATCAGTAAAGCTATGAAAAGTCTTGTATGGAGGTTTTAAACATTGAATAAATCCTTTTTCTTGGTTTCCAATATGTATCCTAATAATTTTAGAATTTTTTAAAGTGTCAAGGATACAAAAGTGGATGTAGACCAATATGATGAAGCAAGGACTAAGTTATGGGATTGTCTACCCTAAAAGCACCAAATAGAGGTCTAAGGACTTTTTAATGGTTTCATAAAATAGTGTGTAAGAATAATTGAATCCCATAGGTTTTTTTGTTTTTATTTCTCCATTTAAGATAATCACCTTTCAAAAATTGGAGCTAATAAAATTAGTGAAAGGTAGAAGTTTGAGGGTCCTAAGTTACTCATAAACATATTAAACCCAGACAGTGATATCTACAGGTCTAAGGTTAAAAGAGGAATTTTACATCTAAGTTTCACAATGGCCTTACCATCATGTTAAAAAAATTTCAATATATTAAATTATTTTTATGACCCATGATCACCAAAAGAGAAGATGATTTATAATGTGTTTACCTCCCACACTCACCCTCGATCTATACACTATGAAACTAAACATATATAGGCAAGGGTAAACATCTTAGTCTCACTAGGACCTTAACTTGATTCCTGGTTAGTATTTTAGGACTCAAAATATTATTCAAATAAATTTTATCAAGTATCAATATGACCAAGTCCAAAGGATCTTACATCACCTACAGGAATTATCAAATAAGGGTATCTCAATTTAAACAAAAAAGCATAGTTTGTAGACCCTAAGAGCACACAAATGAGTCCAAAGTGAACACATAGGTAAGTACCAAATGAAATACACATTTTATAAACTTATAATATGTTTCAATATGTTTATGAGCACCATGATTAACTAGATAGAGTAAATAAACACCTACATGTAGGGTTGTAGGTAGGGCACTTCAACCTAGATAGGGTTTTGGAAAATTGATGCAAGATGGTGTCTTAAAGGCTAATTAAGATAAGTGATGTTGGATAGACATGTTTTAACCTAATATTAACTCAAATTTTCTTCTTACACCTTAAATAATTCTTAAGTGATCAAATAAACACCTATAATAGACCTTGAAAAGTGTTTCAGTCTAGTCAGGCAGGGACTCAATATTAAGGGGTAAAAGGTATATTAGCATGGTGAATGGAGATAAACCTTGATAAAAATATGATTACTAACCTCAAGGGGTATTTTTATGTTTATATTAAACTTTACAAATGGTAAAATAGGGCTCAAAATAGCAAGCACCTCAAAATAAGAAACACAGTCAACTATGATTGTGGGGTTATAGTGAGTTGAGAAGTCCTTTGTTGATTAGTATGCCCCAAGCATGAATGAAATTCATCACACTTAAAATGGAATAATAATTTTTTAATATAAATAATTCAATTTTTCAAATCTAAACCCAATATATGACACCTATAGGACCTCCTAAAGCAAGAGGTATAGGCAGGATACAGTCAAGGTTGCACATACAGTTTGAGAATTCAAGAATATGTGGGGTGAATGGAAGGTCAAGTTATTGAATTGACATGAGATAAAATATATAATTAATATTACAAGGTATATATGCCTTTTATAATGAATATTATAACAAAAATAGGTCTCAACATAAGCAAACTCAGTCCAAAATGCAAGGAACCCTACATGCAGTTCCTTGAGAAGTCTATCTTGGAGATGGAGAGAGTCAGAAGGTATACGTTGGGAGTTAAGTGCTCATTTTTTTTATAATTAATCCTTTAAAATTTTATATCTCTCTCTAATATCTAATTTTTATGATAAAATATTGTAATTACCCAATATTTTGTCTTAGATAGGGGGAACTTCACCCTTGCATAAACCCTACAGGTTTAGGATAAAATGCATAAGATGATGATCTAAAGGTTGTTTGAACCTTTAAATATTGTTTTTGAGGTTGGAACACATCCATAGAAACATGATAAACCTATTAGGGATAAGTGAAACAAAATATATTACTCCATGCTCCTAGGTTTGTAGGTAGGACCTTTTGAGACATAACACCCAATAAGGGGTCAGTTTCAACTCTAGCCTTAAGTGAGATTTCCAAATTGATTGAGAACACTTTTTGGATGTTATTAGAGGTGTTTTAGCCTATGTAATACAAGTAATCTCAATGGAATATCCAAAACTATAAAATTTATAATCAAGGCTATAAGTAATAGTGAAACATGGTGATTGATGAAGGGGTCATCTTATTTTCTAGTCTTTGATATGACTCATAAACTATTGTAAAATGTTTATGGAGTGTCTAAAAATGTTTTCAAGTATTTGGAGGTCAGAAAAAACATCAAGAATCCATTATTTAATCCTAAAACCAACTCAACATGTAAGAAAAGAGAAGAACAAGCTTGATAGGATAGTTTTGGATGCTCATATCTTTCATGAGGGTTTTCATGGAGACCAAATGGCTTTAGATGAGTTATGGGGGGTCTTGAACAATTAATTTGTGGATTTGGTTTGTAGTTCTAACCTTTGAATTTTATGAACAATACTTAAGACCCAAAACTACCCTAAAATCCTACTAAACCCTTAGCCAGGACCAATTTGGAAAGATTGAGTTGGAATACTAGTCTAGGGGCATAATTAGCTCATGAAACCTTTTGTAACTTTTAGAGGACTCACCCAAGCTGATTGACACATTTTTTTGTATGGATGGGGTCATAAGCAGGCTTTTCTTCACCATTTTTTTAAGGATGCAAGAGGAGTCAATACATGCAATAAATTTTGGGAAGAATATTAATACCTAAAAAAACTCCCTATGGCCATTTTATTCCAATAAAAATCTTATAAGTGTGTAAATAAACTCCTTCAACTCAGCCAATCAAATTTGACCTATTAGATAAGCTAGTGAATAAGATGGAAACCTTCAAGTGAGATGAATTCAAGTGTCCCTGATGCTTCTAGGGACATGTAGGGCCTTAAAAAAAATTATTCACTACCTCCTATGGATTTTCATAGACAATTGATGCCAATTTTAAGGCCAAGTGTGCAAGGTGCATAAAAGGGTAATTTTTTGGATAGTAAATGATGATGGCTCACTTTAAAAGGTTTTTAGAGGACCAAGAATGAAACCAATGCATGGAGAGGAATTTATGAGATCTTCCCCTTCCATTCTAATCATTATACCTCATCATCAATTATGGGACATCCAAATAGGTCCAATAATGCAAGCAATTTTTTTGAGCCAGGATGAGGAGTTTCTTGTCATTTTTCTTCAAGTTTTGACTTGGATTGACAATTTTTTCTCTTGACCTTGCATGGTTAAACCCATATCCTCTTCCAATACATGGATAAATTATATTCTCAACTTGACAAGTGTCTTTATGACCCTTGAACTTCTCTCTTTCTCTCTCTCTCTCTCAAGCTCTATAAGAGTTGGCCATTTTAGACATTGTATTAGATATTTCACCTAAGTATGGTTAATCCATGATCATTTATATACCTTTTTATCAATAAAATTACTAAATTTTTCCTCTTCATGACTGTTCATAAGTGTGTTCCACTTGAATGTTGAATCTTGTTTAGTGAATACTATGGATTCCTAGCATGTGGTCTCATTTTTTCACCTTGTTTGTAGTTGGAAAACTTCTTGAAAGGTATGTGAAGTGTTTTAGGAGATGTTAAATGTTGAGTGAGTTAGTATTTTCATTAGTGTCATTCAAGGCCTATTATCTAGTCCTAGTTTTGGACATCCATCCATGACCTCACAATGTAACATTGATGTGAGAAGATGAAGATTGAAGGAGTGTATGTTTTAGTTTATTTCTTGGTCTCAAGTGTAGAATTAAATTACATCAAATTGATTTATTGTATCACCCCCTTAGTTTATATTTGCTTTTATTTATATCTCCCCCTTTTCACCCCATAAAATTTTAGTTTTAGTTTGATCCATAGTGGTACATCAAGGGAGCTAGCCCTATCTAAAGACTCACCTCATTCCTTAGGCTTACCATAAGCCTAGAGGTGATTCCACTGTGCCACTTGGATGAGGAGATATTTTCATCTCTTTAAAGGGTGCATATCCAAGTGATAATATTTTTTGTCATGCCTAGTGGGACTCTTGTTCTAAGAGATTGAGAGATTTTTGGTGTTGTCTCTCAACAATCAGCCTTTAGAAGCATCTTTTTAAGCATCAATGGTAACTTTAAAGCTAAATCAGTTGGTCAAGTAGCCTAGGTTATCCTTTAAATATTTTTGGTAACTTTTTATTTTGTGTTCTTGTGTCCTAATGAAGTTTTATGACTGACCTTGGTGTTGAGAACAATTTCACACAAATTGGTGAGACATTCCAAGCTTATGCCATTCCCTATCAATATGAAAAAAGTTATTAAACAACCTTATCATGAATTTTATTATCCCCAATATGGTTATTTTCAGCCTCAATATGATCATATCCATCCCATACATGTTTCTTACTAGTCATATATCCAGCCTTCTCCATGTCTTGCTCCTAGTCAACTTAGCCACTCATCAAGCCAACCCATTTCCACCTTCAATAAAACACTCTTGATATATGAGAGATATATGTTTGAGATTTATAATCTTGTGGGATGTGGCCAAAATATTCCTAATCATTCCATCCATCAAGTTATAAATGCATTAGAGTTAGTCAAGAGGGAGTGGGCACCTATTAACAGATCCAATTAGCAAAGGCTCACAAATGAGATGTTAGATGTGAGTGGTTTAGTCTCTTCCTTAGAGGATAGGATATAAGTTCATGAAAGGAAGCCTCACCAAACCTATTAGCCTTTTTTTCCACTTCTACAAAGTTTCTATCAGTCTTACATGGTTCCTACTCATGAACCCAATCAACTTTATCAAGGTCATCCTTTTCCAACTCAAGTGGAGGAAAGAGTTGAGAATAATAACCTTGTGTTTGAATCAAACCTTGATAGGAAAATTTAGGTTGAAAATATGCATATGCAATAGTCCATGTTGATATTAAAAGAAGTGGATTTTAAACCCTCATTGCCTTCTCACATTGTATCCCCACCACCTCAACAAGAGACCTCTAATCCTAATATCCCATGTTGGGATAAGATAATGTAGTCATGGGGAAAGAAAGAGGATAAAATTCTTAATAAATAACATGAAATTAAAGAGAAGATTGATCTTATACAAACACCTCCCACCCTTCCTCAAGAAGAGAACTCAAATCCTAAGATCCTAATTTGGAGAAAAGTAGTAGATTCATGGGGAAATAAATAAGATATAAGAATTATAAAAGAGTATGAAGTGGAGATTAGAGTTGATCCTTTTCAAGTCCCTCCCACCCTTCCTCAAAAAGCTTCTTGTATTCCATGACAGCCCTCATGTACACCTTAGCCTCATGATGATTCATATCAACTTCAAGAAAATCTTTTCCAAGAGAACCTAGCCAAGAAAATAGAGGAGTTAGAATAAAAGATGAAGTTGTTAAATCAAAGTGTGATGCAAGGTTTAGACCCAAAGGAAGATTCTATGCCTAAACACACCCCATCTAACCTCATTCAAGAGAGTTCCCAATTTGATTTTGAGCCCTATGTCCTTCCCCACCAACTATTTCCTTTTTTCCTCAACCAATCACCCTTTTCCTTGATGGACATGTGTTTTGGGAACCAAAATAAGAGCATCTGGTTGAGGAAAATTTAGAACTCTTGCATGAAGAAAATGCAACTCCTTGGCAGCCTTATTGGGTTGTCACTAGATTTTGAGATGCCTAGCCTTAGCATCACTAGAAAGGAGATGAAATATATTTCATCCCTTGATAATAAAAGTCATGATATGGTAGTTGAGATGCAAATTGAGAGCCTTCAAGATGCCCTACGTGATGAAGAAGAGGTGAGTTCTTGTGTTGAATCTCCTTGTTTGGTTGATAATGAAGAATATTCTCCTTGTGTTTAAGAGCCTATCTTGAGAGAAGAAAATGAAGAAGAGAAATTCCAATTCATGGCTGATTAAGAAGACCTCATGAGTGATTATTATGAAGACATTACCATAGGTACTCCCTTTGATGAATAAAAATACAATCCACAAGTTCTTATCTCTATATTTGAGGTTATGTGTATTCATGAAGCTAACTCTAATTCATATATTCTTGAGTAGGAGTGTATTCATGAGTAAGGTAGCCAAGACTTGAAGAAATAACTACATGAATAAGACTCCATGCTTGATCATTAGGTTATGGATGACCTTTTAAAGCATGAAGAGGTAATGGTATTAGATGACAAAGAAGACAAGGATGATTGGCAGCTACGAATGGAGTTATTTCAAGAGCTTTAAGAGCTTTTCCAAGTTGAAGGCCAAGTATATGACAAGGAAAATAAATAATATTCCTTGGAGGATAATGACAAAGATTAGGAAGAATTTTCAAAACTCCTTGATGAGCTAAAAGAACTTGCAGCTGACAAGAAGCCCAATCTTGTTGAGAACACCATGGAAGACAAAAAGGTATGCTTTGGTGAATCATAATTTTAAATTAAAATTGAAGGATCATATAAGGATGTACAGGATATTTAGACAAAATAATAATCATTCCCCATATCCAAGTTATTTGGAGATGCTTGGTTCTCATTGAATATCATGCCAATGAAGTTGGCAAACATTGTCAAAGAGTTGGAGGCATCAATACTATAGTTAAAAAGGCTATATGCCTCATTAAATATTCCATGTCATGAAGAAAGAAGATTTTAAATATTTCCATTTGATATATGGGGATTTATTCTCATTGTTAGTTATACATAGTATTTTTTTATTTACTTCCCCTAAGTACTTTGAGCACATGTGTGTTTATTTTGTTGGTATGTGTCTGTTTCTTTGTGTGGTTGAGGTAATCTTAGTGTCTTATCTTGATCAAAGGTTTGTGATCAATGGTTAAAATTTCCTTCTTTGTCTCAAGCTTAGATGACTCCAAAATCTCAATGAACTTATAAGGCTACTGGTCTAGTTAGTATAGCAGGCATACTACCCTTGTGAGTTACTAATTGGTTGACCAAATTTGACTTTTAGGTCAAATTTGGGCACCCCTAGTAAAAATATTGATTTTTAGGCATATAAAGGAGTATAATTTATTTTAATTAGGTTTTTTAAATTCCATTTGATGTCAATTTATGTTGTACTAGCCTTGGTCAATTAGTTTCTAGGTCTATTTATCATTTTGAGTCATTTTAAGGGTCAAAAATGGTGTATTTAATGCTTTGTATAGGTTTATTGGGAAATTAACAACTGTAAAAAAATTATTTAATGTCCCATGTGTCATTATGAGTCTTATATAACTGACATAACTAAAAATATGGTAGGTTGTTGAGAGAAATGTTAGTTTTCTTAAGGAAAAAGGAGAGATTAGCACTTGTATGACCTCTTTGGGAAGTGTGACACTTGTAAAATGTTTAAATGTGACTCTTAATCTTCATAAATATCAATAACACATTTTATTATTTGTAGATGTCATTTATTTCTCAAAATTATTTTACTCTCTTTTCACCTTCTAGACACACTAAAGTGACTTGCAGGTTTTTGCTTGGTATGATCAGCACAAGTAGTTTCAAGAAAAAATTTCTTGGGGTGTATTTTAAACTTATATACAATAATTTACATGGAAATAAGTTTTGTAATGATAAATTTTTATTTATAAACCATTCGTTTGAAGTTGACTATGAAAATCTGCTTATCAATCTATGCACCCTTTAGGTTTTGGTCTTGTTTGGGAAATTTCATATAGTATATTTACTGAGGTTACTTTCATATAATGTTTAATTACTTATCCAATTATCTACACACTTTGTTTCATGTTTCATTATGTTTTTATATGTTACTCATCTCAATTTAAAGGAAAATACAATTTTCTAAGTTGTGGGCAGTTTTCACCATTTTCAAGAGTTTTGTGCTTTGTCATTGGATTCATAGGGTTATGTTAGATTCATATACATGTTTTCAAAGTCTCATATACTCAAATTTTCACCTTTCATCCAAGTATACTTTATTCTCATAGTTTCAAGCTCATTCTCCATGCCAATCAGTCATTCTAGGAAACTCATGCTTAGCTTATTCAACATG
This sequence comes from Torreya grandis, assembly GCA_037957365.1. Taxonomy (NCBI): domain Eukaryota; kingdom Viridiplantae; phylum Streptophyta; class Pinopsida; order Cupressales; family Taxaceae; genus Torreya; species Torreya grandis. Next base: position 1,292,778 of record JARHVA010002027.1, read on the forward strand.
TTTTCAAAGAGTTGTCATATTGGGATAGAGGTTATTCATCTTTATTTCAGACCTATTTTATGGAAATAATGTATTATAAATATTTTAAATTTATTTTAATTGTTTTAATGTCATTCATCAACCCTTGTTTTTCTTTTTCACACTCATTGTCCACTCACAGCTTATACACATATACAGGAACCTAAGATGACATCATCAAAGCCTTGATATTGGTTTAATTTCTTTTGAGATTGGAAAAGTTAATGTTAATGTATTTATGGAAGCTTTGGACCCTTGAAATCAAAGGATTTTTTATAATTCCTATTCTATCGTAGCTTCCTAAGCTCAATGCATGTGTGTAGGAATGCTCATATACAAGTGTATCAATAAAGCTATGAAAAGTCTTGTGTGGAGGTTTGAAAAATGAAAGAAATCATTTTTATTTGTTTCCAATATGTATCTTAATCATTGTATACTTTTTAAAAGTGTCAAGGATACAAAAGAGGATGGAGGCCAATATGATGAAGCAAGGACTGAGTTTTCAGACTCTTTACCATAAAAGCAGTAAACAGAGGTCTAGGGCCTTTTTTATGGTTTCATACAATAGGGTGTAACAAGAATTGAATCCCCTAGGTGTGTCTATTTTTAGGTTTCCATGGAAGATATTCACCTTGAAAAAAGTGGAGCTAAGAGAGTTAATGAAATTTTGAGGGTTCTAAGTTACTCATAAACACAGTAAACCTAGACAATGATATCTATAGGTCTGAGGTTAAAAGAGGCCTTTTTCATCTAAGTTACATAATGGCCTTGAATTCATGGTCAAATGTTTTTAATATATGAAAGGAGTGTTATGACCTAGGATCACTAAAATATAATATGATTTATAATGTGTTTACCTCCCATACTCAGCCTTGATTCGTACACTATGAAACTAAACATCTACAGGCAAGGGTAAACATCTCAGTCTCACTAGTGACCTTAACTTGATGTCTGGTTAGTGTTTTAGGACTCTAAATAGGTTAATATTAGCTTATATATACAACTTTACACTTCAAATTATATAAATATATTTTCTCAAGTATCAATATGACCAAGTCCAAAGGAGCTTACATCACCTACAAGAATTATAAAATAGGGGTATCTCAATTTAAACAAGAAATCATAGTTTGTAGACCCTAAGAGCACAAAAATGAGTCTAAAGTGAAAAAATATGTAATTTAAAAATTAAATACACATTATTTGACCTTATAATATGTTTCAATAGGTTTATGACCATGATCAAGTAGATAAGGTAAATAAACACCTACAAGTAGGGTTGTAGGCAGGGCACTTTAACCTAAATAGGGTTTTGTAAAATTGATGCAAGATGGTTTCTTAAAGTATAATTAAGATAATTTATGTTGTATAGTCATGATGTGAACCCAATATGAACTCAAATGGTCTTCCTACATTACAAACAAGTCCTAAGTGAGCAAATAAACACCTACATTAGACCTTGAAAAGTGTCTCAGTCCAATCAGGTAGGGACTCAGTCTTGTGGGGTAAAAGGTATATTATCATGGTTAATTCAGATAAACCTTGGTAAAATAATGAGTAACCACATCAAGGGTTATGTTAATTTTTCCTTAAAACTTTCCAAATGGTAAAACAAGAAACACAGTCAACTATGACTGTGGGGTGATAGTGAGTTGAGAAGTCCTGTGTTTATTAGTATTCCCTAAGAATGATGAAATTAATAACACTTAAAATTACTTAATAATTTTTAAATATAAATAATTCAATGTTTTAAATCTGACCCCAAGTTATGAACACCTAGAGGACCTCCTAAAATAAGAGGTATAGGCAAGATACAATCAGGGTTGCACATACAGTTTGAGAATTCAAGAATATGAGGGGTGAATATAAGGTAAAGTTGTTGAATTTAAAATATATAAAATATATAATTAATATTACAAGGTATTTATTCCTTTTAAAATGAATATGATAACAAAGAGAGGTCTTAAAATAAGCAAATTTTGTCTAAAATACAAAGAACCCTGCAAGCAGTTTGTTGAGAAGTTTGTCTTGGAGATGGAGAGAGTTAGAAGGTATATGTTGGGAGTTAAGTTCTCATTTTTTTATAAATTCATAATTTATAATCGGATATCCCTCTCTAATATCTAATTTTTATGATCAAATAGGGGAAGTACCCCCTATTTTTTCTTAGACAAGGGGCACTTCATCCTTATAGAAACCCTATGGAGAAAATGCATAAGAGGATGAGCTAGAGGTTGTTTTAACCTTTAAATATGGTTTTTTAGGTTGGAATACATCCATACAAACATGATAAACCTATTATTTAAAAGTGAAACAAAATATATTACTCCATGTTCCTATGTTTGTAGCTAGGACCTTTTGAGACATAACACCCAATAAGGGGTTAGTTTCAACTGTAGCCCTAAGTGATATTTCCACATTGATTGAGCATGATTTTAGGATGTCATTAGAGGTGTTAAATCCTATAGAATACAAGGAATATAAATGTAATATCCTAAAACATAAAATTTGTAGTCAAGGCTATAAGGAATAATGAAACATGGTGATAAATGAAGGGGCATCTTCTTTTCTAGTGTTTGATATGACTCATACACTATTGAAACATGTTTATGGGGTGTATATAGATGTTTTAAATTATTCTTAGGTTAGATAAAACATTAGGAATCCATTCTTTAATCCTAAAACCAACTCAGTATGTAGGAAAAGAGAAGAACAATATTGATTGGATAGTTTTGGATGCTCATATCTTTCATGAGGGTTTTCATAGATACAAAAGGATTTTATATGAGTTATAGTGGGTATTAAGCAACCACTTTGTGAATTTTTTTTAGTTCCAATGTCTTAATTTTATGAACATTGGTTAAGACCCAAAACTACCCTAAAACCCTACTAAACCCTCAGTTAGTACCAATTTGGGAATATTGAGTTGGAAATATAGTCTAGGGGAATACTTAGCTCATGAAACCTTTTTAAATTGGATATTACTCACCCAAGATAATTCACACCTTTTTTATTGTATAGATTTGTATAGATGGGGGTAGAAATAGGATTTTCTTCACCATTTTTTATGTTTTTTAGGATACAGGAGGATTTAATACATGAAATAAATTTTTAGATAAATATTAAGACCTAAAATAACTCCTTATGGAAATTTTATTCCAATAAAAATATTATATGTATGAAAATAAACTACTTCAACTCAGCCAGTCAAATCTAGCCTATTAGACAAGTTAGTGAAGAAGATGAAAAACTTCAAGTGAGATGAATTAGAGGTATCCCTAATGATTATAGGGACATGTAAGGCCTTTAAAATTTTCATTCACTCCCTTCCACATATTTACATGGACAACTGATGCTAATTTTGAGGCCAAGTGTGTAGGGTGCATGGAAGATCAATTTTTTAGATATCAAATGATGATGGCTCACTTTAAAAGGTTTATAGAGGACCAAGAATGAAACCAATGCATTTATAGGTATTTTTTATAGTCTCCCCTTCCATTAAAATCATTATACATTCTCCTCATTAGTTATGGGATGTCCAAATAGGTCCAATTATGTAGGCAGTTTTTTTGAGCTATAATGAGGAGTTTCTTGCCACTTTTCTTCAAGTTTGTGACTTGGATTGACATTTATTTCTCATAACCTTACATAATTCAACCCATATCATCTTAACATGTATTTTTAACTTATATTATCAACTTTAAAAGTGTCCTTATGTCCCTTGGACTTCTCTCTTTCTCTCTCTCTCAAAATCTATAAGAGTTAGCCATTTTGGCCATTATATTCGATGCTCCACATGATTATGGTGAATCCATGCTCATTTTTATACCTTTTGATCAATAAAATTACTAATTTTTAGATCTTCATGATTTTTCATAAGTTTTTTCCACTTGAATGATGAATCTTGTTTAGTGAAGACTATGGATTCCTAGCATGTGGTCTCATTCTTTCACCTTGTTTACAATTAGAAAACTTCTTATTATAGGGCATGTGAAGTATTTTAGGATATTTTAAATGATAAGTGACTTATTGTTTGAATTATTTCCATTCAATGCCTCTTGTCTAATCCTCCTAGTTTTATACATCAATCCATGACCTCACAATATAACATTGATGTGAGAAGATGAAGATTGAAGGAGTGTATGTTTTAGTTTATTTATTTATCTCCATTTTCACCCCCTAAAAGTTTAGTTGTAGTCTGATCCATATTGGTACATCAAGGGAGCTATCCCTATCTAGGGACTCACCTCATTCCTTAAGCTTCCCACAAGACTATAGGTGATTCCATTATGCCACTTGGATGAGAAAATATTTTCATCTCCTCAAAGGTTTAATATCTAAGTGACAACACCTACCCTTAGCGATTTTTGTCCTTTCTTTTTTGCCTTACGAAAGTTCCCTTTGGCATTTTTCTAATGGACCCTTTATCATGGACATACACTTCAAGATTTTGTTTTCCCAAGCCTTAAAACCTTTTAGAAGTGACTCCTTACCCTTTAGTATAATTATCACATCCCTTTCCCCACCAATAAATACCCCATGGAGTAGACCCTTTGGTAATTTTACCATGAAGTAGACATTTTAGACCTAAGGCACATACCCTTTAGACTTTGTGTAACATTCCCTTAAGGACTTTTAGAATGACCCTTAGTAATATAAAAGTGCCCTTCAAGGAAATTGAAATTGCCCTCAGCCTTTTTGAAGTAGATCCTTTAGGACTTTTGTCATGTACAAAATGCCCTATCAAGTGGACCCTTCAGACTGATGCCCAATTGAGAAAGTTCCCTTTGGCATTTTGAAAGTAACCCTTCGAGATAATTGTCTCAAAACTTTTAACCAATGAAATATCCCTTTGGGTAAATGGTTTCAAACATTTTATCTAAAATAATTCCCCTAAAGAAATTAGTCAATGGATATTTTGCCAAAATCACTTTCCCAGATATACACCCTAGTGCCCTATTACCAAGAGCACTACTAGCCTCATCATACTTATCCAAAACAAAATTGAAAATATTTCCCATCAATCTATTAAAATACACCTGCCAACTTGAGCTAAAAAAGTTTGAATTATACAAGAAATAGAAGCAAAGTACACATTATACATTTATGCTACACAAACTATTATTCAATGCAGAATCCTATATAGGCAATTCAGATATTTTAAATCCATCATTTATTTCTAACTAAATTGCATTAAAATTATCTTTCTTTATTAGTGATAAAGATCCCTATTTATTATCTCAAGAATATTATCAGTAAAACAAGAACCAAGCTAGAGTTAAATTGTTTGCACAGCATAGATAGCACATAAAAGAAGATTACAAGTAGTATAGAGCATATATACACATCAATGGCATCTTTATCTAGGTCATTTCAAGGTAAAAATACACCATCCCCATATTTAATCAATGACTCCATGAAGTTTAAAGATATAGTCTTTGATGCTATAATATTTGGAAACAAGTACCATAACTATTCAAAATTATGGGGCATCATTGATTATATGGATGTATTTTCAATAGAAGATGAGATGACACTCATGTATAGAGTATTTTTTAAGGAAATACTAGATTTTAAATGTCAAATATTACACTTTTCTACCACTAATCTAGAATTAATGTCATGTATTGACCTTTTCTAGGATTTGTTTTTCTCAGGAAAGATATTGCAAGATGTTTTCTTGCATCATTTGATCAATAAAATAGTGGTTGCATGTATATCAAGAGCTAACTTCTAAAGGTATTTATCTTTGAACATACTCGGTGCTTATTTTTACAAGCACGTAGTGGTATAGTTTGGCAAAGAGAGTTCAATTGATAAGGTACTATCTTCATGGCTACTCTTAGACCAGACCATTGCATGGAAGGGGAAGAAGATAAAATGAGTAATTTCTATCAACAAATTTAGAATAAGGATTTACATTGGCATGGATCTCCTCAATCAACTATATGGTATGTCAAGTATTCATTTTTTTAATTTAGAATGGGTGTCATTATTGTATATGATGCTCACCCATGATGTTGCATATGCCCTAGGTGAAATAATCATCTTTCACTTAAGAGAGCAGATAGTCTATAAGTATAGGCATCCCATGCTTTCAGGTAATTTCTACATGATGTCTTATTTACTAGATGCAAGCATGGGTAATTTTTATAGAGATCTTGGGTAATTATGGACTCTATCCATGAATTTTAAAAAGAACAAAATTTGTGACCATTATCAATTTATGCATATATATGCATACACCAAAAATATAGTCAGGATAGTAGAGGATGTCTATCTATAGGTTCGGCAATCCATTCATGGCTCACCTATGCCTAGAATCAGACCTAATATCATAAAGAACTTGGATGGAATAAGGGATTATTTCTTCTACCTTAAATTCATAGTAATCATTATTTGGGGAAACAAGTTTAATCTTTTATGTCTTCCCAAGTACATCCCAAACAAGTTGGCAGAGTAATAAATTACTTTCCAACTATGGTGGAGTATCAAGGAGGACTTATCCAAATAGAAGAAAAAATTATTATTTATACACCATGTAAAAGTTTGAAGAATAGTTTACATAATGAGGAATCATTTCATGGAAGAGGGCAGCAAATACAAAAGTTATCCATCCCCTGTGCTTACACATAGAGATTGGGATCCTCATGGGTAAGTTCAAAAGCACATATAGGGATTTAACATCCCTTATATCCATGTCCCATATCCATATGATTTTCTATTTCTTAATTAAAATTTTGATGAGGATATTTTAGAGGGAGCTAGGATTGTGGTACTGAAGGAAGATCATTTGTGGATGATCTAAGATGACCCCTCAATCATTTCTAGAGAGTTGTATAGTGATAAGGGTCTATACAAGGGTTGGGAGCACTCTAATTTCTAGAGAAGATAGTCTAAGGAGAAATCCAATGACCAAGCAAGTCCCTCATATCAATCCCTCCCATTAAAGCTAAGGACTGTGAAGAAATATCCTGGCCTACCTAAGCCCAGTTCTAGTAGAGGAGCTCAAGCAAGGAATCCCATTAGTCTAGATTCTAATGAGGAAACAGGAACACCATAATAGCTAACTATGAGCACTATACACCAAAAAATTTGGATTTAATCTATATTACTAATTTTAGTAATAAAACCCAAAAACTCAATAACACTAATAAGAATGGATAAAAGAGATAAAATTAGAATAATATGCACATTCTTACTATTCTTTTTACCTCTTTAAAACTCCATTCTAGGATTTTCACTTGAATGATTAGACTCAGATTGACACTATGATACTTTATTAGAGATGTTGATAATGGATTCTTGATTCAATAATTATTTTGGAATGGATTGGATATGAGAATACTTGTTGATGAGGATCAAATTAGCATGATGATGTTGTGGAAATTCTAATTGGTTTGAGGGTGGAGGGAGAGCTTATTATAATAGGCGAATGGAGGGAATTTTGGAGGAATTAAAAATTATTTAGAAGTCTCTAGTTTAAAGTCTTATAGAGACTTGGAGGAGCTTCTCTAGTTCTAGAGGCTTCTCCATTAGTTTAGGGATAATAGAGGATTATAGGGGATTTAACAAGGATTAAGATTCCTAAGGATGTAGGAATACTTAGGGAGTAGGTTAGTAGGTAGGTAGGTGGGGTTATGGGAATTTTAAATTTCCATATAATAGATAACTAGGATTGGTTTAGGATAATAAGGATATTTAGAAGAATTAATGAGGGAATGGGATAGATAAGGTTAGTGAATGAAGGAATGTTGAAGGGGGATATTATATATATGTTTAAAAATAAGATAAATTAGTAGAATAAAATAGGATAGGTAGAATTAGTGTTGACTAATAGGAATTTTAGTTGACAATAATGAAGCGAGAAATTTTAGGTGTATACATTTTACCCCTCTTTAAAATGGTATTGTGATTGGAGTGAAGTGGAAGGAGTAATGGTCTTTCAAATAAAAACCTTGTCATGGGTGAATGTTAGTAGAATTTGTTAGGGGATATGATGCCCCGTCAAGGGGACATGAGGGGGAAAATGAGATAGATGGCCACTCAAAATAAGAAACAAGGGGTGGGATGCTAGATGTGGGATAGAAGATGAATAAGATGAGGTTAATGTTGATAAATGAGCTATAAATTGATAACAATGCCACTGGTAAGGATACATACATAGGGAATAAAGATGATGGATGTCATAGTTATAGACACATCCCAAGGGGAAATTAGTTGTAACAAGATGATGATAAGATTAAAGGGTTGCAAAATTTAGACATATCTCAAGCAAGGACACATGCAAGGGAGATTTCTTAGCCAAGATAAAATTGATGATAAGATTGATGATGGGTGTAGCTCAAATCTAAATCAATTAAGATGATGTAGGTGATGATATAGAAGAATTGATATGATCAAGTGACCAAATGATTGGGATGATGCCCCTAATAAATACACATGCAATGAAGTGAGAGAGGAGATAGTGTTCGAGCTATCCTTGGGCACTAAAAAGTGGCCAAATGTTGCCTACATAGTCTAAAAAGACCTCAGGATAATGTAGTTCTAACTAGAGATGATGATTAATGATTAAAAAGTGATGAAGATGAAGATGATTAAAGTTTTTTAGTGATTGAAGGATATGATTAAGGATAAAATATGGGATGTTAGTTGGATGATTTGAGAGGATTAGATTCGTAATGGTAAAAAGGATGATGAGATGATCAAGCCATCACAAATGTCATAAAAGCTCATCATAGTCTAAATGATCCATTAAATATGACACTTAGAAGTATGCCCCATGATATAGACATGACCAAGAGGAATTTTTGCCAAAGTGCATGGGCAAATAGTTAACTTTTCATCCTCAAGGGCACTTTTGGTGTCTTTATAACATCTTTGTTCATTACCCAATAGATAAAAAGAGACATGATGTAAACAAAACAAAAGACAAACAATATATATACATGATGCAAATAAGAAAATAGCAGACAAACAACATACAAATAATAAACAAGTATCTACATGCAATGTCATAATGTTTTTGTCAAATGATGGGATGAGTGACTAGGTGGTGGGTTGGATGATCATGATGTGATGGTGGACTTAGGATGGACTTGGATTTGGATTCGATGAATGATGAGGATTAAGACTAAGATGAGGTATTACCCCTAGTTTAGGATGGAAGGATGGATGACATGATGAGGTATTTAAATACTGACTTGGTCTTGAAATAATATCAAAAAGTGGTCAAGGATGGTTATTAGATGAGTGATGACCAATGATTACCAATAGATAAGGCCCTTTAAGGATCCAATCTAGCAAGGAGACTAAGAGATGATGGGATTTAATACCTTTTAGGATATCAAAAGTGATTAGATGGGTGCTAGACATGAAGAGGCAATGATAAGGATGGTGATGGGGTCAAGTACCTTCTATACTAGTAAAGGGTAATTAGATGGGTTCCAGATATGAAAAGGTCTTGATAGGAAGTGATGGGTGCCAAATTAAAATCTTTTGACAAGGTAATGTATGTTGATAAGACTTTGACAATAGGATGAGATGGAAGATATGAAAGGATAGGTAGCCACTCCAATTTGGGTTTCAAGATGATATTTGGTATCTAAATATAGGAAGATATGAAATAAACGGATATGGATGTGACTAAGGGATTAGGCATAAGACAAGACACAAAGGGCTTATTTTTGGCTTTTTTAAATTTTATGATTTTTAGGGTTTTTAACATTTTTCAATTTTTAAGGATTTTTGGGATATGTATATACACTATATAGAAGGGAATGCCAAGCCTAATAACCAAGATGAATATTGATGGAATGGTGGACAAGATGACAAAGGATGATGATGATGGGGACTAAGGATGAATGGGCTAGGGATAGATAATGACAACATCATGAAGGAACCTAATGTTTATTTTCCTAAGTGTTCATTAGAGGATATGCCAAGATGGTTTGAGGGCATTTCATAAAACACCTTCCACTTTCTTACGAAGGTCAAGATAGGAAGGAAGAGGAGATAAGATGATGGTGGATGTGGATCAAGGGATAAGATGATTGGTGATATATATATATATATATAGAGAGAGAGAGAGAGAGAGAGAGTTGGATAAAGGATGTGATAAGTGGGATGGATGGAAGAGGATATAAAAAGGATAGACTTGCCCCCAAGCATTTAGGAATAATGTAGACAATAGGTTATTCTACCATGATGAAAAAAATTGGTTTTCATTATGGTACTTGCCTAACGCACCAAAATATTGGTTTTTACCATTGGATGAATGATTTTTTTTTACTTTTATGGGCATCTCAATTTATTAGATATGGGTACAAGATGTAAGAATGTTGATTTTAGATGGAGTCATTAGCTGACACTTATTCTAGAGAAAGGTGATGATAGGATTATGTGATGGTGATCTTTATTGAATCTTGATTTAACATCCTCCAAACATTTTAACCAAGTGTCTTCATGACACCTAAGAGGAATAATACTACCTAGGGGTGTGAGATATGATATGGATGGGTGTATGTCATGATTATGATGATGGGATATAGGATGTGAATGAGGGATGTGATCATGATGGATGATATGATGAGATGGGGAGAAGAAATGGGGTTTAATAGTCACATACACAATTGGATATGGAAGAGGGGATTCTTGAGATTGGTACCATGAGACTATGGGATCAAGACCTTTTGACTTATTGATTCTTTGATCCAAACATTAAGAGGATGGTTAGTCACATGATCATTAATTTTAAATTTATGATTTTGATTTCCTCCTGGTGCTTGATTTAGAGGTTCACTAGGGGAAATTGATTTTTGACTTGATATATGATTATTTTGACTTTGATATGTCCCTAGTGTCATTTTTGGGCTTCACTAAGGGAAGACAATTTTTTATTAGACTGATGATTTGATTTTGCTTGAATTTGACTAATGGGATCAAAGATGACTTGATTATGATTTATGGATTTTGTAATATGGTCTTGGACTTTTGCATTTGTGCCACATGATATTGAATGCAGAGGGGAATCCAATGATGCATGTTCTTATTTGTCCCCTTCCTGGAGTGAGATAGAGGGATGATAGAGACAACGTGGATGGTTAATGTTGGGTGATGGATTAAAAGGATAATGAGCAGTATAGTCTTTATAAAGGTCATTAAGAGACCTACTCTCAACATTATATAAATTATCCTCAAGAATATCCAAAGTATCACTAATACACGTATCCAAGATAGGATTAGATCCACTCTAAAAATTTTCAATAGATAAAACATTCAAAAACTTAGTTATGACTTCATCATCCTTATTAGGATCTTCAAAAGAGAAATAATTATCATCATTTTCTATAATATTAACTAAGGATGATGTTTTTGATGAGGAATCTAATTCAGATGTTAGTGTGGAACATGATCCTAATAATGAATTTGATGCCAACTTTGGTTTGCATGATGTTATGATACTATTAGGGGAGTGATTATCCATGATTGTCCTCTCAATGTGGGGTATTTTATGTGATGGGTGAGAGGGAGATGATGTATGATTAATGGATAAAGAAAAGATAGGTCCATGAAAGGAATTATGGGATATAAAAGGACTAGGTTTATGGGGAGTAGACTTGGCTTTAATGGAGGAGTTATCAAGTATGGGGGGATCATTTAGGATAGGTGTCACATTTTGAACTTAGCTTGAAAGAGAAAGGGCTTGATCATGATTAGGAAGTGAATCTTAGCATTCTTATTTTTGTTCACCTAGGGATGTGGATGCATCTAGTTCATTATTAATCACAATATCAATGTTGTCAATGAGGTTTTGGACTTAATCTTGGAAAGGTCAACATCAATTAATGGTATGCCCCCAAGTTTGATCATATGTGCAATATTGGTGATCTTTATAGCAAGAGGGCATTAGCTTAGTGGGATAAAGATGTCAAATGGGTGGATAGACCATCATGTTAGTGGTGATAAGTTATTTGAAAAGGGCTTCCAATGATATAGGAAGGGGAGTATAAGGACCTGTTTCATGTTGTGACTTAGACATGGAAGCATTGGACTTATGATTAGATAGTTGTGGATATGACTGGGTGATGAACCATTAGTGGCCAAGATTGGACTCCCTTTGCTAGTATGGGAAGGGGAAGTTGATGGTTTATTACTAGTGGATGAAGGGTTGGTATAGGACTCACAAGAAGGGACTTGGGTGAGAGGTACAATGAGTTGAAGGGGATCAACACCTTCGAGGAGTGGTACACCTATCATAATGAACTTTAATAAGATCTCATCATTATGGGTAGCTATATATTAGTCTATGAAAGTGGGGTCTAGTTCCATGGTGATGGTTGATAAATGATAGGTGATGTAGGTAGGATAAGAATTGGATAAGGCTCTTGAACAAAATAGATTGAAAGGACTGAGCTAATAAGTAGATAATGATGGAGATGAGATAGACTACTAGATTAAGGATTATAATAAAATGTTAGACTAATAGTGTAATAGGTGATAACAACATAACAATAATGCCTAGTTATCAAGCTATTAAAAGGATTGGGAATGTGATGGGTGCCTAATATTCAAAACTAGCAAGAGGATGATATGATGGGTGATAGTAATGAATAAAGTAGAATGATTTAACTAGATTATACGGATGGGTTTGCTAGATTGAGACTGACAAGGTAACAAGGTGTTAACAATATATTGACTAGGTATGAGTATCTAACCAAAGGATAAATGATAGTGGAGTAGGATGATGGAGATGATAGGTAGCTGAAGACCTTAGACTAACTCTGTTAAAGATAGGATGGGGGAGGATTAGGTGGTGAAGGTGATTAGGATAATGGAATAAGGATAAGTGTGATGATGAAATGATAAATGAGTAATGAAAGATGGATGTTTTATACCTATATGTGACCTTGAATCCAACTAGGATAAAATGAGATGATGACTAGCTAGGTGATGAAGGCAAGGTCAAGACAAGTGATTGGGTATGGATTTGAGATAAGATGTGGAGGATGAGGTATGATTAGAATGTGATTATGGGATGACTAATGATGTATGATTCTAATGAGAAGATGTGATTAAAAGGATTTATAAGGGAGTGAATTATGTAAACAAGAATATACAAGGTGATGGGATAATGAGACAAGATGGTATGGGGTTGATTAGGACTATGGATGAGGTGAACTTAGGATAGACTATGGATGGCGAGACAATATGGGATTAGGATAGGTGATGAATTATGATCAAATATGTAAGGGGGTGATGTCAATAAAATTATATGGGAATGATTAAGACTATGATGTGATTGATGGATAAGGCAAGGTCAAAGTGAGGCATGATTGATTATGGATCAGGTGTTCTTATGAAAAGGTGTGATTAAGATAATGAGTAGATGTGACTAATATGGGATTTTAGTATAATATACAAGAGAATAAATTATGTATAAAAAGATGAGGCTAGGATACATAAGATGTGACTAGGATTGGGTGGATATGACTAGGAATTAAATCAAGATGGTGATGATGATAGCAAGGATGGTCAAAATAAGATGGAGGTGATAATGTAATGATAGATGAGAAGTTGATATGGCTAGGCTAGGATGGGATGAAGACAAGATGGGGAATGGGAGATGAATGTGTAAGGTACGAATGTAAGTAAGTAGGATAGGATGTGACTAAAAGGATATACAAGGGAATAAAATTATTTACAAAGGGGTGAGATAAGCATATACAAAATGTGATCTAAATATGTGATGGGGTGTATAAGATGACATGTACAAGGTAAGATAGGGATATGACTTATGATAACTAGGTAGGAATAGACAAGATAAAATGAGATAAAAAAGATAGGATGACAAGGATGATGACTAGGATATATACAAATAATATAGGATAGAGGTGTGGTAAGGATATATAGTATTATATATACAAGTGACCTAGATAGGCTTAGATAGGTAAAGGTTAACTCAACTCACAAACAACATAGGTTTAGCATAACACATACCCAAATAAGCAATCCACAACCTATGATTAATAAATTGATGGGTGTTTAACTTGATGCCCTCACCATCCAATGGATACATAGGTGAATATGTAGGATGATGACCCATTATGGAATTGATCAAACCCTCTTGACCTTACTTGCACTTGATGGCTACTTTGGTGTTGATATTGATGCCTTTAATGAAACCCCTGTTATGGCTAGAAGTTCTTATCTACGTTAAATGGGCTCTTGAGGAGCATCCTTGATATACACAAAGGTACATTGGGGACCAAGTCTATATAAGTTGATGGCTAATGCTTGTTTTAGATAGTTAACTCTTCCCCTTCATAGATGACCTGTATGGGGTCAACTACTTAGCCTAATGATAGTTGTCCCTAATTTTTATACTCTACCAAAACATAGAGTTTGATTAGTGTGTAGTGATGAAATCTATGACACTAACCCCTATACACTAAGCCCATGCATGGGTGTCAATTCCACATCACATGCTATCCTAAGGGAGGGCTTAACAAATAGGTAAAACACATGATATAATAAATTAATTGATCTAATTACTTATGTGTAATAAGTATGATACAATGATTATTCACAAGTTGACACAAGAAAGTACATATAATAAAAAAATCCAAAAAATATATATACACACAAAAAGATAATTAAAAATTATATATAATACAAAATGATTAAAATGATATGAAAAGTGCTAAAATGGGTCTTTGAGTAGTGGCCTACAAGCACATAAGTTATTAGTTTTTATTGGCACTCAAGAGTGGGGTCCTACAACAAAAAGTTTGGTAGTTTTGATAGACCATTTTTAAAAGGTAACCTACAAAACAAAAACATTAGACTAGTAAGATGATGTTATCAAAATGACCCCTATAAGAAACAGGATATTATCCAAATATGCCTTAATAAAATACCCTAAAAAGAAATAATAATTTGGCTTTATAACTTCTTTGGGGTGAGTGGGACATGACATGAGGGTTTGGGGGTGGTAACCCCCAATAGGTTCAAGGAGAAGTGACCCTTATGGGGTTTGGGGGCAGTGCCCTAGGCATGCTTTGAGATTTGTGTGAGGCTTGAAATGACTCAAAATTCATTAAAATTGACTCAAAAAGTGGACTTAAAAAGGACCAAGTTTTAATACAAAATCACAACTTCTTAGTGCAAAACCATGACTTGTAAGACAAAATTTTGATTCAAAAGTGGTGGTTTTGCAAAAGCTAGCCAATCATGATGGTTAACTACAAAACTATGATTGCTTAGATAAACCTATGACTAGGATCAACAATATTGTGATTATTCATAAAATGATTATGACTAAAAAATACAAAATTGTTACTATAAATAAATTGAGAGTCGTGATATTACAAGAAAGTAACAAAACTTTGAAATTTGATTATTTTCTAGAAATAGGTGTTTTGATAGATTAATGTAGATGAAAGAATGATTATTTATAGATGACTATGGGGGACTAAAAGATTAGCTTTATGATGTTATACAAAATTTTGATAAATAAGATATTTAAGATGAGATTTTGATTCAATTCTAAACCTACCTTGTAATATCAAACAAAATTATGACAAAACTAGTAGGTTACAAGATCATGATTGGAACTACAATACCATGACTGCTTAGTTCAATCCTATGAGTCTAAATGTGTTGATAGTTTCAGTATTGTCAAGAATAAGGAAAAGGGGAAAGGGCCTATGTTTTGTCTTTATCTCCTCCTACCTTGACCTTTTTAGTAGACCTTGCACGACACTCAAACCACACAAAAACCAAATAGAATTCTAATACAAGATTGGGGTTAGTTGATAGATATGCATATATTGTAGAAACCCCTAAAATATTGAACAATAGATTATATTATGATAGAGTCCCCTATAAAAAAAATAGAACATTAGTGTAAAATATTATAGATTCTGAGATAGGGATTAACTATTAGCAACTTTATTTAGCAACTTTATGTAAACTGATAATATCATGACTCTTAGTTTCAATCCCATGACTAGCAAGACAATATCATGGCTGGGATAGTTGCAAGATTATCAAAAATAGGCCTACAACACAAAAATTGTAAACAATTTACAATATCATGATTGGGATTGATAGTATCATGACTATCTAGACAAAATCATGACTATCAAAGTCATAGTATTGTTAAAGGCCAAAAACCTACGTAGTTAAGTAAATGGTTAGCAATTAAGTAGGTGGTTAGAATAAAATCATGACTCATAGGGGAAATACTATGATAGCCTTAGATAATCTCATGACTATCAAAGTAATATTTTGACTACAACTTGTGCATGTAATATTTCAAAATTTTGAGATTTCTTGATCTAGTTAGACCTATACTCCCGCCATGGTCATCATTATGTGCACCAAATATTTTGGATTTAATCTATATTACTAATTTTAGTAACAAAACTCAATGATACTAATAAGAATGGATAAAATAGAGAAAATTAGAATAAAAAGCACATTCTTACCATTCTTTTTACCTCTTTAAAACTCCATTCCAAGATTTACACTTGAATGATTAGACTCAAGTTGACACTATGATGCTTGATTAGAGATGTTGATAATAGATGTTTGGTTTTATGATTATTTTGGCATGGATTGGATATGAGAATGCTTATTGATGAGGATCAAATTAGCATGATTATGTTATTGAAATTCTAGTTGATTTGAGGGTGGAGGGAGAGCTTGTTTAAACAGGCGAATGGAGAGAATTTTGGAGGAATTAAAAATAATTTAGATGTCTCTAGTTTAGAGACTTTTAAAGACTTGGTGGATCTTATCTAACTCAAGAGGCTTCTCTATTAGTTTAGGGATAATGGAGGATTAAAGGGGATTTAATGAGGATTAGGATTCCTAGGGGTGTAGGAATACCTAGGGAGTAGGTTAGTAGGTAGGTAGGTGGAATTATGGGAATTTTGAATTTTCATATAATAGATAATTGGGATTAGTTTAGGATAATATGGATAATTAGAATAATTAATGAGGGAATGGGATAAATAAGGTTAGTGAATGAAGGAATATTAAAGGGGGATATTAGCTATATGTCTAGAAATAGAATAAATTAGTAGAATAAAATAGGATAGGTAGAATTAGTGTCAACTAATAGGAATATTAGTCAAAAATAATAAAGTGAGCAATTTTAGGTGTATATAAGCACCACTCAAGTATCTACTAGTATGTCATAGGTATAGATTACTACACCTATTAAGATAGTAATATTATAATTAATGGCATCAACATCCCAAAACTCACCCACAGAACTAAAGATCCCTCTCATTTATAAAAAGAAGCCTAAGACTCTTACAAGTAGTCCTATAGTAGAACCAATACAAGGCTTGCTAGATGAATCTTAGTAAAAAGAGGTGATAATCAAAGACATTGAGTATGAATTTGATGAAGAATTAGAACTAGAGGTAGCTAAGGCCATAAGCCATAAAGTAGGACCCATAGCACCAAATTCTCTAGGTACCCAACCTTTTGTAAGTTTTCCTTTATCTTATATACCAATCTTTGGAAAAGTTTCAATTTCTTTTATGCTAAGTTAACCCCAGGTGTAAGTCCCTACTTTCACTTCCATTAACCCCTCCATTACCACCACTACCATTGATCCCTCTATTTCTAGTTTCATCACACTCCCCCAACCTACCTCCTTTGTCCCTACTATCACTTACACTATCAGAGCCCTTGAAAAGGTGTATAGGAAGGTATAAATTATTTTAGCCACCCCATAACTTCATGTCCATTCCAGCCAAATTTAACTTATGATTCCATATGTATGTAATAAAAATTATGTGATGCAAAATGAATTAATCTTGGATCAGATAAGATAGTGCACACCTACACTTCTAATTGGGTATACACTTGTTAAGTGGGAGCATAACCAATATGGGGATTTGTGAGACCTGATTAGGGGATCACTTGTATGATTTGTCATAACACATAATGCTAAGAAGGCTTCCAAATCCTATAGTGTAACGCAATCACACAATAACCCTAAAATATCCCTATGATTTGATATTCACTTATGCTAATAAACAAGAAAGTAAACTATTTTAATAGCAAGAAAAGTAAACTAATCTAGTGTGTACCAAAGCTTTTGGCACAAAGTGGGGGTTAGGACAAAAAAAAATAAACAAAAACTAAATTAAACATGCATAAGAGACATATACTCACATCAATGTATATGAAATCCTAATACATGGAAGAGAAGAATACATATTGTATTATCTATCTACTCTTACAAAGGAGAAATAAAGCTAGGAATACTTACCTTTGAATTGAACCTACCAAGTCTCAATCTCTCCCTTGGCCAAGGTGCTTTGTAAGAGGTTGTTGTGGATTGTAAGGATAACCAAGATAAATTAGATCTAGGATACATGACCTACCTAAGCATCCAAAATGCTTCTCCATAAGACAAGATCAGAGCTCCAAAGAAAGTATTGAACCTTAAAGCTTTATTCCTCAAGTAGAATGGTCAATATGTAGATGTTCATTTATAGTTCTTTGCTTGATTCTTATATTATTATAAATGGTGGGAAATGACCTTATATATATATATTAGTATATTTCCTAAAAACCATTCAAACATGTCAGTTATACTAGGTTGATTGGGTCAGCCTAGTACATTCTTGGGCTAATGCCTAAAGTCTGTGCTAGGTCAGTTGGGATGCAAGCAAGTTAAAATAGCTAAAGTGTCCTCAGAATACACTAGGTCAACTAGGTCAACCTAGTGTACTAAATAATTAAAAAGGGTAATAGGGTAATAAATAAAGGAATAAATCCTAAGGTTCATGGTTTTAGGTAACTAGTGTGTAGATAGCAAGTTGCAAAAGGAACAACAATCTTATGAAGAACCAATGGTCTGCCCACCCCTTTCTTGATGCACCCATTAAAGCATGCACTCAAAGATATTGAGACTAAATAGGTTCCTAAAAGATATAAAGTTTCATTAATCAATAAAAGTTTGAAAATGTTATGTGTATACATATGCCCCAATCGAAGCTCATCATGTGTCATGTAAGTGCAAAATGGGATGGTGTTTCAGAGATAGAACATGATAACACCTAGTGTTGATGATAAGTATGGTGAAATAAGAATAAAATAAGATAAATGAAAGGAATAAATTGAAAAATACATACCTTTAACTTACCTTACTTTTATAGATAAAGAAGAAGATTATAAGAAAGTGAAAGCATCCAATGTAAAGCACACTAGGTAAACCTGTAGAAGTTAGTGAAAAAAGAGCCAAAAATCAAAAAAAATGGAAGACAGGAATATGATAGTGTAAAATAATAACTAAATAATTATGAATATAATTTATTTTATGGTTTACAAAATGGATGATCAGAAACAAAGATATGAGCAAAATAAGGAATCTAAAGAAAAATAATTGAGAATTTTGAATTTTGAAAAAGTGGTTTTAAATAGGAAAAAGATAAATCATTTTGTTATTTTTATTTGTAAGAAAGGATAAAAAAATATAGAGAGAGAAAACAAGATAGGATGGTGAGGGAACAACATGATATGCAAGACAGAACCCCAAGAGCAAGAGTAGGTGTACTACAGATATGCAACCAAGAATCTCAAATTGGTTTTTAAAATTTGCATTGATTTAAGTGAATTTTGAGTAAATTTTATTTTAATAATGTATACATATAAAAAATGAACAAAATTAAGTTATAAGGGTAGTAGCTAGGAAGATCAGAAATGGGTTGGAAGGAAATAAAGAGAAAGCAAGAAATAGAAAATTTTATAGCAAAATACACTAGGTCAGCACACTAAACCTACTAGGTTGACCAAGTCGACCTAGTAGGTTGAATCAAGGTGAAAATACATATGGTTGACCTAGTAGGTGTAGGTCAACCTAGAGTATTCTTCTAGTTGAAACTAAGTGAAAAGGTGTCTAATTAATCTATAAGGGCCAAAATGGAACTTGAGCACTGAGGAGAAGAAGATAAGAGGAAAAATAATAAATTTAGGATAAAATAAGATAAAATTAGGGAAATTTTGGTCAAAATAGGTTGACCAGGGAGCCAAAATAAGCATAAAAGGCATGTCAAAAGTTGAAAGAGGGCTAGAATGGCCTGAAATGACCAAAGAAGGGCAAGAGGGACCAAAATAGATAAAAATAAATAGAGTATGCTTGTTTTTTATTAAAGATAGAATGTATAAAAAATGTATTATGATTATACATGGCATGGAGGAACTAATACATCCTTTGTTATTTCTTGATTGCAAAGATAGACATGGTTTTAGAGATTACTAGGCATGTCTTGGTTACCAAATTTGTTAGAGAGGTTAACAGATGGAGACAGAGCTAGACTGGTGGCCATAAGTCTAGGAGGTATAATGGATATGTGTAAAATCCCCCTGAGTGTAGATGTGTTAGTCATGTTCCTTAGTTTTTGGGAATGGCTGACCAACACCTTCAGATGGGAGGTGGATGGGGATGTGATAAAGGTGGATATCACACTAGAGGATGTCCATGTTATCCTCAGACTACCCATAATAAGAGCACCAGTGATCATAGGGATACCAAATAGCATAGAGGAGAGGGGAGCCTTAACCATGTGGGCTATAGGCTTAGATATGATATTACAAAGGTAGAGAGTGAGTATGGATGATGTGTATATATTATAGATTCTAGATCTTTAGAAGGTAATGATATGCCTTGTGATATAGTGAGTGCTTTGTCACAAGTTAGATGGTAAGGTACCATTATACATGATATCTTTGAGCAAGATGATGTTGGAGAAGGGAGTGTTATATGATTTGGGCTCTATTATCTGGGTCTAGATTATTCATGATCTATTTGAAATATAGTTTAGAGGACATAAGACCATAATACCAATCATACTATTGATAACATAGATATATGAGCGATTTACTATATATCAGCCAGCTAGGTTACCCCATGTGGTCAATAATAGGTCACCTTAGGTGAGGATATGGAGGGAAGAATAGGTAGTTTGGGTCATGCCCCATGTACCAATGCTATAGATGGTGAGACACACTAACAAAGTGTGGTGACCATATGAGCAGCTAGTGACTACCTATGAGACCTAGCACATAGTTATACTAGCATTACAGAGGAGAGAGGTGATAGGGCACTATACATGGTAGAGAGAGCCACATCTAGTGGCATATGTGTTAGGTCAAATGGTTATACCTCATCCAATGAAATTGATACTCATGCTTGAGTAGTGGACTCATCATGTGAGAGAGCCATGAGGGAAGAGGTGACTTAGACCATAGATAGTGAGACTAATATTGAGGCCACACTAGGAATAACCATGGACTAATCAAGTATGATGAGGTGTAGAGCAAGAGGAGGTGAAGGGAGGGGTGGAGATATTAGAGAGACCACCACCAGATCCATAGAGAGACAAGCTATGGAAACTAAGGACATAATAGTGATTAAGGTAAGAGGAAAGAGCAAAGACCATCATCATCCTTAGTGATTTAGTAAAGGAGCCAAAGGAGAGGATAAAGAGACCACTTATATGGAGGCTAAGATGGATGTGATCTATGATCACTAGGTTTGAGCTAAGGAGGTAACCTATAGAGGATGTACTAGGAGGCCACGTAGATGAAGAGATTGTAATAGGTGATCACATAGATGGTAAGACCATACGATTTGAGACACAGATAGGTAAGAAAAAGTATGATTTTATTTATTGTTTAAGTTGTTATTTGGTAGATAGATAGATATTATGAGATATGACAATGATCTAATATCCATCTAGTGTGATTTTACAAGTGTACCTAAGAATGAAGAGGAGAAATGGGGTTCACTAATTAGGGGAGCACTCCATGACATCCTAGACAAGACTCTAAAGTTGTACAACCCCATGACACTAGAGGATCTAAGTGTCCCATCTTCCCTAGCTTAGGTGATTTAGTTCAAACTAGTAGAATCAATCTAAAGGTAGATACAGATGTAGAGAGAGAGGGCATATCTACTAGTAGAGATGGGTGTAGGGGAGAGGTAGGCCTAGAAAGCCTTAGCCATTAAGATAACTACACATCAAGATATAGTGAAACATATGATGTAGGTATATATGATGATGCAAACCTAGCTGATGTAGGCACATGTAGTGACCCAGACTAATTTAGTACAAGCACAGGGGTAAATATCATATCTATAGGGATAGGTAGGGGGATTGAGATCTAAGACTACCTCATTATAGCATACTATTTAGAAGATTCATATTGAGGCCTCATTGGGTAGCATGGATAGGCCATGAGATAGACATGATGGGGCTTAGCCCTAGTGTTGAGGCTTTGTATATGGTTGTATATGTTGTAACAAACTCTTGAGATATATACAAGATGTATCATTTTGGCTTACTGATGTGATTATGTATGTTGTCTTTATGATGGTTGGGTTTGTTCATTATAGTTGAGGATATGGATGTTTTAGATATATTTATTTTTAGCACATGTATTTAGATTTATTTTATATTTTATAAGAAATACATGTGATGTGGTTTCTTTTCTATCATTATGGATAACACATGCATGGTTTTAAAAATAAACAGGTAAAAAGACCTGGAAAAATATAATCAATCAAAAATATACTACACACTAATTTAAGCTGGGAAATGTGTAATAACATGAAAAATTACTAAGTATAAAGAACCAAGAGAATGGAAAATAAGATGGGAAAAGGGGGATTTGTTTTTAAACCATTGTGAAATATTTTGGCACCATATTAAAATAAGTCAAATCATATTAAATATCATGTTGGTAAGTATGACAAACAAAGTAATAAAATGGAAGGGATGAAAAGGGAAAAAGTGGAATAAAAAAATCAAAATTAAGTCAATCAATTATACTATTTCATGATGGGAAGTATAAAATAGACAAAATTTTCAAAAATTTGGTCTTAAATTTATCATACTAATTCAAGCTAGGAAGTATGAGAAATTTAAGAAATGGTTGTAATCTTATATGCACTCAAAAAATAAGAAAATAAAAGGAAAAATAAAATTTAAGTAAGCATAAAACATACTAAATATCAAGATGTGAATTATGTCAAATGATGTGTAACCTCATAATCAATCAAATATTATCTCTTGACACATGTAATTTGGATGTTGACTTATTTTTTTTTAAAATTGTTTTGTTCTTTTGTGAGGAGGATCAGGTCCTATCTGTGGTCTTACACTATGACTCAAAAAATAAATCCCAAGGGGTACCAAAATATCATTGGTAAGTAAAAGGATTAGGACTGATAAATCAAGGATGTGGGTAATAGGATGGAAAAGGTGGTAATTTGTGAGGAATATCGGGTCCTATCCACTTTCTTACAAATCAACTCACAAATTAAATATGATGGGGAGTGATTAAAAAGCTAAACAAAATTTCTTAAGAGGAAATATGAGGAAAGGAATGAAAAGGGGAATGTAAAAATCAAAGACTTAGGCATCTTATGAGAATACCTTAGGAGGCAAGAGGCATACTAAGAACATGAGAAGACACTAAGTGACTAGTGGCCATCTATGTACAAAATAAACCTATTCCCTTATAGGCATAAATTTTTATAGGAAAATAAGTGTTATACTAAGATTAACTCATGGAGGTATATTGGTACAAATAAAATTAAAATGGACCTACCTCCCATGATGATTCCCATGCTCCTTAGGACCCCTTATAGAGTCATCGATCTACTAAGAAGATTGGGTACTGACGTGATAAATTAGGTAGCACTAAGAGATTTATTTTTTTAATTTTCCTCTTCGAATCTACTATCCTACCACACCCTAAAGGACCTCGGCTCTATCTTGAGGCTAAATGTGGAGTTTGAGCTTCAACTACAAGGAGATGTGCTTTGAATCATGTCTTTAAGTGTGATTTAACTTTTGATAATATTTTTGCCTTTGATATCATTTCATTTTGTTTAAATGATTTGGATTTTAAATTTATTTTGAAGGATTTTTAATATTCCTCCTCCATATGGATTTGGAAAACTAAACATGAGATAAATAGTGATACACATGAATGAGTTATAGGCTAAGGCTAAGGTAGCTAAATAAACTAAGATAAAATACTGACTAGGATACTTAGGCTTGATAATGAAAAATTATGTGATCTCAAGTCTCAACCATGTATATGCTTAGTTTTTGGAAAAGGAAGAAGGCATAAGGAGATCTAAATAAGGACCGGTGAAAGGAAATAGTAATGAGAAATATTATTTGCTAACTGATCACATGGTAAAAGGAGATAATGACCAAAAAGGGATAGGGTAGATATGACCAAGTCACCATGATAACTATCTATTAAAAATAAATATAAGAGAGAAAATAATCATGAATATACAAGGGAAGATTTTTTAGAAAAACTCTAAAGAAAAAGAAAGCAATGATAAATAAAAAAATAGCAATGATAAATAAAAGACAAGTATATGCAAAATATAAATAATCAAAACTAACTATAGTACAATAAAAAGGGATAACATGATATAAGATAATAAATAATTTGACATAATGTTAAATGATATAATCAAAAATAGATTAAAATAGTATTAAATCACATGTCCAATCCAAATGTAAATGAGAAATCACCATGTATGTGCTCATAAATACTGGTAAATTTGTCCACACGCATTATCCAAGACATTAGATAAATCTCTATGAAGCTAGATATGAACTATTGTTAATGTCTCATCAATCTTTATTGAATACTAGGAAATTACTTCTTTTCTAATCTCCTCAACTTAAAAAGTAGGAATACTCATTGGATCATGCTAAGGAGGGGAATTAGGTGAAGGATGGTGAGGATAATGTGTGGGAATGGGATCTATGAGAAATGATATAATCACTGATGGATAAGAATCCATGGGTAAAGGAGGGTCCACGGGTGGATAAGGAACCATAGGTGGAGGCACAGAAGGTGGTGAATGGACCATAGGAGGTGTGGTTGTAAGAGAAGAAGGAGGAGCCTTATTTTGAGAATTACCTATGGGAGGGATGGTAGAAGGTCTAGTAATAGCTATAAGATGATCCTTAAGATGTTTCTAAAAGATACGGTAATGATCAGTATGATGTGTGCCACATTGGTGCCATAGACAATACCTCTCACCATACTTAGGTATATATTCAATAAGAATATTTTTAGGAGGTATGGTAGTGTCTATTGACAAGGAAGAAGGATGAAAGGTATCATTGTATTATTGTAATTTATGATAATGGGTAGAAGAGTTATTATCTATCCCATGGAAGTAATAGATACGCTTGTGAGTATTCTTAAGAGAAACATTTACGAGAGAAGGTGTAATAGGTGTGGATGAAGAAAGAGATGGATCATCAGCCCATTTTGTGGGCAAAGGAATCAAGCCATAACTAAGAGAAGGTGGTGAGGGAAAAGGAATGGAAGTAGGCTGAAAATAAGGAGTACTAATGGAAGAATTAAAAATAGGCTCATCAATAGTGGAAGAAGTAATAATAATTTGTTTTGACATAGATTTCACTATGGAGGAGTGGGATCAATACAAGATTTAAGGATGGTTGTACTAACCTTAGGATTGAACCAATGACAGGAGTCAAGGAACCTAGAAAAATGGTAAGGTTGGGTCATAGAATGATCCATGAGCATAGTCCTATGGGGATCCTCAAAAACTAGAGGTGTTGGTGCCATCTCTATTCTACGATAAAGAGAAAAATACAAGAATCAAGAACTATAAATGTTGGAACATGAAAAGATGCACAAAAAGACTCAAATAAATAAGAATGATAACACACAATCTTAGCATCATGGGATTGGAAAAGGCCACCTAATAAAGGATCATCTAAAGAATAGCCATCATCATAATCTAGTGTATGAAGATCAATGACACAAGTTGTAATAACTTTGTAATTAGAATAAGCATAGTGAATAGAATGCCTAGTATTGGATAATACTATGGGAATGTCATCACAAGGTGGTTTGTGATAATGAGGTTGTAATGAGGCTAGAATTTGTGAGATGAGATGAGGCATGAGATCATAAGTTATAATATTTAAGTTAATCTCATAGGGCTCATCATTATCAAAGTCTAAAAGATTAGGACGGATGTTACCAATGAGCTCAAGATGCCCATTGTAACCTCTGGTTGAGTTGATAGGAAAGTTGAAAAGCTATGATTCATAGAATGGAATACTAGATAAAGGCTTGAGAGTAAAAATCTTAAAAACACCATGATATTGGAATTGCTCAAAATTCTAAGGGTTAGGATATCCTTAAATCCTGTAAATGACTCCATTATAATGGAATTTAACACATTGGAAGGCAAAAGAATAAATATCTTGCATATGATGAGTCTATGACCTACCAATTAAGATGTTATAAGAAAGAGGTAAATTAAATATCATCACCTTTACATGAAAAATAACAGGTGGGATAGTAATAGGAGCCACACACACCCAAGAGGAGGCATTTTCCTTCTATCATATCCTTTGCAAGTACTACATGTATACTTAATATTGCATTTTAAATATCTAAGGGTTTTAATGAAATCAATAAAAACAACATAAGTGTTAGAAACCTCATCAATCAATGCTTGTTTGACTTGGATATCACCTATTTTGACACTAATAAATAAGGGAAGATCATCTGCACAAAGTATAATCTCATCAAAAATCATAGATATAATGGTAAATTTCAAAGAAATAGTATTGTCAATAGTTTCATCAATATTGATGGACATCTCTTCACATTGTTGTAAGATACTATCCTTAAAACTAGATAAGGCTACCTCTCATCCTACTAAGGGAGAATGAGGGACATTCATCTCAAATAATAGTTACATAAGATGGTTTTGATGATGAGTATATGTCCTCATAATCTTTATAAATGGAATTTGAGATGGGAGATTAGTGAGTTTCGCAATGGGATCCCACACATCATAACCCATGAGAAAATTGTTAGATATAGGTGCATAATGGTTAAGGAGGTCTTTGGAAGGAAGAACTGAAGAGCATTGTAATTTTTGATGATAATAATGAGAAGGTTAAAATAATGTTTTAAATCATTTGGTGATGAAGAACTAGTTGGTTTAGATTGATCTTGAGAAGTAGAAGAAGTGTTAATAGAAGGTTGATTATCATTGGAAGATTGATTATCATTGTTACTAGAAGATGATGAAAGAATAGTATAAATATAATGAGATGTGTTATCCAAGGGATAATAATAAATTAGATCATCATCAAATTTTATAAGATCTTCTTGCCTCAACTCATTAAAATGAGTTATAAAAGAATCTTGGATAATACATAATGTCTTAGAAGGAGGAAGGGTATAGATAGGTTGGGAATCAATGAAATCCACCACCCTTCACATATTAGTCATACTAACCACATTTTCTTTGAAAATGGGTTCAATAAGACTTTATACATTATTGGTGGAAGAGGTGGGATTGTCTTGGTTTTCTTGAATAGGTTGATGATTAGATAAAAGATCTTTGTAAATAGCTAAATGAACATTTTCTTGATTTAAGGCTTGGGTTTTATAATGAGTTTGTTAGTCTTTAAAATCAACTTCATAATCATTTTTGATGCTTGTGATTGATAGCATCGTGATCAAAATTAGGACCAAGAATAAAATCCATAGCTAAATTATGAATTTGTCTATAGGTCTCGTAAGAGTGACCCTAACTAGCATGAAACCAACAAAACTTGATAAGATCATACTAGGCTTTCATAGGAATAATAGGGTCAATATTTTGAGGGAGAGGCCTAGGTAGATGCTTAATCAAATTAGATAAGGAAAGATTCTTATGGACATTAATGATGTTTGATGATGAGAAATGAGGATTAGGATATTGTTGAGAAGGACTTGGTTTTGAAGAAGGGGTAGGAATGACAGCTTGAACATTGTGAATGGTATCATATGAATCGATAACACCATCATTGGTAAATTTTAGTTTTTATTTTTAAGTAATTGAAGAGGACCCACAAAAGGTTGGGGTGGATCAAATTGATGCATAAGGATATCTTATCATTTATCTTGGTCAATGGCCTCTTCCAAGGTACATGTAGAAAGGGTAAAGACTCAATATTTTAGTTTAAGAAATAAGGCTTTTATAAAGAGATGAAAGAGATTGTCATCTGCCATGTTATGTTCACACTTGTTTGACAAAGTCTTCCATAATTTAACAAAGGCTTGAGTGGTTTCATTTTCATGTTGTTTTCAATTGATGAAATGGGCCAAAGTGTTTTTGGGAAGATCACTAGTTTGTAAATATTATACTAAGGCATTCATTAAATCCTCCAAACTAGTAATGGAATGAGATCTAAGTTGATCATACCAATCCAAGGCATCACCTGTGAGGGTTTTGGAAAAGTGTTTAGTAGTATAAAATGTGTTTAATTTGACCCAATACTTATAAAGATTTCCAAATGTTTTAAGATGAAGGGTAGGATCAGTTGATCCATTATAAGAGATGGTAGGCAATATACCTTTGATATCAATGTTATCAATTTGATTAGTAAGAGGTTCATTTTGTAAATGATTTATAACTTTGTTGACTAATGTAGGTTGAGGAATGAGATTACCTTGATAATATTGAAGAGGAGGAGGAATACTTTGGTTATGTGTGCCTTAAGCCATTAGTTGTGGTTGTATTTGAAAATTAAGGTGGTTTTGCATTTTCATTATTTGATTCATGTTATGAGCTTTAATTTTGTTCATTTTATTGAGAGTTTGTAATAGTAGTTTGAGTTTGATTATTATTTTAGATTAAGGTAAAAGTAGGTTTTGAAGGGACCCCAAAACCCTCTAACAGAAATAAAAAAAGATAAAGCAATTACATCAACCAGGAAGAGCATTCCTAAAACCTACTAAAAAATAGCATCAAAATCAGGTTTTACAAGGACCTAAAACCATAAACCTAAACCAATAAAAGTACCCAAGTTTTACAGAGACCTGGAAACTCAAAATAAGTTTAAAACTAAGAACCAAGTATCAGGACCAAAAACAAAACCAGTTAAAACATCCAGCAATAAGGACCTGAATAAGAACAAAATCAACAAAGAAGACCCTAGTCTTCTATTGCAATTCCAGGATCATCTTAACAACCTCCTTTCCAATCGTTGTAGTATCTTGCATGGAGATAGCAGCTGAAGTAGCAGCATCTTGTAGGGATTTCTTCCTTGAGCTCTACCTGGTCCTCTTACTTGGACCCTCTAAGGATATTATTTCTTCCTTTGCTCTTTTTCCAAGATTAGCTGCAGTAGCACAGATGCTTGAAGTTACCTGCTCCATCTTAGTTCTGCTTTCCTTGATGAGCATTCTAAGATTATTCTCATAATATTTAAGTTTATTTGGGATATCTCTCATTTGCATCTCCAAATGGTTGATTTTGATCTGATCAACTTCCTGATTGAGTTTGATTATTGTTATTATAAGTAGTGTTGGTGTTTGAGTTAGTATTAGTGGCTTGGGTACCACTATTAGTGTTGACATGAGTTTGAGAAGAAATATGAAAATTTGAAGCACTAGTGTAAAAATTTGCTTGTGAATTAAAAGATGGAATAGTAAATGATTAAGATGAATAAGCACTAGAATAATGAATACCTTGGGTAGTAAATAATGAACTAGTAGATGGATTAAGGATAGTGGATCTTATGAGAGGCCCACTAGATGTAGAACCAACCATATTAGTTGAGATATTAGCCATGGATATAGAAGAAGTTAAAGAAGGAGATGTCATAGCATAAGGAGTCAAGATTAAAAGGAGAGATTGAGAAGTAAATAAATTGGTACCCCCAAATCTAGTTGAGAAAGTGGAAGTAGGAGAATGAGGTTCTTCAACTTGATGGATAATCATGAGGTTATAGATGGTAGAAGGGTCTTTCCCTCTATGTAGATGGAATTTTGTGATAGATAAAATCATTTTAAGAGTATAACATAATTAAAATTGATCTTCTAAGAAGAGAGGGTTATTTTGAAAAGAGGTATTATGAGGATTCCCATAATTCATTGTACAGGTTGTAATATGGACATTACTAGCATTCTCGAAAGGAACCCTACTTTGTCTATGGTAGACCCTATTAGGATTGGTGAATTCCATCATATCCACTAATTGATTTTCAATGTTATCACCAAATATATATTCCATGATGAAAGGAGGAAAGGCAAGATGAGATAAACAAGGAATCAAAAAGTGATTATAATTGAACTAGGTTGACTTGGTTGATCTAGTGTAAAAATTAGGTTTGTGGAGCTGAACTAGGTCCATAAGATCAACCCAGTACAGAGAAAAAAGATTGGAAAAAAGGGGAAAATATGAAAATAGTACTAGGTTGACCAAGTCAACCTAGTACAGTGTACACAGGTTGGAAAATATGCTAGGTTGACCTAATTGACCTAGCACAGTAAATAGAAAAAAGAAAGCGTTGATAATCAATTTGTGAAAATAAAGTGAGATAATTTATAGTTAATATATAAAGTAAATATTTAAAGTAATCAAACAATCAATTGAATTGATGTTATTCAATCCAATTGATGCATCCAAATCAAAAACAATGTACCAATATGAGCTAGTGCAAGTTCTTACACACATAATTGAGTAAAGAGCAAGAAAACAACTTGGAAAGTAAAGCTAGATAATTGGTTAACCTAGAATGTTTGATATTAAGAATGATTTTAAATGATAAAAATTTGGATATAAATAAGGTACTAAATATCAATCTATAGATTGTTTTAGGTGATTTTAAGATGAAAGGGACTGTACTGGCAATGATATAGGCTTGGTATTGGGGCCTACCCCCTCACTTCACACATTGTAGTGATAAGGGTGTCAGGTGATTAGTCAAAATATACCATTAACCATGTTTTATACTTGATAAAAATATCAATTTGGCTTCCCCCTTGGTGATGAAATCCAAGTAGGTTGGCCTGGGTAGTCAAATGTTAAAATATTTTTAGATGTTAAGTGATTTGGCCGTGTGTGCATAAAATAAAAATAGTGCAACTAATTGATTAATTAAAAACGTCCTAATTAGACTATGTGAACTTTTCTAAGCATACAAATAGTCGAGATGAAAGATGTGATTAGCATATAAGGTGAATTCTAACTTTGAAACAAGATATAGTGAAAACATTATATGCACAACAAATAGAACTAGGTCAAGAGTGTCAAGCTAGCACTATTGAAAATAGGGTCTGGAAAACCTACTAGGTCAAATAGGTTGACATAACTGTTTCAGATAGCAAATAGGACATAGAATTAGGTCGATTAGGTCAATCTAGTTGGTTGTGTAGAGGTAATTTTGAAGGCTGCAAACTTGAAAATAAAGTATAGAAATCGAGACATTGAGAAGAATATAAACTCATCTTGATGATTTAGAGATAGAAATTATTGATCCAAAATATATAAATTGGGTCAAGTTGGTTGACTAATAAATACATAAATCTACTAAAAAAGTGTTGAAAATGCACTAGGTTGACTTGGTCAACCTAGTTGGTTGGACTAGAAGTTTGGAAATGTACTAGGTCAAGTTGGTCGACCTATTAGGATGATCTAAAAGTCTAGAAATTAGAATTTGTACTAAGTCAAGTTGATCATTTAGGCTATATAGAAACTATTAAAGAGTAACTATAAATACATAAGGTCGATCAAGTTGACCTATTAGGCTAAAATAGTATTCTAAAAAGTGCTAAAAACCTATACTAGGTCGAGTTGGTCAATCTAGTTACATGTTCCTATGCACAAAGAAAAAGAAAATTGGTTCAACAAAATTGAACCAATATGTAAAAATATAAATAGAAATGATGAAAAAATAATTAAATGAATGAAATAAAAGTGAAAAAATACAACAAGGGTTGGATTGATCTAGATAACACTTCAGGTAATGATTTGAGAAACACTTCAGGTGACAATTCAGGTGATGGTCCTACCCCAATTGGTGGTAGAACTTCTCAGAGCCATAACTTTTGCATCATAGCTCTATTAGACTCCCCATTTGAACCATTGGAAATATAATAATGAAGGTAACACCATGATATGGCACAAGCTTTAGTTGGTGGGTTTTGATCCCCAAAAACCAAATGAAAGTGACACAAATTTTAATTTTAGTAGTGCAATCTAAAAATAGTAAGTTTTTAAAAATAGTAATTTCTCAAATTTTGTATTGTTGTAATTCATGAAATTCAAACCATTTCATTTCCATTGAGATTAGTGACCTTAAACATCCTCCTCCTACCTTCAAAAATAGGTATAAAGAGATATGTGGCCCAAAAATAAAAATAGACATCTCTTCCTAGAGATAGGCATATGTTATATATATAATTTTGAGAAATAAAACATCTCTTCTCAGAGATAGCATTATTATTTATGTGTTCTTGAAATATTCTTCAACCAAGACTTTTGAATTTTGGATCA
The DNA here is from genome assembly GCA_037957365.1 of Torreya grandis. NCBI lineage: Eukaryota > Viridiplantae > Streptophyta > Pinopsida > Cupressales > Taxaceae > Torreya > Torreya grandis. The sequence goes on from JARHVA010002027.1 coordinate 1,325,176, forward strand.
GTGGTATTAGATTGATTTGTCTTAAGAGTGTATGATCCCAAGGACACGGTCAAACTATAGGAAGCTTAGGTGTAAAATATAATATCCAATAGACTATCCATGTATTCATTCCAAATGACCTCAAATGGAAAACAACACTGAGACATCATATCCTTTCAAAGAAAAGGTTAATGAATCCCTCCAATAGTATTAAGTGTAGATGATACAATAATTCACCCAAATTCTCTAACAAATCTTGATAAGAAATTCTAGCTCCTCCTGCACCCCCACATCCTTTCAGTGCCCCAATACCCTTCAAGGTTCAGGTGAATTTTGATGTCCCTACATTTGAAGGTAAAATCAATGTTGATGTAGTAAAAAATTGTTTTGATCAATTGTCTTCCTATTTTTCTATAAATAAATTCACTGGTGAAGAGAAGATCACTTTTGCTCTTTTGAAAGCATCATTGTCTGTCAAGAATTGGTGGGAAGTGTACAAAAAGAGGTTCAGTACAGATGATATTGGCCTTAAAGAAGAACCTACCTAGAATTATTTCATATAAGTTATAAAGGAAGAATACTACCCCATTGGAGCATATGATGGTCTATATATACAGTGGCATCAACTTTTCCAAGGTAAAGAATAGTTTGTTCAAGATCACACTAACATTTTTCATTTCCTATTTACGAGATTGGGCATCTAGGAAAGTGAGAAACATAAGGTTCTCAAATACCATGGTGGAATACAATGGTAGATATAGGGGGAAATGGAAATATTTTATTTGGAAACCCTTAGTAAAGCATACAAGTTTGTGGTGAAGATTGAGCAGAAGCATGAAAGAAAGAATACAAAGAGTCAGCCTTCAAAATGGAAAAGGGAATTCCAAGATAAGTAACCCTAGAAGGGAAAGACCAAGAAATGGTGTGATTACCAAAAAAGTGGAACTCACTCCAAAGAGAAATTTCAAGCCATCAAGTCCCTACCTTCTGAGTCATAATCCTCAACATCTACTGCTCTACCTCATACACACCCTACAGTTGAAGAGGATGAAGAATATATTATAGATGTTGAGACTGATGCCATTGCTACTTCATCATAGACCCATGAGGAAAGGATAGATGACAAGGAAAGGTTGTTTCACTCTAATTTTGGGTGAAAGGTAAACCTCTACATTTCATTCTTGATATTGGGAGTCAAAAGAATTTAATCTTTGCTAATGTTTTGAAAAGTCTAAATCTATCCATGAAGCCTCACCTAAAGCCATATAATCTTAGATGGTTGAGTCTAGGGAAAAACTTTCATGTCACCCACCAGTGCCTTATTTCATATGCAATAAAACCTTTCCAAGATGATTTCTTGTGTGATGTGGTCAATCTAGATGTTTGTGATGTACTCCTTGGTTAGCCATTCATGGATGATCGACATGGCATATATGAATCAAGAAATTGAAGGATCACCCTCATTCTTGGAACATGGATCTATAAGGTGCCCATGGTACCACATTCCACATCTATCTCCTTGATTAGTGCCAAGAAATATGTTCTCATTGTGGTCAAGCCACAAAGATCTAAAAGGGGTGATGTTGTAACCCTGACTACACAATCAACATAACAATAGAAGCAAATGGATACCAAGCTAAGGAAGTTCATGGCCTTCCATCCATAGATTGATGGTCAAACAAAAATGGTGAACAATTAAGCCCTGCATATCTCCACAAAGCATATTCCATTCCAAGTATGCATTGGGTTCCAACCCATGACACCAAATTATGTATCCATTCCATATCATCCACCTCTATTGAACACTTTAGTTATAGCAAAACAACTGGACATTAGTGAGCTTGATCTAGAGTTTTGCTTCAGGGGATGAGAATTAGATCAAGACATAACTGCCACACTTGATAATGACTCTTGATGCAATAGGGACCATTACTTCTCAAGCAGGGAGGAATGATCTAGACAACACTTCAATAAATGATCCGAGCAACACTTCAGGTGATAATTTGGGTGATGATCCTACCCCAATTAGTGGTAGAACTTCTAGGATCCATAACTTTTGTACCATAGCTCCATTTGAATCCCTATTTGAAACATTAGAAAGATGATAATGATGGGAACACTATGATATGGCATGAGCTCTATTTGGTGGGTTTTGACCCCCAAAAACCAAATGGAAGTGCCCCAAATTTTAATTTTAGTAATGCAGTCTAAAAATAGTAAGTTTTTAAAAATAGTAATTTCTTGAATTCTATATTGTTTTAATTAATGGAATTCAAACCATTTCATCTCCCTTGATATTGGTGAGCTTTTACATCCTCCTCCTACCTTAAAAAATAGGTATAAATAGATATGTAGCCTAAAAAAGAAAACAAACATCTCTTCTAGAGATAGGCATATGTTGTATCTATAATTTTGAGTAATAAAATATCTCTTCTCAAAGATAGCATTATTATTTGTGTGTTCTTGAAATATTCTTCAACCAAGACTTTCAAATTTTGGATAATGGATTCATGTTGGGTTCACCAAAATGTATGCAATAAAAATTGTATGATGCACAATGAATTAATCCTAGATTGGATATTATAGAGCACACCTACACTTATAATTAGGTATACACTTGTTAAGCAGGAGCATGACCAATATGGGGATCCACTAGACCCGATTAGGGGATCAATTATATCATTTGTCACAGCACATCATGTTAGGAAGGGTTCCAAAGCCTACAGTCTAACACAATAACACAACAACCCTAAAATATCCCTATGATTTGATATTCACTTATGCTAATAAATAAGAAAGTAAACTATTCTAATAACAAGAAAAGTAAACTAATCTAGTGCACACCAAATTTTATGACATAAAGTGGGGGTTAGAACAAAAAAAATAAACAATAACTAAACTAAACATGTATAAGAGACATATACTCATGTCAATGTATATGGAATCCTAATACATAGAAGAAAAGAATACATATTGCATTATCTATCTACTCTTACAAAGGAGAAATAAAGTTAGGAATACTTACCTTTGAAGATGAACCTACCAAGTCTCAGCCTCTCCCTTGGCCAAGGTGCTTTTCAAGAGATTGTTGTGGCTTATAAGGATAACCAATATAAATTAGTTATAGGCTAAATGACGTACCTAATCATCTATAATACTTATCCACAAGACAAGATCAGAGCTTCAAAGAAATTATTGAACCCTAAAGCTTTATTCTTCAAGTAGAATGGTCAACAAGTAGATGTTTATTCATACTTCTTCACTTGATTCTTTTATTTTTATAAATTATTGGAAATGACCTTGTATATATAGTAACATCTTGCTTAAAAACCATTTAGACTGTTGGTTATACTAGGTCGACTAGGTTGACCTAGTACATTCTCAAGCTAATGCCTAAAGTTTGTGTTAGGTCGGTTGGGATGCAAACAATTCAAAATATCTAAAATGTCCCTAGAATACACTAGGTTGACCAAGTTGACCTAGTGTACTAAATAGGTAAACAGGGTAATAAGGCAAGAAATGAAAGAGTAAATCATGATAATGACTAGAATTGATAGGAAAGAGAATAACAAGCCTAAGGTCAAGGTTTTAGGGATCTAGTGTGTAGATATCAAGTGGAAAAAGGAACAACAATCTTATGAAGCATCAATGTCTACCCACCCCTTTTCTAGTGCACCCCTTAAGGCATGCACTCAAAGATATTAAGACTTGATAGGTTCCTACAAGATATGAAGTGTCAATAATCAATAAAAGTTTGAAAATATTATGTGTAAACACCATCCAGTACTTTCATAGAAGAAAACATAGTGGCAAGTGCTGGTAGGGGAAGGAAGGCCAAGCCCCAAGTAATCATCATCCACCCACTCCCTTAGTTTGGAGGAGTGGATTGGTCTAAAATTATATGGCCTTACCTACCTGATGTCCTTATTAGGGCCCAAAAAAATAGCAGGTTCAAGAAGAGGCTGAGGAAGAGGTTATTTTCATAGCTTATGATGCATCTCAATTAGACATTCCTCTATGGGCAGTTGACTTGAGAAGTAAGGCTTACCAAATGCTAAGCTTCAAAATCATGGAGCTTCCCTTAGTTTTCATTATATTATATCTCCCATGTGGTAGCATTTATAGGGTGAGGAAGAGGAAGTTGGAGGATGAAAAAGGCACTAAAATCATCTTTAAAGAAAGATAATAAGTGTTCTCCCTCATAAGGTAGAATAAGAAGCTAGGGTAGTCTCCATATGTTGAAAATCTTGTAGACCTAGCACAGGCACATAAGGATATAATAGTTTCTATCCATGAAGACACATAATTGGCTTGATAGGAGCTTAACGCTGAAGTGAAGACACTAGAGGTTGACGTGGAATAACTAAAGGAGTAGGAAAATATGGTGCACATTCCTACATGTATAGAAGTTGAGGTATAGAAAGTTGCTTCTAGGTGTTATAGTTCTTAAGAGGTAATGGAGTTCATGAAGGCTAAGATGGCCCCTCATGTGAGAAATTTTAACTAATTTTTGAATTTCTTGAGAGATGATAGTGTTAAATTGAAGATGTTAGTTTTATACACAAGAAACTCACTGTACAATCATCTAAACCTCATGACAACACTAAAGTCATCTAATACCTTGAATTTGGTTGTTAGTAGGTAGGAAAAGGTGAAAGAATGGCTAAAATTAGTTGGGTATTTAATCCCCATGTATCAAGTACATGAGGCCTAGCTCTTCCAAATTTTGCATGAGTTGAAAATATCTAAAGTGAAGGATGCCACTAGTAAATTTATCAATAGGATCAATTTTGACAAACTTATTCAAGATGTGATGGATGACTTCAAGCAAAGTTTACAAGGCCTAACACTTGAAGATATAGAGTCAAAATTAACTAAGACCTGGAAAAAGTAATTGAGGTTGAAATTTTAAATAATATATTTTAGATAACAAAGGATGAGCATGCAAAGCTCCTTGGGTAGGTTAAAATAATTCATCAACTACCACTGCTAAATTAAATATTATATAGAAATAGTATGATGTGTAGCATAAATCTTATGAGGAGAATGAGGCAAAGAAAAAGTGAAATTTTGGTAATGCATCAATGTTTATAACTTCCACCTTGATGGCCATACCAACCAAGGTGCATGCATGCTTAATATGACTAAGCCTTGATAGGCTAATATTTCATGCATATACAACTTTGTAATGGTGGACATATTTAGAATTTATTTATAGTTTGAGCCTTTTATTGTAGAATTTGACTTTATATTTTATACACATGCACATGTTGCATAGTTTTGGAAAGGTCAACTTATTTTACTAATAACTATAAGTTTTCTTTTATACACTTTTAGACCATAGTTAGAACTACATGTTTTAACTACCACATGTAATAACCTTGCTAGACTTGGAGGATGAGGCAACTCCTTCCCTAAGCCTATATATAGTTGTAACCAAACTTTTTTTTTTTTTGTCATAGAATTTTGAATGTAGAGTAGCAAAGTTATTTTGATCATCAGTAAAGTGTTTGAGTATTTTCTTTCCAAATTCTATGCAATTAGTTGTTATTTTCATGGTTATGTGTTTTCATAATCTTTAGTGTGCAATAGTTGTAAATAGATTCTTGATTGTTTTGATTGATGTATTGATCTATAGATATGTAATATCTTTTAAAGGATTAGTGAATATATTTATTACAATAGTTAAGTTCAAATTGAATCATATTTTTGAATATGTACTAGTGCTTTCTTTGGTGTAGTTTTCTATGTGTGTGTAATTGTTGCCTTAGATAATTCATTTTCACGAGCCATATTCTCCTGATTAAGGGTGTGTAATAGCTACCCTAAAAGGAGAAAACTTATCTAATGCTAGTGAATTTCTTACATCTTTATTTCTCTAGACTTTTTAGCTATGTCTGATTATATGTGTGTGGTTGTTACTAGCAACAGACATAGGTTTTGAAAGCATAGGTCTATTTAGAAACCAACCAGGGAAGTGATTTATGAGAACCATGGAGTCTTCTTTTATACCTTACCCTAACCTAATTTTTTTGGTTTGTTTTAAATATATACCCACTTTATATTATCAATCATCCATCCATCTAACTTGCTTAAAAATCCACTATCTTTAGGAACCACACCTCCATCCAAAAAACCTTGTCAATAACCTACATGCCCTACCCTTATTCCATCAATAGGTTGAAATAAATTTCATACCTACAACTTATGCCTTGGAGTGTAGTTTTTATCCATTGATATCCTAAAATGTTAGAGGCTACCTCATTATGGTTATTGTGTGTGTTTCTATGCTAGATTCGCTTTCTACATTCAAGAAAGGAAAGATGAAAAACTAAGAAGAATGGACGAGGGTTTGTGTGTACCTGGATGAAGTCATGTGCACCATTATCCAGAAATCGTGAGAACTCCTCTTTGGTTGTGGAGGATGATACCTACAAAAGAAAGAGATTAAGACAAAGAAGGTGTTAGATAAGGAGATGGTGGGTTGCCAAGCAAAATCTTGATCCCCGAAGCAAGAGCTTGAGGGATGTCAACCCACTGATTGATAAAAGTAATGTCTGATAAAAGGTAGAATGATAAAAGACTAAAATGATTAAAGACTAAAAAGGAAATGGAATCAAATGCTTACTTGAATGTTGTTGTCAGCCTGGTCACAGTCACCGACGTCGGTGGTCCTACCGGTGTTGATTGTCAAGGTCTACCGATGTTGATTAGTCTACCAAAGTCGATTAGTCTGCCGACATCGGTGGGGGTAGTGGTCTCTGCGACCAGCATCAGTCAGGTCTGTGGTCTGTGGATGGGTTTATGGTCTATAGACAAGTCTGAAAAGGGGTCTGGATGGGTTTTTGAGCTATTTAGATGGTCTGAGAGAGTCTAGTTTTGGTTAATGGTCTGTGCAGAGTTTTGGGTAGAGTTACAGGGACAATAGACAGAGTGTATGGTCAGACAAAGACAGAGGCAATAGGGAGATAGAGAAATAAGGATTTAGGTCTGGGCTATAAGAGGTTGCAAATGGGTAGAAGGTTGAATGACAAATGAATTAAAAGAAATACTAAAATGAAAATAGTAGCAAATACTTACCTCATATCTGCTGGAGAAGGAATGTTGCAGACTGCTTGTGCCTGTTGTTGGTGCTACTGGTGTGAAGGCCCTGTTGCTGGTGGAGTGGTTGAGGCAGAGTCCCTATTGTACTTACTAGTGTAGAAGCCTATTGTGTGTACCTGAGAGAGAGAGTGAGAGGTCTGGCAGAAAGATTGGCCGATTGATTGATAGATTGTAAGATTCAAGAGTTTGAGGAAAAGTAGGGGCTAAGGGAGGATAACAGATGTAGAAAACTGTTATGAATGCAACTGATGCTGGCAATATCACTGATGTCAATCGATAGTTAACTGATGTTGGCAGCTGGAAGGTAGGAAAAAGGCTAAAAATAGCCTTTCATCTTTTTTCCCAACTGCCAGGTCAGCGAGTCTGAGGAAGAAATGGTCGAAGGTGGCTAAATGGATGCGAGAGGATGAAATTGGGGTCATAAATGGGTCATGGGGGGATGAAGATAATCTAAAGAAGGGCATCCTAGGGTGGTGAGGTGGCAAGGGAGAGAGAATTATTAACTTAAAATAAGATAATTATTTCAAATTAATAAGACATGGGTTAGGAGTGGTTAAGTGGACCAAACGGGACTAAAAGGGGGAGAAAGGACCAAGGGGTAGACATGATTTCGGTGTCTACATTTGCCCCTTTTTGTCTTATTGGTTATTCTGGATGAACTACAAGACAAAAATAGGAGTTGATTAACCCAGGTGTAGGATGAGATTGATTTTGTCTTGTTGGTTGTTCAAGTGAACTGCAAGACAAAAATAGGAGGGTTGGTTGTCCCGATTATGGATGAGGTATTCCCCCTCAAAGCAGGAGTCGAGGGAAGGGAACCTAAAATTGGGTGTTGATTTGACAGAGAGTGGATGAAGATGGTGAAGATGGAGTGTGAATGCTACAAAAGTCATGATCGTGCGTATACCACTTCACGAGATGATCAGGTCAAATTGTCGTAAGTCAAGGGTCGAGGACTGCCAAAATTGAAGTAATCAGGCCCCAGCATTTGGTCGTAGCTGATTGGGTTATTCAATCTAGGCTGAAGCTCTAATGGTTATCATGTTCTAGGTATCTTAGGCTCAAGAAGTGCTCCCAAAAACATGAAAAAGTCACAAGTAGTGGGGATCAACCAGCTTGCAATCTTATACTTGTGAGGGTCAAAAATGGTCTGTGCACAATTTTGCTAACCAGTCGTGAGGTAGCATACATGCAAAAACAACCAAGGCAAAGTGGTCTTGGAAGTGGTCATGGTTAGAGGAGATAGGCATGATCTCTAAGGTCATGGTCGAGGTGGATGGATGGATGAAAGAATGTGGCCGAGCTAACCTCAGAAGACTGAGTGTTGCCTACATAGCCCCTGTTCCAGGGCCTCAGGCCAATGTAGTTCTCCCTAAAAGGGAGGAAGGGTCAAAGGTATGGATTGGTCTTGGTCAAGGTCAAGGTCATGGTCAAAAGGAGGAAAGAAGGTTTGTCCATCAGAGAGATGAATAAACGAGGGTGGTCGAGTTAACCCCAGAAGATGTCATGTCATCTGAGTGCTACCTACATAGCCCAGATTGGAAGGGGCCTCAGACCAATGTAGTTTAGACGAAGGGTCTGAGTGGTTGATGATGGGTTGGTCAAAGTGGTTGATAGACTGGTCTTGGTCAAGGTCAAGGTCGAGTGATGAAGAAAAAAAAGGGGTTTATCCCTCTGAGAGATGAACAAATGGGATGGCCGAGCTAACCCCAGAAAATGTCATGTCAACTAAGTGCTGCCTACATAGCCCCGGTCTTAGGGCCTCAGACCAATGTAGTTTGAATAAAGATGCAAAATTGGTTAATGATTGGTTTGGTCATGTGTCAAAATGATGAGGAGAAAAATATGTTACAACCTTTTCCAAATGGTGTATTCTGTAACATTGGTCGAGGGTCTTTCATCCCTAGCAATTGTCCATAGTCGTGATGGATGTATGCTAAAAATGAATTGAGGTCTATTCATGCTTCAGCAAGTATTGGTTTATGCTTAACATAAATTGTGTCAGGTCGATAATTTCTATGTGTGTTGGTGTCCATAAAAACTATGTGAAATGGACTATGATGACGTGATAGGTCTGAAAATGTTTGGGTTGGCTTGGTTGGGTAGAAAAAGGTTTGGTCGAATGTGACCAAAGTGTGAAAGGTAAGTGAAAGGCAAATTGCTCTTTCATTGACAAGGACCAAAATGACAGCATAGATAGAGGTTATTAGAACAAAAGAGCCCCCATTCATGCATCATGTCTTTGACCAAGGATTGTGTTAGAGCGGTAATCGAATCACTTGTCGTTAAGTGAGCTCAAAGTCCCTTGAGTATGCTGGGATGATAATTAGGATTATGTGATATGAGAGGAAGGGGTAACCCCTTTTGTGGTAGGAAGAACCTTTCCCCTTTTATAGGTGACCCAAGAATGACTATAGGCATGTCCATGACTTGATAGCTTGTCAGTCATTTTCCTTTTTTATTTTTATTTTTTTGGGCAAACTAATCGATGCGGGAAGTCCACATAGGGATGTTGTTTTGCTTGGTGGTCATATATGTGAAGCTGATCGATGTGGAAAGCTTCAGAAAGAGTGTTGTTTGTAGCAATATTTAGTCATAGCCATCCTTTGAGGGAGTGGTCTATATTTTTGCTTTAAATGCTTTGATAATGTCTTGGTCTAGCTGTCCTTCAAGGGAGCAGTCTAGTAGTACAGCAATTATGTAGCTGTCCTTCAAGGGAGCAGTCTACATTTAGAGTTTATGACCTTTGATATGATAGGTATCCCATTTTGACATGTTTTGTTGACTAAAGTTTTTAGCCATTGACGAGCCTCTAGAAGCTTAAGGGTTCCCTTTTATTAGGACAAAGCATTACTACTTGACAAAAAAGGGTTGACAAAGTGTTGGGAATCAGGGTTGAAAGGAATAGGAATGACAATGACAAAGGGTTGCTCAAGGGACAAGCTCAATAAAAATGTCAAGTGATTGAGTACTCGACTAACAGTAGAATGGTCGCAGATGCAAGGCATAAAAGGGCTCAGGTTCTGATAAGTCCCTGGGCCATGCTTGTGCGTTATGATAAGGTCCGAGTCAATTAGGAGAAAATTTTCCCCATTTGACTCTTCGAGATTGGTCACGTGTTGATTGATGTTGATTGGTTGATGATTAAGAGGTTGGGTTAGATGTTTGGTCGAAGATTGATTGAGGTCATGATTGATGATTGGTTAGTGTCTGATCGATGGTCTGGTTAATGTTTGTTGATATTTGGTCGATGGTTGGGTTGAAATTGGTATTAGGTTGATGATTGGTTGAATTTGGTCGAGACTGGGTTGAAGCTTGGTTGATTGATTGGGTGAAAAGGTTGGTTGATTGATTCGGTTGAGACTGGTCGAGGCTAGGTTGAATATGTAGTCAAGTTTTGGGATTAAAAGAGTGATTGATGTTTGGTTGAGACTGGGTTGAAAGGTTGGTCAAGGCTTGGATGAGCGTTGAATTCCCCCAGTGGGTAGGGAGAATGTTTGAAAAATTGGTTGAGGTTGGATGAGGCTTGGTGGTTAGATTGATTGTGTTGATGTCGAATAAGGGGGTTAAAGACGGCAAAGGGACCATAGTCTGGCGTGGAGATCCTAATTTAAGTGATGAGGTATGAGAAGCATGGGTCGGTGTTGATGATTTGTCGAAGGGGTGGTCAAGAGGATCCTTGATGAGAAGGGTATCCTTTTTTTGATGTTGATGAGTGACAGCTTTAAGAGCACAACAACGCTCAGTGTCATGTCCTAGAGTGTGATGATAGTGGCAAAATTTAGAGTTGTCAAACCAAGATGGTCTTGATCTGAGAGTCGATGAGTGGGGTAGTGCTGAAGGCTTGTTGATAATGTGGTCATGAAGAAAGGTGTCATTCCCCAGACATTGGTGAATGACAACTTTGAGGGCACAACAATGCTCAGTGTCGTGCCCAGGCATGCGATGATATGCACAAATCTGAGTGTCATTAAACCAGGGTGGTTTTGGTCTGAGAGATTGATATCATTTAAGAGGTGGGAGATTGATGCAAGATGACTGCAATAATTGTCATAACAGTAAGGCATAAGAACCTACTAATGGGTCTGGATGTTTTGTTGTAGTGGGGGTTGATGACTTTGGTTTAGGAGGCATTGATCGATGGATTGGAGGAGATATATGTCTGATGGGTTGAGAGAGTAATGGAGGCGACTTGCCTCTGTGAAGTATGGGAGTAGGAAGCACTCCAATAAAGTGGACAAATGTGGGCCCAAAATTGAAGGTAATGATGAAGGTGGGGGAGGAGTCCTCTGGTGTGGTTTAGTGGCCTTCTTTGGTTTGGGTTGAGTACCACCATTGTGAGAGGCGAGGTTAGATGCGGGTTTGGGTTCAGATGTGGACAGAGGTGAGTGAGATGTAGCAATCTCTGGCAAAAGGCAAGAAGAAACTGTGATGGGGTCTTCCTTGGTTGAAATGGGTGGAGAGACTGGGTCTTCTCTTGGTGGAGAAGAAATAGGAGAGTGCAGCTCCTCAAGCAGATAGATGGTAGGGATGATCGTGCCTTCTACTTGCGATTGAGGAGTAGGCAAGGTCGGGTCCTCTGTTGGTGGGAGGAAGGATGGAGGTGGGCTTAATGGCATTGGCATGGTCAAGGTGTCCCCCAATATAAGAGAGGTCAATGGAGGACTAATAGGAGAAGAGGATTCTTCATCCTGTGATGGACGAATAGGGGAAGAAGGGTCTTCCACTTGTGAAGGAGGTTGGTCATGGACAAGAGGTGAGACCATGTTGACTGTGTGTATGTCATGCTCATGGGAGCTATTAGTCAAGATCTAGACATTGCTTTGAGTAGGTGGATGATTTGGGAATAGTTGTTTAAAGATGGTGATATGTTGGTTGGGTGGGGCATTCAGGTTATCCAAAACAAGATCCCCCTTGTCGATCATGTCTTGGACTAAATTTTTGAAGGTTCGACAATTATCGATGTCATGGTTGTGGATGTGATGATAGTGACAGAAGTCAGCCTCCCTATACCATGTAGGGAGGGCTTTTAAAGGGTCAAATTGAGGTGGTCAGATTGGAGGGAGATTGAGGACCCCCTGCTTGACAAGTTTTTCCAAAATGGAAGCGTATGATTCTCCAAGTGGAGTGTATGAACGTTGGATGTATCATTATTGGAATTGTTTGGTGATACTTTGAGATGTAGAAGGTTGAGAGTGATTAGTTATTATCGAGGATGGTGATCTAATGACCACAGTGTTGGCCACTCCTTTGGACTTGGAGTGGGAAGAAGAAGGTCTGGAAGAAGAAGGGTCAGTAGTTCTTGCATTAGTATTATGCAATTTGACCTTATCCTCTTTAATGGCATGGAGTTCGAGCTTTTGGGCCATGGTGAAAGCTTTGTCAAAAGTGCAAAATGTCTAGATCCACAAGGTAGAAGAGATGTGCCTGGCACATGCTCGAGAAAAGAGCTTGATGAGCTCAGGTTGAGGCAAGGAGAAGGAGAGCTGGTTAATCAAGCCTCTCCAATGAGCGACAAAATCGACTATTGATTCATCATCAAATTTCCTGATGGAGTAGAGGTCTGTGATTGAGACTTGTTTGGTGATATTGATATAAAAATGGTTGAGAAATAATTGGGCAAGTTGAATGAATGAAAAGATAGAATGTCTGGCAAGAGAGCTATACCAGTCAAGGGTGGGGCCAGAAAGTGATATGGGGAACGTGTGTAGAAGTAACGCATTGTCGTGGGCTATAAGATAGCAGGCATGTCTGAATGCCCGTAGATGTTGTTGTGGGTCTTCCTTACTCTAGAAGCGAGTAAATTTAGGAAGCTCCCACTGGTTGGGATATGGTTGGATAGGGACAGAAGGATGGATGGGTTCATTGCAAATTTGCTCATATGAGAGAGCATTGCATGAACCAGAAATAGAGGTCTCGAGACTGGACATTTTGTCCATCAACATTTTGATGAGATTTGCTGATGGATTGGTGGATGGGGTGCCCCCTAGGTTGTAGGGCGCTTGAAAAGTGATAGAAGGGGCATACGATGTAGTTGGTTGCGCTTGTAGGGGTGCAACGTATGTGTAACTAGTCGCAAGGACAGAAGTGGAGGCCAAAGGTGGTTGGGTTATGGAAGTAAAAGGCATAAGTTGATTGGATATCACCACAGGTGGTTATGTGGCAGCATTGACAAAAGGAGAGGTAGACACTCCTGCATTTATGGGTGCAAGAGTGTGAGGGGTCGAGACAATCAAGTTTTGGTATGATGTAAAACTTGGTTGAATTGCGTATGGTTGAGGGGGTAATGGAACCCTGATGGAGGTCGGTCTAAAAATAGATGGGGAGGCCAAACTTTGTGTATTGGCCATGGTTGGGTTAATGGTTGAGGCAAAAGGTTGGGTAGCGGATGGTGTTAGTGTCATCGTTGCTTCACCCGAAAAGTCTCACGTTGGGTTTTTTATGAGATAGTTTTGGAGGGCTTTGACATTGAGGTCCAAGAATCTTTCAAAATCTTGGTCCCCTTTAGGGATGATGGGGGTCTGAGTTGGAGTCGGTCGAGTAGGAGTTCTTTCGGTCTCCAAGTGGAACTCCATTAGGGGGCTAGTTATGGATGGGGAAGACGGAAGCAGTTGATGGCTAGTGTGGTCAAGAAGAGCCTTGGTTAGACTGCGCATCAAAACCATTCAAGGCAAGAGGGGTCAGGTTCCAAAAACTATGTTTTTTTAGTTTTAGAAACTCAGAATGTGGTTTTTGGCAGAAAAAGGGTCGGGTTTTAGGCTGTTGTTTTGGGAAAAAAGGACTGTGACAGTGACCAACGTCAGTTGAAAAACTGATGTCAGTGGGAAAGATGGTCGACATCGGTTAGATAACCGATGCCGACGAGTAAACATTGCCGATGTCAGTGGTAAGGCCGATGCTGGTGATTGTGGTTTCTAGAAACTTAGAAAATTTGAAGATTCTTGGAAAAAAAGGAAGAAAAACGTCCTCACTAGCTCAAACAAGTAGATGGGAATAGAAAAATAGAAGAACACAAGCAGGTCCTAAGCGTTAAATCTTAAGAATCAACTTTTAGAATCCTATGGCTTATGCCTTAAAGTGATGTTTGGGAGGTTGGCTATTATAAGGGTCCTAGAAGAGGTAGTCTATGGATGGTTTCAAGTTTGTTTAGGTGCTCAAGAGTCTGGGTTAGGTTCTGTACATGGCCTAGTGTTAAGGAGCAAGCTCCCCTCACTTCACAAGCCCAGTGATAAGCTGTTCTCGCTTAGCCAAAATATACTTTCCCTAGAGATTAGACTCTGCCAGAGAACAGAGTGGGCTTTCCCCTTGGTGATGAAATCCAAGTAGGATTGTTGAGATGGGTAAGGTATCCACTGGGTGATGAAATCCCAGTCGAGCCTTATCTCAGGTAAGTTTGATGTTTGATTTGGTGCAAGTGGTTCTGTTGTGTAACATAAAGTGGACTATGATTAATTCATGATGCAGTTAATTAATTGCTAGGTGTGGACTAAGAAATTCAAGCAAGCAAAAATGACATGCAATGAGTTTTAAGCCCAAGTTGAAATGTGAGTTTGAATGAAAACAAGTTGAGAAAGGGTTGAAGAATATGACTTTTGACTAGTTTGAAATGCAAGAAAAGAAAGAAAGGTTCTTTTTATTCCTACTTATGATGTCATTTAGAAGAGAAGAAAGAGGTGAAAAGGGAGAAACCTAATGCACCTATATGAACAGAAAGAAAAGGAACCCAAGGAAGACCCTAAGGTCCCACCAGGCATGCCAAAATGTTTCTATGCTAGATTTGCTTTCTACATTCAAGAAAGGAAAGATGAGAAACTAAGAAGAATGGACGAGGGTTTGTGTGTACCTAGATGAAGTCGTGTGCACCATTATCCAGATGTTGTGAGAACTCCTCTTTAGTTGTGGAGGATGACACCTGCAAAAGAAAGAGATTAAGATAAAGAAGGTGTTAGATGAGGAGATGGTGGGTTTCCAAGCAAAAGCTTGATCCCCGAAGCAAGAGCTTGAGGGATGTCAACCCACTGATTGATAAAAGTAATGTCTGATAAAAGGCAGAATGATAAAAGACTAAAATGATTGAAGACTAAAAAGGAAATGGAAGCAAATGCTTACCTGAATGTTGTTGTCAGCCTGGTCACAGTCGCTGGTGTCGGTGGTCCTACCAACGTCAATTGTCAAGGTCTACCGATGTCGGTGGGGGTAGTGGTCTCTGTGGCCGGCATCGATTGGGTCTGTGGTCTATGGATGGATCTATGGTCTATAGACAGGTCTGAAAAGGGGTTCGGATGGGTTTTTGAGCTATTTGGATGGTCTGAGAGAGTCTGGTTTTGGTTAATGGTCTGTGCAGAGGTTTGGGCAGATTTGTAGGGACAATGGACAGAGTGTATGGTTAGATAGAAGATAGAGGCAATAAGGAGATAGAGAAATAAGGATTCAAGTCTGGGCTAACAGAGGTTTCAAATGGGTAGAAGGCTGAATGACAGATGAATTAAAAGAAATACTAAAATGAAAATAGTAGCAAATACTTACCTCATATCTGTTGGAGAAGGAATGTTACAGACTGCTTGTGCCTGTTATTGGTGCTGCTGGTGTGAAGGCCCTATTGTTGGTGGAGTGGCTGAGGCAGAGTCCCTGTTGTGCTTGCTGATGTAGAAGCCTGTTATGTGTACCTGAGAGAGAGAGTGAGAGGTCTGGTGGAAAGATTGGCCGATTGATTGATAGATTATAAGATTCAAGAGTCCGGGGAAGAGCAGGGGTGAAGGGAGGATAACAGATGTAGAAAACCATTATGAATGCAACTGACGCCGGTAATATCACTAACATTGGTCGACAGTTGACCGACATCGGCAGCTGGAAGGCAGGAAAAAGGCTAAAAATAGCCTTTCATCTATTTTCCCAACTACCGGGTCAGCGAGTCCGAGGAAGAAATGGTTGAAGGTGGCTAAATGGATGTGAGAGGATGAAATGGGGGTCATAAATGGGTCATGGGGGGATGAAGAGAATCCAAAGAAGGGCATCCTAGGGTGGTGAGGTGGCAAGGAAGAAAGAATTATTAACTTAAAATAAGATAATTATTTCAAATTAACAAGACATGGGTTAGGAGTGGTTAAGTGGACCAAAGGGTACTAAAAGGGGGAGAAAGGACCAAGGGGTAGACATGATTTCGGTGTCTACAGTGTGCATAAAACCCACACCAACATCAACCACCTATCTGTTGATAATCAAAGAAGGAGCTAGGAGACCTTCTTGGAGGGTTTCAAGGTTTGAAAAAGAGTTTGACCTCATGATAGGTTTTATGAAGCATAATAATGTGATTTTAAGTCATCACATACATGATTAGAATGGTCACATTCATGAATTCCATGCAAATCATGCCCTTAAGGGCTAGCTAAGCATGAAAGACCAAAATAGGCATGTGTGCTCTTAAGACTCTTTATTTATTTTTAAAAAATTTGAATATGTATGCACCTTGAAAATATGTTTTAAAAATTATGTAAATGTTTTATGATGTTTAGAGACTCGGTATGTAAGGGGCAATAAGTAGACTCAGGTACCAAGGGTTACATAGGCTAAATTGCAAAGAAACCCTAGGATAAGAAGGTTAAGAGAATATAAGGTTTTGAAAGGATAGAGGCTTAAAAAAAATGTGTTTATCCCTATAATAACATATGATATATATTTAAAATTTAATTAAACATGTATTTGAACCTCTCAGTCCTCAAAACTTCATAAACACATAGGTAGGCATAGTCAAACATACAGGGAGCCACTTGAGAGAGGAGTAGGATTGGAGTTTGAGTCATTTTAAATAGTTTTATAAGGTTGAAGACAAGTGTAAAATATATTTTATGATATTTTTTAACCCTCATATACCCATAAAAGTGCCTCAAAATTTGAAACTCAATATTAGGCCTTTTAGGCCTAAAAGCTAGTCTTAAGACATATAAGCTCAGACCACCATCAAGGTACTTTCAGACCTTTCGAAGAAAATATGAAATCATCAGAAGGTGTAATGAGATTTTATAGATCCCTTAAATTTTTTTAAATCATAAAATAATAGGAGGAAAGGTCAAATTAGTCCTTTATAGCAAACTCAAACTTTACAGTCAAGACACCCATTTGAACTAAAAATTAAAGTGATCGTAACTTTCACTACAAGGGTATTTTAATTAAATGATCTTATAATGTATTGAGGACACATATGCACTTAAAATACATGAATGATTGAGGTTGTTTGATGGGTTTAGTTTATGAACCATCTCTAAGAGTATAAGCATGTCTATAATGCAAGCAGAACCATCTAGGCAAACTTCATTATGTACATATCTTTGTGCACTATTTTTATGGGAACCCAAGATTATCAATAAATTTGAGGGGGTATATGTAATAAATATTCATGTCAATAAGTTTTGATTTGGAGTTCTGTATTTTATGAACCATTATTAATAAGGTTCACCTCCAAAACCCTCCTACATACTAGTTTTGAGAAAAGTCAAGTTTATTGAAATCAAAACCCCATGAATCATCCTAGAAACTATTGAAACATGAATTAAACTTATATGATTCCCTATAAATTATAAAATTATGTGTGTAACTATACAAACATGGCATAAAATAGGGTTTTTTGAGTAAAAAGTGTATATAATAGAGGTAAAAGGTAGTTTAATGGATGCCAATCAATGGAGAGTTAATATTGAAACTTTTTATTCCTCCTCAAGCCATAAAAATCTCAAAACCATTATTTTAAATACCTCTATGAGTTCATTCAAACTAGCCAATCTATAAAAATTCAAGACAAATTGACCTAGCCAACTACTTTGACCAAGTTATTAGTGTTTCTTCTTCAAGAGGACCTCGTTCATTATATGGAAGGTTTATTCAGGTATAATAATCACTCTTTCATAGGTTTTCAATGTTTCATGCAAGGTTTTATAGTCATCAAATACAATAAGTTAGGCTACTATGCCCATTTGGCCTAGTAGGACTATTTGATCAATCAAGTGAAGATGAAATTGGCATTGAAGGCCATAAAATGAGTTTATGTGGAGTTAAAATGCCACATATTTGTTCTTCAAGTGGAAATTACATGCATATCTAGTCTTAAAGTTCTAATTCATGCAAAGGAGGGCTAAACAAATAGTTAATTGATTTTAAGTGTTAATCATGAGTTAACTAATCCTTGACTAAAAATCAATGGATATTCCATAATATTCATGAAATAAGGACATTCATTTGACCTCATTTAAAATGTTTATATTTGATAAATATGGGCAGAGCATGCTTCCAAAAAAGTTTCAACAAGTCAAAAAGGGCCCATCACCTTGTTTTCAATGCTAAAATGAGCTCAGCAAGGCATCAAGCATGAAGAGATATCTTAAGGACTATTTGTACTAGTTGTACCTAAAAATTGTACTTGAGTCAAGGATTAGATGTCCTCTTCTCCTCTCCTCTATGACACATTGTAAATAGATCTTCTCATTTTTCTATATATTTAGGCTTTTGGGCCATTTTTTAGGATCCCTTTCTTGGGCATGATGAAACTCTACCAAGACTGAGCTTTGTAAACCTCTTGAGATAATAAAAAATGACTATTTTAGATTCATTTATACAAGTTTCATGTGATTATATTATTTTTATTTTCACATGTGGTAGTATTCTCTCCCTTGGTAGGTCTTAATTTCACCTAGTTACTAGTATGTCATCTTATGCAAGTCATATATAATGTTTAATGTTGATTAACTGAGCTAATAGTGGATATATTGATTGGTTAGTGCCTTGAATCAGGAATTATATCATTACCCTCATGATTTTATCACTTTATTAAACCTCTATGTGAAATATCATTGCATAAGAATCCTTTGGAGTTGAAAATTTAGTGATTTACATTACTTTCTAGTATTGTATGACTTCAAATTGAGTGGATGAACCAAAAATATAGTTGTATCAACATCATTATAATATAATTTACCTTTTATTAATCCTTATAACTTTTTTCATCCCAAAATCATAGTAGGTTTTAGTAAATTGAGCAAAGGTGTTATATTCAGAGGAGCTAGCCTCACAAGCTAGAGGTCTAGTCTAAGTACAAGTATCCTACACCTATATATCATTCCAATGTTAGTCAAATTTTAAAGGAGATCTAAGTAATCTACTTTAATAAGGTGAAACTTGGGTTCATAACAATGTGTGGAATGCATAGCTATCAAAATTAGTTTGAGTTGATTTTTATTATCATTTTTTGCATCTCCCAATTGCTAAATCTACCCAGTGAGCACTTTTAAATCCCATTTGTGTAGTATAAATGGAGTCTAAATTCCATGAAAATTTATATGATTTTATCCTAATGGAATGAAAATATAATACATTTTTTTATAGCTATTGGAATTTCTAATGAAAAGCTATGATGGTGCGAAGTGACGTTCCTAAGAAGATTTATTACTCAGCCAACTTTTCACCAAAAAAACTTAAAAGGAAGTTTGTAGGGGTTTTTTAATCCTTTCAAAAAACTAAAAATACCCTTTTGAGTGTATTTTTAATATATTTTTGTAAATTTAATATATGATCACTTTTCCTCATATCTTGCTCTATTATTTTCCTTTTTTTGAAGGTGTTGATGTAACTATGTGTGACTACGTGTTATTTTTTAGCCATATCTTTTGATCCATAGCTCTATTTTTTATGCCACTAGTTGCATTGGAAAGTTGATTTCTCCCTCTTTGTAATTATGTTGATTTTAAATTGTATAAATGTATAATTGAAATTTTTCAATGTCACAGTTAGAATGGTGTATTGATTTGACAAGTCTATAGACTTCAATGCTTTTTGTCCTCAAGTGCCTTTCTAGAACAATCAAAGCTATTAAATCCCATTTTTATCAAATGATATTAGTAAAAAAATCATGATTAGTCACTAAGATACATGCAAGTTTGTTTAAATATATTTACTCCTCCTCTATGTTAGATGGCCAAAGATGGTGGTTTGAGCACATTTATTGAAGATTTAAATCTTTCTCCTCCTATTTTCTCTTCTCTTCTTCTATATATCCATTTTCTTATAATTTTAATATATAATCTCATTTTATAAGGTAAAACCCTATCAAATTTTGTAAAAAATAGACTTTGAAGTAATAATATTACCTATTTTACCTATCTCTTTGACTACACTTTGTGTTTTAGGTAGCTTGTGCATGATTGCCTTGTGAAGAGGTCTTCTTCCTTGGTGTTTATCCTCTCTTTATTACCTTTTTTTAGGTGTTTATAGGTCTTAGATTATTTTATTTTAGTCATATTTGGGGTCATGGTGTGACTTTTACCAGTCCTTTATGCTTTACCCTTGTATAAGATGCCTTACTTGGAATCATTTATGCAAAAAGCTAGTGTTAGAGATTGTGTGAGTGAAAGATAATTGAGCTACATGTATGTTTGTTTTTGATAAATTAGGAGTGTCTTTTAATTTATTTCATCACCCTTTTTATGCTTTTAGGCATTTTATGTAGCTTTTCTACCTTTTTCCTAAGCAAAATCAATAGTTTAGGTGATATACGAAGAGGAACCAGCCTTGTTCAATCCCATCATAGGATACCCACACCTTGGGATTCATCCCACTTTGTGGCTAGGAGTGAGAGAGCCTAAATAACCTTCTCATAGGGTAAATTTTTTAGACACAATAGTTTTTTGCATGCTCTATGGGACACATTTAAATGATATTGATGTTGGTCTTGATCTATTTACAGCAACTATAGCATCCACACTCTCAAAATATGGAAACTCCAATAAACACTTAGCTTTTAGTGGTAGAACAGTGCCTATATTTCATACCAAAGGTCACTACAAGGTAAAATTATATATGTATTACTTTTTTATTTGTTTAATTACCTTTCAACTTAGAAATAATATTTAGGTTTACTAACACTCATCCATACTTGAGAAGCTTCCCTCCTACGCCAATTTTCAAGTCTACCTCTACTAGAAGATCCTTATTAGCTCTTTTCATTACCATGGCTATCCAAAAATCCTTAAATTTTGTGGATTTAAATGTTAAAATTCCTTTATACCTCAACCAAAATGATCCTATCATAATGGAAGCCCTTAAGAGTGTACCTTACTACATAGGAGATAACTCTATAACTCCTTCTGAGCACATTAGAGATAGCTAATTTTCACAACATCCATGGAATCACTGAAGAGAATGTATCTATCAGGTTATTAGCCAAATATTCCAAGGTAAAGGCCCTATATTGGTATAGTAACCTAACTCTTATTTCTATCACAACATGGGACCAATTAGGAGAGAAACTATGTAATAGGTTTGAAGACAAAAGCAACAATTTGTCACTAATAGAGCAGTTGAAAACAATCAAGAGAGATCCTTAAGAGGTAATGCAAGACTTTAAAAAATGATTCAAAAACCATGGGAAGGGATTCCAATATTTTTTAAGCCCAATCCTAATTATGTTTTCCTATATTATCTAAGGTCCCTTAATAGTGATATTATAGTTATGATATAGTCAATGGGGGAGACACATTACCAAATGCTTATGAGGTAGCAATCAGAGTAGAGAAGCCTAATATAAGATAGAAATATCATAAATATGCCTCATATTCCCTTGTTACCCAATATTAAAACATTTCCTATTATTTTTTCTCCTCTTGTTACCATTCCTCCCTTGCTAACACTTGTTGACATACCTGTACCAAGACAAGATAAAGCTTTAACTAATCAGTATAGTGAACTTCAAGAACTCAAGAACATATTCCAAACATTTGGAAATGGCTTGGTGTATGTTAAGAGGTATATATCTTAGTTTAATAATCCATATTATCACTCATATCATCCCCAACAACCCTATCAAATCAATATACCACCCTTCAAGTCTATTTTTCAATGGTAAGGGTAGCTCACCTATGTTAAATTGAGTAATAACTACAATCCTAATGCTACAAGTAATTCTAAGACCTTGGTACCTATTAAAAAAAACCTTACATAATAAGGTGAGTCTTATCTACCTTTTAATCAATCTTACAATCATGATATCACTCCAAATGTAGATTTAAACCAAGGCTTCAATGAGTAATGGCAGTAGGGTGCTAGTTATGGATTTAACCAAGCTTTAATGGCACAAAATGAAAAAGTGCCTATGATGAGTAAAAAAGAAGAGACTCAACAAGGATAAGGGTATAATTAGGTATAAAATCAATTGGATTCTACATTGGTGAACTACCAATTATAAGAGTGTTATGCTTTCAATCAACAAGTTAGTACTATCCAAGTAAACATTCTTATGGTAGCCAACATAAGGGTCAAGAGAAGGAACATAGAGGGCAGCCAAGATGAAATTAATGGTTTTTATAATCATCTTCAATTATTTTCAAATCCAAATGAGCCTAATGTAGATCTAAAATCTCAAACAACTCAAAAAAATCAAAACCAAGGAGGCAATTTTATACCTTAAAGCTCACAAGTACAAAGCATTGGTGTGGCTCCCAAAGCACAAGGAAAGGTTGGTGGTGCACATATCAACATTGTTGAGAAAATGAAGATGTCAAATGTGAATTTCCATATGTGGTATATTCCTTACATACTTGGTCAAATAGATCTTCTTCAGGAAGGCTTGTAAAAAACCAATGTTTTAGATAAGCCACCAAGTAAGGAGAATGCAGTCCTCACTAATGAAATCAAAACCAATGAATGGAAGTCAAATAAGGTAATCAAACATCCTACCTTATAAATTTATTTTATCATTGGAAACTCCTTGGTACACAACTACTTATGGATAGTGGGGAATTGACTTTAATGATGCCAAAATCGATAGAAAATCAACATGGTTTGAAGTATGACCCCTTCATTAAGGGAGTATTGTAGCTTGATGGATATTATACTAAGCCATTTTGTATTATCAAAGGTATGACTTTAACCCTCTATGTTTTTCCTAATGTTTCATTGGCCCTAGATTTATTTGTTATAGAGGTATTACCCCATTTTTTTTATGCCTATCTAGAGACTTCACCACCAAAATTGGGGGTTACCTAGAAGCAAATTGATCCTATATAGCATATAAGATAATGTATGGAACAAAGGTGTCCATTAAGGTTGAACCAATTTCAAAGTTTCACATTGATCCTTGTAAACCAAGCAACCAAAATATCAATTGCACAATCTTGGATGAGGAAGACCACCCTATTAGTCAAGAGCTAAACACTCATGTTGAGGTGATACTCGATGTCTTCTTGGATGAGTTATCAAATGAGAATAAACAACTTGACCCTTTAGGAGGCATTGAATAAATAAATATGGGATTCTAATTCTTTCACAAAGATAATGAGTTTATACCATCCCTTACTAGGCCACAAGAGGAGACTAATAGAATATGGAAATTATTCTTTGATGGATCAAGGAGAAAACATGGAGTAAGGGCAGGTGTTATACTAGTCTCTCCCTCTAATTACAAGTATTATTCATCTTATAGGTTTCATTTTATCTATTCTTGCAATTTAACTGAATATGAAGGCCTTATTCATGGCCTCCAATGGGCTAAAAAGAGTAAAATCAAGAAATTATAAGTATATGGAGATAGTGAAATCATTATCAATCAAGTAAGAAGCTAAAATATATAAAATAACCCCTTGATTAAATCTTAAAAGCACATGGTTTGGTATCTATTAGATGATTTTGAAGAATTTAATATCCAAAGTGTGCCTAAAGAGAGCAACAAGCATGTAGATAGATTAACATCAATGGGGGCCCAATTTGATATACTAGTTGAGTTGAGTAAATCAAAAAATTAGTCACATATTAATGTGGTTTCAAGGCCATCCATTCTTGACAATGAAGCTAATTGGTAGTATTTTGACCATGATAAGCATATTGCCTGCTTCTTACAATAAGAGGCTAAATTTTCATCTTTAAATAAAAATAAGTTACAAAATCAATATGGAGATTAGATTCTCTAATTTAAATATAAACAATCCTTAAGGGGTTGGTCACCCTTGGGAGCATCTTCCATGAGGGATATTTCATGAAGAAGGATAAATTAGTTATGTTCACTAGTGAAGATAACTATTAAAGAGTTCTCATCTTCTAAGATAGACTTCTCAAGCTTGGGAAGGTTAATATTGAGGCTGAGAAAGTTGCATTCATTATACTTTTTAGGGAGTTTATAAATGTGTTTTCTTGGGAGTACATTGATCTTAGGGGTTTTGATCCTTAGCTTTCTTAGCACACCATTGAGTTAGATGAAAATACAAAGCCTATAAGGCAAAATCATAGGCCTATCGATTCCAAGGTAGAGGTGTTTATGAGAAGAGAGTTGACCAATATTATTGAGTCAAACATTATTTTTCCAATTAAATACTCTTTATGGGTGGCCAAACTAATACCTATAATAAATAAAAGTGGTGAGATTAAATTATGTTTTTACTTTAGGGAATTGAATAGGGTCTCTTTGAAGGATCACTATCTTTTTCCATCCATGAATCAACTCCTACAAATGGTGGTTGTTTTAGAACATTTCTTTCTCTTAGATGGATACTTAGGATACAATCAGGGGTTACTCAAGGAGGAAGACCAGTTTCAGATAGCCTTCACTACCAAGTGGGGGACTTATGCTTATAGTAATATGCCTTTTGGTATCTCCAATACTGGTTCCATATTCTAAAGAGCCATGGATATAGCTTCCCAAGGTTTACTTAATCAAATGGTGCTTGTGTACTTGGATGATATCATAGTTTTCTCCAAGAAGACAAGTGACCAATTAGACCATTTAAGATTCATCTTTGAGAGGTGTAGGGATTTTATTTAACCCCAAAAAGTGTGTGTTTTTTGTTCATGAAGGCAAACTATTGGGGCATGTTGTCTCCAAAATAGGACTAGTCATTGACCCTAAGAGCATAAGTGCCATCTTGGCCTTGTCTTTACCTTAAGACAAGAAAGGAATTCAAAGCTTCCATGGGAATATAAATTTTGTGAGAAGATTCATGTCTAGTTTTTGCATGTTTGTTCAAGCCTATAATAACACTCTTGGAAAATAATCAAGTCTTCTCTTTGTCAAAAGAAGGCAAGGCAGGTTTTGAGGCTATCAAAATAGCCATTCCACAAGAACCAACTCTCTTGAATCTTAATTTTTCAAGATATTTATACCTATATGACTTTGCTAATGTGGACAACATATTAGCTATGCTCATGCAATAAAATCAAGAAGGTTTTGAGAAGCTCGTAGCTTTATTTAGTTAGGGACTTGAAGACTATGAATAGAGATATGCTTTTTTTGAGAATCAAGTGTTAGCTATTATGAGATCACTAAAAAAATTTAGGCCTATGGTGTCAAACAATAAGATTCATCCCATGGTCTCCCATATCGGTGTGAGAGATTTCCTCTTGAGTAGAAATCTAAATGAGAAGAGGGCTAGTTAGATAACTAGAGTCATGGAGTATGATGTTGAGATCAAGGTTACTAAGTGAGAGGTAAAGTTTTGTTTGAGCACTTGGTTGTTGACCTAAAATAACTAAAATAGGTTGTTCTAGTGATGTAAGATGGATTACAACTAGATACACCTCTACTGTCCACTGATTGCATGCAATACATGATTAGATTCTTAATGATAGGTGAGTATCCTCAAGGTATGGATAGGACTAAAATAAGATACTTGAGACTTAA
Organism: Torreya grandis; assembly: GCA_037957365.1. Taxonomy (NCBI): domain Eukaryota; kingdom Viridiplantae; phylum Streptophyta; class Pinopsida; order Cupressales; family Taxaceae; genus Torreya; species Torreya grandis. Next base: position 1,350,908 of record JARHVA010002027.1, read on the forward strand.
TTTCATACCTTATACCTTAATTGATGGGGCATTATTTAGGAAATACCTCAATGAAGTATTTCTTAGGTGCATAGAGATTGATTAGGTAAACAAACTCTTGGAGTGGTTCCATGATAGACCTATAGGAGATCACTTTGATCTAAGGACAACAGTAACAAAAATCATGAGGGTTGGTTACTATTGGCCCAATATTTTCAAATATGCCTACACATGGGTTAGTAAGTGATAAAAGTGTGCTCTTTTCAATGATAAATAAAGACTAATAGCCCATCCTCTTAACCCTATTCTAGTAGAGTATCCCTTCATGCATTGGGGCCTTAACTTCATAGGTATGATGTAATTAACTGCTACACCAAAACCTCGAGGCGTTAGTGAAATCCACCCATCAGGATCATAACATCCCACCACACTTTAGAAGCCTAGACTCTAGGCTAGATTTGTGCCCATACCACCAAGATCCCTATGAGTAAGAGCCCTGGATGAACACTGTTATGCCAGTATAGCCACCCACTCCAGGACTTGAACTTGGGTGGAGGCTTGGATACCACATGTAATGAATTGCTACACCAAAACCTTGAGGTGTTAGTGAAATCTACCCATCAAGATCATAACATATGACAAATCCACCTTCTAGTAGAGGGCACAAGTGGGTACTCACTATCACTGAATAATACACCATGTGGGTGGAGTCTATTTCTATAAAGGAGGCTAATGAGATAGTAGTGTTGGATTTTTATGACAGTATTGTGACAAGGTTTGGGGTACTAGCCACCATCATCTCAGATAATACCTTGGCATCTATTGGCTTGAAAACAACTAAATGGGATCTTCAATTGGGTATCTAGATACCTTAGCACATCATCCAACTATTACCCCAAATTCAATGGGATTTCTAATTCAAAAAATAAGAACCTGCTTAGGATAATCAAGAGGACCATGGAGGAGAACCAGAGAGTATGGCATACCAAGCTAAGAATAACCTTGTGGGTTGATAGGGTGACTCCCAAAAGTGACATTATAAACTCACCATTTATCTTTGTGTATGGAGAGAGTCCAAAATACCCATCTCTCTTAAACTACCTCCTTTTTATCTATATCATCAATTTGAGTTAATGGAAAGTGAGCCCATAGGTGTGAGAATGGTAGAACTCATGGAGCTAGAAGAAGCAAGAGACCTTAAAATGAAGATAATAAAATAAAATAAAATCAAATTCAATAATCATTTTAACAAGAGATCCATTGAAAGAGACTTAAAGTAAGGTGATTTAGTCTTGAATTGGAATTCTAATAATTCCAAACTAGGCAACCATACGAAGTTTGATAGTTTGTGGACTATACCCTACCTAATTCATCGGTTGTAAACAACACAATGCCTTTCAGCTTACCAAGATAGATGGATAGGTATTACCCATCCCATTCAATGAGATTAATCTAAATTCTTTTTATTATAATCATTTTACATCCATTTTATATATTATATTAGATGTTGTTGTCCTCTAAGTGCTTCATGCACATCCTCTTTTATTATGTGTTTCCCTTCCCTAAGTGATTTCAGCACATTATTGTTTTATTTCTTGTTGTTATTTCTATTTTGAGAGTTTATTTAAAGGGTTTGAATCCTTTTTATCAGTTTTTAAAAAAAAAATTACTCCATAATCCCAATGGATAGGATAAGACAACTAGTCCATTTCATAGACAGGCATGCAATCCCAAGAGGTCGCTAGAAATGTTGGCCAAAATTGGTCTATATACAAAAGTTTTGCCTAGATAAATTATGTCATTCTCCAAAACCATGAATTGAAATTTTTCCTTATAAATTAAATTTATACACCTTCCTCAATCAAATTTTTTAGGCAAAAAGTGGAGAATTTCAAATTTGCAAGTTTCAGGGTTTTAGTATACAAGTGGGAACAGTTGAAAAAGGTGTTTTTGAGAGTTTTAAAGGATTAGATGAGGATATCTAATGATTTTAAAAAATTTATGGGTCATTTAATGTCTAAATTAAAAATTAATGAGGTATTTATACCTCATAAATCTCAATATATGCCTAATTCTCTCTTCATAGGTTTCTTGGTTCTCATTTTTGAATGTGTTGCAGATCTAGATTGGCAATTCTGGATGGATTTTATAGTTAAAAATGGCCAAATAATGATTTAAATAGTTGTGTGGGTCACTCCTAATCCTAATTAAAAAATAAATAAGTATTTATACCTGATAAAATTCAATAAAATTCCAAAAATTATAGTTATACATGTTCAGAAATGAGACAAGGCAAGTTGAGGCAACCCCAAAAGATGCATTTTTTGAGTTCTACTTAATGAAATAACTTAAAATTTGACATGGCGGTATTTTTTCATGTTCTTAAATTTTTTTAAATTTTTTTAATTCCTATAATATACTTTAGGAGAGATAAAATGGCAAATTATAGGTCTGAGGAAGAAGCATGACAAGGACACTTGCTTGCTCACACATGGAGTTGGAAATGAGTGTCCCAGGTATTTTCAAAGGAAAAAATTGATTTGATAGTGTGTATACATCATTTAAATATTTTAATAAATCATAATACAATGAAAAATAATCCAAAATTATCTCAATGAAAATAAAATCACTTCCAGGTAACTGTATTGGCTTGGAGAGCTCAAGAGAGCACAAAGATTACGTTTTTAAAGGCTTCCACCATTGTTCTAGGTGTTTAATGAGGAATAAAACTAATTTTTATCCTTAATTTTTTTTATATAACATAAATGGTCAAAAAATAATCAAATATATGAGAAAGTCACCTTGATCCCTTGTGGAAAAAGTAGAGCTCTCAGCGCTAAATCAGTGTATGCAATACTTTTTGGGAGTAATTTCATAGGGCTAAATCATGCTTATTTATATCCAAAAATTTTATGATAGTATTATGTTAGGGGATTATAATGGTTAAATTGGTTTAAAATTATTATTCTTCAATTGAAACTATCACAGTCATGAAAACTACCTAGTGTGCAGATTTTTGTGTATTTTCAGTTGCCAAATCAATCTGCACAGCACTTTTCAAACATCTTTTTGTAAAACCAAATGAATTTCAATCACATTAAAATTTCATATGATGGTATAAAAATGTGGAAATAATTTTTGGGTCAATAAATTCATATAAAATTCACTCCCATGTAAAAAATATATAGGTTTAAAAATTACCTTCTAAGCTGATTTTTACTTAGTCAATTTTTTGTGTTTCCAGTTTTCAGATATGGTCGGTGCACACATTCCAAGCTTATTTTTGTAGTAGTAAAGGAGGTTAAATATTATTAAAATTTCTTAGGTTAATATATAAATTTAATTATATTTAAATGGTAAATATATTACATAAATATTAGATATAATATGTGGAATGTTAAACTATCAAAATTAGTTTCTGAGTTGATTTTTACTTAGTCATTTTTTGCATCTCCTAGTTATTAAATATACATAGTGAGCACTATTTAATACAATTTGTGTAAAATAAAATAGAGTATAAATTCAATTAAAAAATTTATTATTTTACCCTGATGGCATGAAAATATAATATATTTAGTTTTATAGCTTTTAGACTTTCTAGTGAAAAGTTATGATGGTGTGATGTGACACTCCCAGGAACATTTATCGCAACCATATTTTCACTAGAAAACACTCAAAGGTCAATTTTTAGGGGTTATTTTGATTTCATAAAAATATTTAAAATACCATTTTGAGCATATTTTCAATAGCTTTCTTTAAATGTAAGATATGATGGGTTTTGCTTATATATTACTCTATGATTTTCCATTTTTCCATGTTCTGAAGGTGTTGATGCAACTGTGCATGATTGCATGGTATTTTTTATCCATATATTTTAATCTGAAGCTCCATTTTTATTCCACTAGTTACATTGGAAATTTTATTTCTCCCTATTTATAACTATGTTGATTTTAAATTAGAGAAATGTATGATTAATATTGGTCAATGTTGCAACTGGAATGGTGTATTGATTTGACAAGTCTATGAACTTCAATGCTTTTTGTCCTCAAGTGCCTTTCTAGGCCAATAAAAGCTCTTTAAGCCCCTTTTTATCAAATAATATTAGAAAACAAAGCATGATCAGTCTCTAAGATACAAGGAAGGTTATTGAAAGACATTTACTCCTCATCTATGTTGGATGGCCAAAGATGGTGATTGGAGCATATTTATTGAAGATTGAAAGCTTTCTCCTCCTCTTTTCTCTTATCTTCTTATATATATATATATATATATATATATATTATCATTTTAAGATATAATCTCATTTGATAAGGTAAAACCCTATCAAAATTTGTAAAGAATGGACTTTGAATCAATAAGATTACCTATTTTGCCTCTCTTTGGCTGCACTTTGTGTTCTAGGTAGCTTATGCATGATTGCCTTGTGAAGAGGTCTTATTCCTTGGTATTTGTCCTCTATTTCTTGCCTTTTTAAAGTGTTTTAAGGTGTTTTTGGTCTGGGATTATGTTATTTCTATCATAGGTGGGGTCATAGTGTGACTTTTACCATTCCCCTATGTTTTACCCTTATCTAGAATGCCTTACTTGGAATCATTTATGCAAAACCAGCTAGTGTTAGAGATTGTGTGAGTGAGGGATATTTGATTTTCTTTTTTGTTTATTTTTTATTAATTAGGAGTGTTTTTTAATTTGGTTCATCACCCTTTTTATGCTTTTAATTATTTTATGCAGCTCTTTTACCCTTTTCCCAAGAAAAATTAGTAGTTTAGGTGATCTACCAAGAGGAACCAGCCTTCTCTAGAGGTTCAATCTTATCATATGATACCCATAGCCTAAGATTGATCTTATTATGTGGATAGGATTGAGAGAACCTAAAACCCCCTCTTACAGGGTGTGATGCTAAGCCATAATAATTCCTTAAAAGGAACATCCTAGGATAACTCCATCATAAAGGTGTGTGATATAGGAGAGTGTGGTGAATGAGGTCCTAATGCCCCCTATGTAAACTCTATGATGCCTCTACTAACATATAGGTTGATGTAATCTTAGATTGAATAAAATAGATCATCTAAATGTCTATTTATTTTGTGAAAATGAGAATAATGCTTATGTTGTACCTGGTGCAAATATTGTGGTGGATGATGATTAGTTGAAGGAATTGTGATCATCCCCCTATCTAATAGTGTAAGAAATATGTCATGAGGTCTAGCCTTATTTGAAAATTATATAACCCCTTAATGTATATCATGTCTTCTACTCACTATATATTTTGTTGTGTAGAGTGGCTCTTTTCCCTTACTGGGGATTTTAATTATCTGTTTACGTTCCACTAGTTTCTAAATTGGAAGTGGAGTAGGTTGTTCTCCTAAATTTGATTATTAAGGATTTGAGGGTTATGTATCCAAATCCACATTTGATTGTGTAATATTTAATCCTAATTTTGCCTCTAATTATATAGTTATATTTCATAGATATCTAAATGATTTAGATGTTTGATATAGTAATCTCTTCTTGAGAGGATATATTAAACTTATATCAAAGATGTACTATACTGATAAATCTATTATTTGATAAATTAGTTAATGTAAACAAGTTTTGAACTATATAATGTATTCTAATGTAGGCTATGTCTCACCCTAATGTAATTAAGGTAATCTATGATGTGTGAATAGAGGTCCCTTATTCTATATATAATCCCTGAGGAAGACTATCTTTAGTTCCTCATATGTATGTAACAATCCACTAGGGATTATATGATGGAACCAGTTTAGTGATTTTACATTTAGGGACTTTGGAAACATTGTCATATATTTAGCTTATTTGTAATATGAGCCATGGCTTTCTCATAATCTTAAAGGTGTAAGTATGGATCTCCCTATCCATCAAATATAGGTAACATTGGTATTTAAAAGTTGTGTGGCAACCTCATAATTGAGATTCTATGTGGAATATGGTTATTATGAAACATTGGCATCAACTTGAGATTTGTATGATTTGTTTTACAAAGTGAGATGATGTACTTATTATTTTAAAGCACCCATAACATGAATTAAATAAATTAACAATTGTGAAGGTATATTATCATTATCAAAGGGTTCATTTAATGCTTGGATTTTATTATTTATTTTAGCCATTAGCACATTATATTGAAAATATTATTTATAAATGGTTGGTGTGTTCTCAATAACCTTTGAAGGTGTGATAGGTCGGACCTAGTTAGAGGGAAATGAGCTATCACCCTCATTTAGGTTTGTTTTAAAAATTGGTTCTATTATAGTGAGGGGGGTTAAGGGGGATTCATTGGTATATTTTATATTGTTAAGTTGTGAAGGAGTATCACATAATAATTGAATATAAGGTTCTTTATTCTATAGTGAATTTAAATTATGCACATAAGAATAAGTATGTGTGTGTGTGTATTTTAACATGTAAACTATTATTTTATTGAAAAAGAGAGATATGTGTGGTAAGAGAATAAGTAGAAGGTGTAGATTGTATGTCATCTTCATCATAATCACAATAATCATCATTATCCCATGGTTCATCAAAATTAAAATTTAATTCATTTGTATAAGTAAGAGTAAGAGAAGTATCATACACATGCTCATTAAGAGAAAGATAAGAAAAATATTTTAACTTTTTACTATGTTTAATGCAAGGAATTTATTCACTAATCATTTTTGAAATACAAGCATGATTATCACTTTCAATTTTGGAAACAATGGAAGGATAAGTAACAGCCATGTTTTATTTTTGCACAATATGACACATAGGAGAAGAGCTAGAGACATGTACATTTTCTATTTATTGTAAAGAATCATTACATTGAGATTTAAATGTGAATGAGGGTGATAAATTAATTTAATCTACCTTAGTATAAGCATTTATAAAAGGTGTATCATCCTTTGTATTTGATTTTTCAAATGTAATTGAGAATAGTAAATAATATGCATTGTTCCTATCTACTTTACATGAATCATGCAAAAGTGGTTTTCATGTAGTGTACTTATTTGATTTAATTTGAATAATTAAATAGCGAAAGTAGTTAAAAAGTTAGGATCACATTGGAATAAAATACTACCAACAAGAGGTTATTTTGGAATTATATTGTTTGTTTGATTTTGAGGAGTAAGAGAAGAGTAAGAGGAAAGAGAATATGAATTCTATAATATATCCTCATGTTCATTTTTATTTTCATGCTCATAGTAATCCTCATATCTATCATTATAACAATAGTCATCATCATCATCATCATCATCATTATAAATGAAGTCATTATCATGTTGTAATGTACAACTTTGAAAATTATTCCATTCATTATTATAATCATGAGATAAATTCAAGAGTGCATCAAGTGCATGAGGGGTATAATACTTTTTAGATGCCATTTTAAACTTGCCAAAGAAGATAGTGTAATAAGGAATATTAAGCATGCAATAGTTAGAATATAATCTAGCATAAGTATGTGTGCAATGTCTAAAGTTTTGGAACAAAGTTTGTAATAGAAAATAGGATTGTGATTAAAACCCTAATTTATAATATGTGTGTGATTAGGAACCTAGAATGTAGACCTAGGATTTTTATTTAGGGTTTTGTTGCAAATATTATAATTACATTAAATAAATGAAACCCTGGTATAGGATTAATTAAATTAGCTAGGTAAGGCTTAAAAACTAGAAAAATCAAATTTTTATAACCCTAATTTAATGTATAAAATTTAGAAAAGGTAAACCCTAAGGGAAATTAGGGTTTTAAAGCAATATTCAAAGTAATATATGTTCACCAAATGTTTTAACCTTTTAGGGTTTTACTATGTAAATCCTAAGCTAGATTAAAGGGTTGGGTATGTTGCTAATTTGGAATAAAATTGGAAATAATATATTCTATGGAACTTTCCAAAAATAGTAAATACAAGGAGAAAAGGAACTTATCTAGAGATATATAGAGTTTTTCATAGATTAGGGTACTAAAGATGGTTGAGTAGACATAGAGGAATCTTTAATCTTTTAATTGTTTGTTGAGATTTGACTCCAAATAGTAGCACCCCTTTAGGATAGTAGTTCTATGTGGTGATAATGTCCAATTTTGGCACTAATGTCCTTTCTATAGTGATTTTCTATAACTTTAAAGGAGGCTACATGATTTTTTAGAGGTCTTATACATGATTCTATGTTGCATAGGGGCTCATCTATGTCACTATTTTAGGGTTGAATCTTGTCTAAAACCTTAATGAACACTTGCACACATGAAAAAATGAACTAATATAATGTAAAAGGAAATTAAAAATTGGGTTATTGTATATTATGATCATGTAGAGTAGAACCCCTATTGTCGTAACCATTTCCTACATTAACCCCAATGATAGGGCTCTTAGATCACATGTAGTTCTCCCTTAGGGAACATGCACCATCAACTTGCATGGGATGCTAGAATGAATTTTTCCTAGGCCCTTATTTGATCAAGCATGAAAATGTATAGGTGTGAAAACTAAGTAGTATGCAAAGTTTTTAATTTGTACTATTGGTTGGTTTTATGTAAATAAGTGCCAAAATAGTAATTGTTAGATGTAAAATTCCTTGTGAGGATATTTATATATGACGATATTTATTTTAAATATAATACCTTGTTCATTGGCTGAAAAGTCATGAAAAATATATTAAAAACATAATATAAGGGTCACAAAAGGGTTAGGACTCAAACACAGGTGAAAGTGCCTATCAAAGACTAAAGCCACTAGTGGACACTAGTGTCATGTGGAGCTAATATACTAAGGCTCATAATAGATAAAAATTTGGACAAGGAAAATTTAGGGGCCCCTAAGACTAGGAAAAGGTGACTTGTGACTACTGGGAGTGTCAAAAATAGGGAAAATAAGACATAATAAATATCAAAAGACTCAAGATGACCATTTAAAAAAGGACTATAACCATCACTAAGACCCTTATGTGAAAGAGCAACAAATACATAGTACTTGTGGTTACTTGACCAAATTAGGGTGTTTACACCTTGTATGGGTGAAGGAGTATAAATCCTTTAGGCTGGGAAAGTTTATAAATTTGAGTTTTTTTAGGCCCAAAAACTTTTCAATTTTTTTATGAACAAATGCCTATCATTCCTCAAAGGTTAAAGGTTGTATTTTATATTTACAATGGTTATGTCAATATAAAAAGGTCACCTACAAAATTTGAAGTTTTATAAAAATGTTTTTGAGGGTAAGCCTTTACAAAACATCCATTACGTTTGGTAAAACATCCAAACTAGCTCCATGTTTTGTTAGTCCTTTTGACATAGTGGAAAATATCAACTCAGTGACTTATAATCTAGCTCTTCCTCCTTCTGTATCAAGAATGCATCATGTTTTTCATATGGCATTGCTAAGAAAATATTTTTTGACACATATCATATTTTGGATTAAAATAATCTATAGGTGGCAGATGAGGAAATGATTCTACTAGAACCCATAAAGATTCTAACTTGATAAAACATTAGATTATGAAACAAAAAAAATCAATAAGTAATGATTTTGTGGAACCAAATGAGTGAAAAGAGTGTTATTTGGGAAGATGAAAATATTTTCCAATAAAACTATCCTCACTTATTCTAGGCATAGGGATGATGCCTTTCTTAATGGGGCTTGGATGTCATGACCATTCAGACCTGATACTTTCATTATTATTAATGTTTTATTATTATTCAAATGTATTAATAACTCTAAGATAGTTATATTAGTTTCAATTTATATTATATTATATTTAGTTATTATATTGGATTATTTTGAGTTATACAGTACATGTATTGTTATTATCATTTTGCATGACTACAAGTGTTACCTCAGTATGAGCTAGGTTATAAAGTGCAATATATTATTAGGATTCAAGCATAAGGTATATCATTATATACATATGGAAAATTATTAATGAGATCCACACCTTGTACACTACTTCTTGTTTGCATATCTCTTATGATTAGACATGTCTTGTAGTGTTTTCTTTGCTTTATGTAGTTGGTTAGTTATTTGAGAAGTCAATTATTGTTTGTAGTTATTTTTTGTTTATTTAGGTCTTTATATTTCTATTCTATGTTTTTATCTATCAAGAATTGGTCAATGAGTGGAACATTTGACATTCTGGCTCAGACTAGGTCTGAAGTATGAGAGACCAATTTATGAGGTTTAGAATGTTAGCATAAAATGGATGTGGAAGGTCATTTTGACATAAAATATTTTATGAGGTTCTTGGAATTAATTCATATTAAATTCCAAGTTTTGGGCTATTATTTCATTATCGATGTCATCTAAAATGTGGTCATGGTGTCATACTGTAATTCATTAGGACTTAACCATGGAAAAATATTATAAGCCACTTTGGACTTAGGTCATGATTATTATAATCAAAGTCACTTTGGACTTTTGTTGGGAAATCATTAAAATATTATTTGATTTTTTTGGTTGACCTTCATACCTAATTGATGATTAGGGTTTTCTATAAAGTTGAGGGTTCAGTTAATGCATGTGTTTTGGCATTCAAATGGCTTGGTAGTAGGATGGGGATGGGGATTTGAGTTTTTTTTGAATACATGCACTATTTTGGGCATGGAAACACTCTTTCTTGTTAAATAAATGCCTACATTTTCAAGGGTGAAGAACTAGACTACTCTTCTAGCTAAAACTTCAGCTCGTATAGTTAAAATGGAGTTGTGGTGAATGAAAATGGGTGTGTTGTGTGTGACTTGGGAATAAATAATAAAAGAGGAAGAAGTGGATATTGCATATTTGGCCATTGCTGAGAAAAATTAAGTTCTATTTTTATCTTCATGTATAGTTAAATGTGAAAATTTTACTATAAAATAAAAGTAATTTTATGACTTAGAATTCTTTTTGAAAGCCCTCATTCACTTTTCTATTTATAAAACTTGTTTTTATTTCAAAACATGGTGGCAAAAAAAACCCTATGTTGGGTGAGGTTGAACTTGATCCATCTCACCCTTGGATGGCATGTAGATGAACTGAATGATTCAAGTGTATGGTTAAAATTCACCTAGATAGTGGTTGGTGATTTTCTCATTCTAGTTATTTAACTTTACATGGATATTCTAGTCATTTTTAAGTATGTTTACTTGATTGGTTATTATTGAGTTAAATGGTTGTTTATTTTACTAACTTCAAGTTAATTTTTTCTTTAATATAACATACCTTGTTTAATTCTAAGTACCATGAGTGTCTATGATTTTGGGTTATTTTTTGGTGTTTGATTTTTCTTGTTGTGAAACCCTAGTGAAAACCCAGAATCTCATTTGTATTTTATCATGGATATAAATATTTATATCATGGATCAATGCCTAATGATATACTCTAATCTCAAACTAATGGTTGGGGTGGGTAAGGACTCATTATATTGTTGGACTCGTTTTGAAGTGAAAAAGACTTCTTACCATTATTTATTTTGTATACATATTTTAGACTACTACAAGTTTAGACTATGCCTCTTTCATGTTCAAAATGCATTTGGTAAACTCATTAATATTCTTATTGTAAAATAAATTCTTTATATAAACCTATACATTTCATTAGAGGCACTTGTAATCCAATGATGGTGTTTGCATATTCAATTTGTTTTTAAAAAAAATTATTAGTTATTGATGTCTTGTTTAAATCATTTGGTTATTATTGAATTAATTATATGTTATCATCACCTATTAGGTTGAATCTAATTAATTGACATTAGTATTTGACTTTCTTGTCATGACTATTTATTAAATTCTTGTTTGAATCATTTGATTAGACTATTTTATAAGTGAATTAAATTCATTACAATATTGGTTAATTTTATTATCATGCTTGCCATAAAAATTACATAATTTGCTTGGGTATACCCATTAATATTTATTCATTGTCAAGTTATTTCATATTAAAAGGCAAAAAATATCTAGATCTTGATTGGTTTATAATTTATTTCCTTAAATTATTATGTATGTGGTTTCTCTTGTAGAGGCACAAGCTCTGCATGTTAATTCATTATGGTATAAATATGTAATAATGTATGAGTTCTATTATTAAACCTCGATTTGATATTGATAAGTAAATCTTATTTTACTTACTAATAACAAACTCTTGTCAAAGTATTTTGCATTATTGCTTTAATGTGTGTTTTTTGGAACTTGTACTATAATACAACATTGTTAGATTTATTTTTGGTTACTAGTTAGCATAATAAGGTATTTACTATTATTATTTTTGCTCATTTGTGAGCTATAGAATTTTAAATCTATGGATAATCAGTCTTTATCTTATCATTGCATAGTTGTAGTTGTCCTCTATTGTAACATAGAAAATAAGTGCAAATTATTTATGTATATTTGGCTTGATTAATCATGGTTGTCACTCATTTATGACATTAGTTTCATTCTTATGGCTATAGTAATTTCTCTATTTGATCAATTAAATTGTTTAGAACTTGTTAATTTGGTATAGTTATAGTGTATTTGTATGACTATATCTTTTTTAGAAGGATTTCCTTTATTTTTGGAACTAATGCACTTCTCATGGTTTTGTGTGGAAATAAATTTCTTTACTTGATTATATTTTAATATGAATATATTATTTTGTAAACATGATCAGCTAGTTAGAAAACATGTGGAAGTCAATTAGATTTCTTTTATTTCAAGTTTTGATATCTAGCTATATAATAAATCTTGAGTACATATTATTTAAAGGTACATGCCCGATTGATGTTTAAACTAAAATAATAGTAGATTATTTCATTTATAAAACATTATTAGTAAATAGGTTATTGTCCTAATAATTATAATTGTTATACGATCACTTTATCTTGATATTATGTGAAATCCTTGCCTATAGTGTTGGGGATCAACCAACAATTTGATTACACTTATGAAAGCAATAAACTACAGAATTAAATCAGATAGATAAGTAACTAGAATCAGATAATAGCAAAGAACAAGAGATACAAGAAACCACCCTAAAAACTTGTATTAAACTCTTTACATAAGGAATACAATTGAAGAAACTTCTTTCTTCCACACCTCTCTCAAATGTACAGATCTCTCTCTAGATCTCTTTCCCTCAAGAGCTCTCTCTCTCAAGTACAATCAACTCCAACAACCTGGAATGATTCACCTATACAATTATGTACTGTTCTTCAACATTCTACAATGTACTACACAATAAGCTAAGAAGATCTAATTCTACATATAGAATTAGGAGACTTGAGCATGCATTTACAACCAACAGTTAAGCCTCTTGAACAAGGGCTCTAAAAATAGTCTTACTAATAATAGAGACGCGTACTTAAGACTATGACTTAAATCTATCATGCAAACACTCAGTTCTATCCTCAAAAATAGCTTTTTGGATGCACAGGTAACTGACGCCGGTTCTTTCCTGCTTGCCTATGACCGACATTGGCCGATCCCTGTCGACGCCGGTGTCTTCTGAACTACTCCTGACCGACATCGATCGCTTCTGACTGACGTTGGTGACTGTGTAAACCTACAACTATTAAAATGCACTCTTTGGTGAAGCTTTTAGGCTCCACACCTTAACAATCTCCCACTTGGAGATAAACAGCTGCACCAGTACCTGTACAGCAACATCTTCTAGCTCCTCCATCTTCAACTCAATCATGAAGACCAACAAAAGTTGAATGAAGATTCAACTTCTCCTTTGTAACCGGCTTGGTTAACATATCAGCAAGATTCTTATCTGTATGGATCTTCTCTAGCTTCAACTCACCATCCTCCAATACCTGTCTTATGAAGTGGTACCTAAGCTGTATGTGTTTTGTTCTTGAATGAAAGGCTGAATTCTTAGCCAAATGAATTGCACTCTGACTATCATTGTATAATCTGCAACTCTCTTGCTCCTTTCCAAGCTCTTCCATGAACCGTGTCATCCATATCATCTCTTTGCTAGCCTCTGTGACTGTAATATACTCTGCTTCTGTAGTTGACAAGGCAACAACCTTCTGCAACTTTGATATCCAACTAACCGCCATTCCACCAACAGTGAAAACATAACCTATGGTGCTCCTCTTGCCATCCAAATCACCTGCCATATCTGAATCTACATAACCATGTAGAGAAGTATCTAAACCTCCATAGCACAAATGCCTACTGTTGGTTCCTCTTAGATATCTAAGGATCCATTGAATTGCTTTCCAGTGTCCCTTTCCTGGATTGGCCATATACTTACTTACAACTCCCACTACTTGGGCAATATCCAGTCTAGTACAAACCATTACATACATTAAACTCCCTACTATGGAAGAATATGGAACTTTACTCATGTACTCTACCTCATCATGTGAACTAGAACATTGTTCTTTACTCAACTTAAAATGTCTAGCCAAAGGTGTGCTTACTGGTTTTGCATCCTGCATATTGAACCATTTCAACACCTTGTTCACATAATCCTCTTGAGACAAAACCAACCTGTGATTTTTCCTATCTCTCTTAATGCTCATGCCAAGGATTTTCTTTGCTGCTCCCAAATCCTTCATGGCAAATGTTTGAGCTAATTTCACCTTAAGCTCAGAGATATCCTGCATGTGTGATCCTGCAACCAGCATATCATCTACATACAACAATAGAATAATATATCTACCATTATCCAATCTCTTAAAATACACATAATGGTCAGACTGACACCTACTGTAGCCATGCTCAGTCATAAACCTATCAAATCTCAAATACCACTGTCTAGGAGCTTGCTTGAGGCCATACAAGCTTTTCTTCAATCTGCACACTAACTTCTCCTTACCTTTGACCTCAAATCCTTTCGACTGTTCCATGTATATTTCGTCATCCAAATCTCCATGAAGAAATGATGTCTTAACATCAAGCTGCTCAAGATGTAAATCCTCAATAGCAACCAAAGACAATACAACCCGTATAGAAGTCATTTTAACAACAAGAGAAAAAATCTCACTAAAATCAATACCTAGATTTTGTGCAAATCCTTTCACTACCAACCTGGCCTTATATCTCATCTGTCCATTCTCACCTTCTTTCAATCTGTAGGTCCATCTGTTCTTCAGTGTCCTCTTACCAGGTGGCAACTCAACCAAATCCCATGTTTGGTTCTCTCTCAAGGACTCCATTTCCTTAACTATGCCACGCTCTCACTGACTCTTGGACTCCACCTGTAATGCTTCTTCAAAACTCTCTAGTTCTCCACCATCAGTTAGCAATAAATAGAATAATGAAGGGGAATATCAAATTGGAGGCTTACTTACCCTTTTTGACCTCCTGATGGGCGTCTGAGACTCATTCACAACATGCTGTCCACCCAAATTCTCTGACAGTGACAAACCTCAATCACTTCTAGGCCTGTAACTGGCTGACATCGGTTCTGCCTAACCGACGTCAGTGCCTGTCCTACCAACGTTGGTCTCTGTATGACTGACATCAGTTTCTATCCTACCGATGTCGGTTCTTGCCTTGCCGATGTTAGTCTCTGTGTTTTCCTGCAAGTGATTATTTCTTTTCCTGCGAGCTCATTTTGGACCGTCACCTCATCTAATTCTCCATTGCTCTGCCCAGATTAATTCAGCTTCTTTAGCTGATCACTATACATGACTTTCTCATTGAAAATAATATCATGGCTCCTAATTATCTTATTATTTCCTAGATTCCAAAATCTAAAACTGAAATCATCTGAGCCATAGCTAATAAATGTGCACCTCATAGACTTAGCATCCAGTTTCTTTCTATTTTCCTTATCAACATGCACAAAGGCTTCACAACCAAAAACTTTGAGAAATGAGAGATCTACCTTTTTACCTATCCATGCCTCTTCTGGAATTCCACCATCCAAAGCTGTAGAGGGTCCTCTATTAATCAAGTACACGAAAGTGTCAATAGCTTTTGCCCAAAACTCTAAGGGCAAACCAGCATGCAATCTCATACATCTTGCACGCTCCATGATTATTTTGTTCATCCTTTCAGCAATACCATTCTGTTGAGGTGTCCTTGGAACCATCCTTTGCCTACAAATTCCATGCATATAATAATACCAGTTGAACTTATAGTTGTAGTACTCACCACCATTATCAGATCTCAGGCACTTCAATCTTTTACCTGTTTCATTCTCAACCATAGCTTTCCAAATTTTAAAAGTCTCAAATACGTCAGATTTCTTCTTAATACAATAGATCCATACCTTTCTTATAGCATCATCTATGAACAAAACATAGTACTATGATCCTCCAATAGAAGCAACCTGAGCCGGTCCCCACACATCTGTGTGAACAAGCTGTAACTTATGCTTCTTCTTTGTTGACCCAGTCTTGAGAAAACTCACTCTCTTTTGTTTCCCAAAAGCACAGTGCTCACAAAAATCCAGATCTATGATTTTCAAATGTGAAAGCTTACCTTTAGACTTAAGAATTAACATTCCCTTTTCACTCATGTGGCCAAGCCTTGAGTGCCACAATTTTGCATCCACATCTGAAGTAGATAATATAGAAGGAGAATTGTTAGTAACACAATTACATAAATAGAGAGTACCTACTATCTTACCTCTGGCCATTACAAGTGCACCCTTGGTCACCTTCCAAGATTCAGCTGTGAGAGTTACTGTACAACCCTCATCCCCTAACTTTCCTGCAAAAATCAAATTCCTCTTCAAGCTAGGAACATGCATAACATCTCTCAACACCCATGTGTTGCCATTTTGCATTTTTAGCTTCACTTTACCTTTACCAATAATTTTACAAGGCTCATCATCCCCTAAATACACTATTCCAAAATCTCCATGGATATAGTCACTAAAATATTCTCTATTAGGGGTAGCATGAAAAGATGCACCAAAATCTAAAACCCAAGATTCTATATTATTATGCAAAGAGAATATTAAAGCATCTTGTGCAATACCTGTAACCTTTGCTTCTTCTTTTCCTTCATGCTGATTGTCCTCCTTAGGCTTTGACCAGCAATCTCTGCTTATGTGCCCCATCTTTCCACAATCCTAGCATTGTGGCTTCCTGCCATTTCTGGATTTGGATCTACCTCTCACCTTAGACTTAGATCTTGATCTCCCTTTCTTGCTCTTCTCTTTTTTCCTTCCCCTACTCTCAAAACTTAAAGCATTCCCAGATGTCTCTTCTGTGCTTTTCTTGCACTTTTCCTCATTCAAGATAACACTAACAACATCCTCTACTTTTAAAATATTTGAAGCAGATGCAGTATTACTCACTGCCATTACTAAGCTATGCCAGCTTTCAGGCAAAGAACATAATATTAAAAGAGTTTTAATTTCATCATCAAACATAATATTGACTAAACTTAATTGATTTACAATTCCATGGAAATCATTCAGGTGATTAGATACAGATCCACCTGCCTGCATATGCAAATTAAATAACTACTTCATAAGATATACCTTATTAGAAGCTGAGGGTTGTTTATATAAATTTGCTAAAGTAGTCATCAACTCTATCGTAGACTTTGCCTGTGATAAATTGGATATCACAGTAGATGCTAGACTCAGTCTTATAGACCCCAGAGCCTTTCTATCAAGAACTTCCCATTCTTCATCATCCATGTCTATGGGCTTCTTTGCAATCCCACCTAATGGTAAGTATAGACCTTTCTGATACAGATAATCCTCTATCTGCATTTTCCAATGTTGATAATTTTTTCCATTAAAATTCTCCATTCTCAGTTTACTTTCTTCTGCCATTGCTTCTCCCACTCGAACAAAAATCCCTGCAGAAACCCCTATGAGTAACCTATAATCAATACACACTACACAGATCTGAACCACCTGTTAGTGAACCTGAGCTCTGATACCACTTATTGGATATCAAGCTCTGATACCACTTGTTGGGGATCAACCAATAATTTGATTACACTTATGAAAGCAATAAACTGTGGAATTAAATCAGATAGATAAGTAACTAGAATCAGATAATAGCAAAGAACAAGAGATACAAGAAACCACCTTGAAAACTTGTATTAAACTCTTTACAGAAGAAATACAATTGAAAAAACTTCTTTCTTCCACACCTCTCTCAGATGTACAGATCTCTCTCTAGATCTCTTTCTCTCAAGAGCTCTCTCTCTCAAGTACAATCAACTCCAACAACCTGGAATGATTCACCTATACAATTCTATATTGTTCTTCAACATTCTACAATGTACTACACAATAAGTTAAGAAGATCTAATTCTACATATAGAATTAGGAGACTTGAGCATGCATTTACAACCAACAGTTAAGCCTCTTGAACAAGGGCTCTAAAAATAGTCTTACTAATAATAGAGACACGTACTTAAGACTATGACTTAAATCTATCATGCAAACACTCAATTCTATCCTCAAAAATAGCTTTCTGGATGCACAGGTAACTGACATCGGTTCCTTCCTGCTTGCCTGTGACCGACATCGACCGATCCCTACCAACACCGGTGTCTTTTGAACTACTCCTGACCGATGTCGATCGCTCTTGACTGATGCCGGTGACTGTGTAAACCTGCAACTGTTAAAATGTGCTCCTTGGTGAAGCTTTTAGGCTCCACACCTTAACATATAGTGATTTGGTAATAACTGTCATTCATGGAAGTTTTTTATTAAATTTAGTTTTATTTTTATAATATTGCTTGAGTATTTAAGGATAAAATTGGATAAATGATGGTTCCCTTGTTTTAGGAGTGTAAATGCTTCTTATTCCTTTAAATATTGAAATTGTTCCTTCTCAATAATTTCACATTTGAGTTAGGATTACCATGTGGTCTTTATTCATTTGAATGGCTAAGTCTATTTATTCACTTAGTAATTAATTTTGATAATAATATGGTTATTAATATTATATCTCATGTAATTTTTATATGATTATTGATAAATCAATCTATTTACAAAATAAGAAATGGAAAGTTCTATTATCTTTTGATTTTTTTCTCTCTAAAACATTAAGGTGATAATATCATACTCTAACCTCATACATTCATCCATTATCATTCATAGCACATTAGATTTTATTATTTGTGGGTGTAGATACTAAAATATAATTAATGTAGTACATTAGTTTTGTACACCTTGTAAATACCTATCATGGTTGTACCTTTAAGTTATAGGCATGCCTACTACTAAAAGGCTTGTGTTCACTATCTCCTTATACCTAAATTGATTATCTCTTATTCTAACCATTATTATTATGATGACTAGACCTTTTGTATTATGCAAAAATTTACAAACTTAATTATTATCTTTCATTACTAATTTTGGACATGTACCTATTTTTTAGCTTCCTAGACATTTGCATCCCAAATAGACACTTGGATCAATGAAAGTGTTCATTTTTTGTAAAAAGTGTCTAATGCCCAAAATTCATCCAATTTTTAAATTAAATATATCCTAAATTTATCCTAAGTTATTTATTATGAGATATTTCTAAAAGGGATTGGTATATATAAGATCAACCCTCGCTCATTCTTCACCTAAAACTCACAAGGTAACATACCAAGAAGCACTCAATCAAGAAATAAGTGATCATATATGTTGTATTCATCCCTATTTATTTATTAGTCATAGGATTATTATTTCCATAGGTCTGAAGCATTCGAAAAGTACTTCATGATCCATATTTTCCAAATTACAAGCTAGGTCATTGCATGGCTTAACTTATCACACATTGCATCTTTATTCACACACAAACCAACACATATGGGAGAACTACATAAGTCTAAATATATCCTAGGAGTATTTTATATGTAGGTAACACTGATTGATAAATGTATCCTTGAGGAAACTCGACACCATGAACCCATTAACCCATTTCTCCCATAGACACTCCAAGGGTGAAGAATATAGGGTTTGATAATTTGACAAGGATCAACAACCTATGGACATGATATAAATACATCAAAATAAAGGTAAAAAAAACTTAGAAGGATCTAGTTGGTTACATACAGATCTAGTTAGTATTTTGTATATGATATCTATAACTTAACCAGACACCTATGTCAATGCAACTATCTACATCTGATATAATCATCTAAGGCCATAAAAATAATATTCTTTGAATTTGATGACTATTCTAGCATCATCTTTTAGTCCAATTATATCCTACTCTATATTAGACATGTATAAGTATAGTAAACTAGTTAAGTATCATTTTTTTCCAATTTATTGCAATATCTATGAATAGTTGTACTTTTAGATGATATTTATGAATTATAAGAACCTCAGTCTTGTACACTTGGTAAACTCAGACCTTGGTTGTTCCTTTTATTTTTTTTACCTTTCTTACTTCCATAAGTCTCGTATCTAATCTATCATATTCCCATTAGCCTATCTCTTAATCTAACCAATCTTATGTTGATGACCCAAGCTATCTATCTTGACTAGAATGCTTAAAATGTACTTATCTTCCACCTCTACAAGTTTTGATCTTGTACATAATTTCTCATTCCATGGACACTAACATTTGGGGTAGAACTAGCATCGATGTTAGTGTCTTTACCTGGTGTAAGTGTTTAGTTTCCTAAAGTCATCTATTTTCCAAATGAAATGTAACCTAAGGTTCAACCTAAGTGCTTTAATATGAGTTACTTCTTCAAATCAATTGATATAAATACAATATCACCTTCATCTATTCTTCACCTTGCATACACATGAAAATACATAGTATCCAGACCAAAGTGCATTCAATTGAGTAAAGCTTCCCTATTTTCTCCTACTTCCATGCCAGTCATAGAGACAACATATACATAGGTCTAAATTACTAAAAGAGAAGCCCAAGAGCTTGATTTTCCAAGTCACAAGCTAGGTAATTATTGTATTTGTCTTGCACATATTAAATGATTCACACACAATCCAATGTGTAGGTGAGAACTAAAATACTATGAGGTCCTCTGCATAATATTAGCTATATAGGTAGTGCTCACTGATAGATGGGTTTTTGGGGATAATTTGAAATCGTGTGCCCACTAACCCATTTTTCCCAAAGTTCACCATGAATATGAAGAGATAGGGTTTTAACATTTCATTAGGAGAGATATTCCATGACCCAAATTTGAATACACCAAAATAAAGGTAAAGTAAAACCCATAATCATCTAGGTGGTTGCATCCTTTTCTAATAGTTATTTTGTATAGGACACTTGCATTGAGTTTAGATAGTAGTATCGACGCAATCATCCTAGGCTAACATTAGTGTTTAGAGGTCCAAAGGCACTTAATTCAAAATTATATGATTATTCTAGAGTCATCTTCTAGTCTACTTACTACATGTTCTATATCTATAACTACATTAGCATTAAAACTAGCTAAGTACTTTTTATATTTAGGCTATTCTTAGCATAAGAAATTTAGTGTATGTTTATATCTAATTTTAACACCCAATTGGCTTATTGTAGATATGATTATCACCCTTTTGCATTATCATTTATAGATACCCCTTTAATAATCATGTAGGTAACCCAAACTTATAGAGACCTCATTTTAGGGTTAAATAGTACTTTACTATTTTTAGAAATCTTAGTTGTATAAATTATTAATACTATTTTGTCTGAGTTTTCTATTAATTGGCATGCTCATTAGGTTAGTTCACCATTATTGTGTAAAATCTAATCTAAAACCCATTAACCTTAGATAACCTCACATATCTAAATTTATGGTTAAACATTTGGTGAACCCGATCTCTGAGTTTCATTATTGCATAAACATTTTATATTTGATGTTTCTTGCCCTTTTTCCATAATATTTGTTTTATTTACTTCCCTCATTATGGAAGATATAAATTAATTTTCTATTAGGAAAGGAGTGAAAATTGATTATTATTGTCTTTTTCCAATCTCACAAGCATGTTATCTCAAATATTTTAATGGTGGTCACTACCATCCCTTTAACCAAGTCCATGTTATCACTTATTTAAGAAGTAAGGTAGCCCATATTATTATTCCAAAATAGGGTATCAAACAAAACCTTCATAAATCCAAAGATTTACATGTATGCATATTCAATCTGAAGAACCTCAGGTTTGGGCTTGTGAATCCCTAAAATATCAAATCATTAGTATGAGAAATTTAATAAGAGAGTTAAAAAATCAGATTATATACATGTAGAATCCAAAATATTTTAGTGTTAATCATCTGTTTGCATCTTCTTCTAGAAATGTTACACCCAACAAGGTTTCTTATCCAAATAAAAAGCTAAAACAAAATATATCTAAAAGAGGTGACTTAAAAACTGAACAAAAGAATAATAAGATTCATGTTTAACCCTAAAATCTATATTTGGTAAATATAGGGTTAAAGGGGTAAATAAAATTAGGGCACAAGGAATGTATACTATCTCTAAAGTAGGCCAATTGTTTGTAACCTTAGATAAACATATAATAAATTTATTATGCTAAGAAATGTTAAAAATAGAAATTACAACCTTATTAGATATTATAATGATAATTATAATAAAATGCTTGGTTTTTATACTAATACAAATCTAGATCTAGAGTAATAATAAATTATACTAGATCTAAATTCTAGATTAGTCATCGGATTCTAAAAATTATACCTTTGTAGTCATAGATACTTATGTTGAACTAGTACAATTACATCAACTCTTCTAAGTAACTTAGATGTAGGTGTCTAGTATGAAATAACTACTAAAACTATATGTGACCACATGTATGCTTTTGTTTTATGTGTCACCTTCATTCTGGTACACTCATATATGGGTCATGCAATGTTGTTCCTTGTTAAATGATAAAACCCTATTTATTCATCTTCATAGTGGTTGTGGGAAAATGAGTTAGTGGGCACATAGTGTCGAGCTACCCCAAATATCCTTCTATTAATTATCATTACCTACATATCCAATACTATTAATAGGGCCTCAAACTTATATAGTTATCCCATATGTGTTGTCTTATTTATGTATCATGCAATGTGTGGTAAATAAGTACATAGAGTGTCCTAGCTTATAACTTGGAAAATGTGGCTCATGGGATGCTCCTTCAGTATTTTATACTTATATATGTATTATCCCTATGATTGATGTGGAAATGGGATAAAATATGGAATATTTTCTCACTTGAGTGCTTGATTTAATGCTTTTGGTAAATTTCCTTGTGCATTGTTGGTATGTGTTCAGTGAAGAATGAATGAGGATTGACCTTGTATACATATTGATCCCTTTGGATAATATATCACATTAAATCACTTAGGATAATCATAGGTATATATTTTATTTAAAAATTGGATGACTTTAGGGCACTATAAACTTGATTTGGGATAGGACACTTACATCAACATAGACATTTGACTAGGATGTAAATGTCCAGGTAGCTGAAAAATAAGCATAGGTCGAGAACTAATAGAGATAGATTATAAGTAGGTTTATAACATTATGAGAATGATATAAGGTATGAATCATTAGAATACCATTTTTCATACTAAGATATAATCAATTAGGCACAAAGAGATAGTCTATATGAGCCTATTTATAATGGGAAAGGTCTAGAAGTTGAAGGTATATCCATGATATGTATTTTCCAAGTGTACAAGACTGAGGTGATATATAATTCATAAATAGTATTTAAAAGTCCAATTGAAATCTTAAGATAAATTTTTTGAAATTAAATGATCCAACTACGTCCTCTATATCATATTAGGCATCAAAATAATATTGTGCATCATAGAATATATGGGCATCATACATATTATTATTTATATATAATTCATAAATAGTGTTTACAAGTCCAATTGAAATCTTAAGATAAATTCTTTGAGATAAAATTATCCAACCACCTCCTCTATATCATATTAGGTGATCAAAATAATATTTCTCATATCATAGAATGCATGAGCATCATACATATTGTTGTTTTACATTGAATAACAAAATACGAAAGATAAATGGTATTGGTGATCATATCATTGATACATAAATCAATAATCCCACTCACATTATTAGTACCTCTCCTAAAACACAAGTGAAAAATGAAAAAATATGGATAAAAAATAATAATTTAGATCCAAAACCATTGAAAATGCCAAACTCAGAGCAATAAAAGATTCAAAAGTCAAAATCAAACCAAGAAAAGGATAAAAATATACCTCCCAATAATGATACTCAACTTTCAAAACAATATGGTTTTGTAAATTAATATTTAAAACATTTTGGCTATCATGGTAAGGATTGGGAAAACATGCATAAGGTGTCACTTATACTATCTCTACATCTGATCATAATGATCAAAACTGGTTGGGATATATTGGAAATATTGATACAAATCATTCAAAGATACATTTTGTCAATGCAAAAGAGTAATAACCTACAAATGATAATAAGTAAAATAATAAATCACAAATAGAAAAGGGAAAAATATGGGTACCATATAATAATTTAGATCCAAAACCATTGAAAATGCCAAACCTAGAGCAAGAAAAGATTCAAAAGTCAAAATCAAACCAAGAAAAGGTTAAAAATATACCTCTCAATAATGATACTCAGCTTTCAAAATAATATGGTTTTTTAAATTAATATTTAAAACATTTTTGTTATCATGGTAAGGATTGGGAAAATATGCATAAGGTGTCACTTGTACTATCTCTACATCTAATCATAATGATCAAAAATGCTTGCGATATATTGGAAATATTGATATAAATCATTCAAATATACATTTTGTCAATGAAAAAGAGTAATATCCTACAAATAATAATAAGTAAAAGAATAAATCACAAATAGAAAAGGTAGCATTAAAAAAAGATCAATGGGTATACTGAATATTTAAAACATGATTTCTAACACAATAAGTTAAAAATCAAGATACATTTTAAAAATCTAAAGTTATAAATGTGGTTAAAAATGGGGGAACTAAAATTCCTTCCTTATATGAAAACCCTTCTACTCTCACTACTCATATAGATGGTAAACAATATTTATATGAATAGTCTAGCAAACTATGTTCTAATTTGCTTGGTAACTTACCACATAATATACACATAAATACATGATCTGGTACCTATCAATTGAATAAATCATTGAAAAAATAAAAATTAAATTTTGATAAATGCAAACCAAATATACCAAGTACAAACTTACCAAAATAACATGATACACTTTTTAATTAGATTATGCACACATAGGGAACATCTCATTCAAGAAAGACTGTACATCTTCGACTCATCACAGATTATCATCCTCATCTTGAGATCATTGGATGTATTTTTCATCTTGAAACACTCAAGAACAACTAAACATGTTCCTTCTACTCCTTCTCTAGATAAATATAAGATCACTCAAAAATGGGTTCCACAAACCAATACATCTGCTACTTATACTCCACGGTCTCATACTCTTATTAGGGATACACATAGTGTTACTAATTATCTAGTTTCATATATGACACATATATATGCTCCTTGGAAACATCACAATTTTTATTCACTATTTTCAAAAATTGTCTAGACTTTGCCTTCTTCAAAAATTTAAAAAAAACAAATATTCAAGAAACTACAAAAATATTCAAATAAATTCAAACAAACCAAAAATTATTAGCATGTTCTTAGTTATATTATTTATTATACATATGTTTTTTGTTCCATGTTATTATATATCATATCATTCCTTTCCTACCTACCCATATGTTTCATGCTTCATTTGAGTGTGATACATGCATACCTAGATACATCATATATGTACATGAATTGTTTGGACTTCCCTCCACTCACATCATAAGTATGTTAGGTGCATATGATTTTTTTATCATAATAAATCTAATTTAATTTTTTATATGATCACTTTACATTATCATTTTTTAGGTTATATACTTACATATGCCTATATCCATGTTTATACTTTTCACAGTGTACTTGATATACTATATACTTAACATTTTACAAACACATATATTTAGGAACTAGTATGTTAGGTTCATGTTGGTTGATTATATTTATCTTAATTTTCCATTTTATCACTTCCTTAAGTTTGTTCCTTTTTTTTATCTTTCATTGTATTGCCTATTTTGAGAATTTAAATATGCTCCATTGATTATGGCTCATGTGCCTTTATTTACCTATTTGGACATTTGAATATTTCATTGTTTGTTGTATGTAGACATTCGAATATGTCATTATATGATTTGTGGACATTTGAATAATTCATGTCACTTTGATGTGTCATTTGAAGATGCCCCTTGTATGAGGTTTCCTTGGACCATTTCATGTTGCTTTGATTTTGAGTGCTCTTGTGTATGTGATTGGTTTCTTGATGAGCTTGTATTATTACTCTCTAGACATTGTCATGATCTATATCATACTTTTTATGAGTTGATGTGATAATATGTTGTCTATTTTAATTTTATATGTACCTATACATGATTACTCATATATTCTACATGATCCATACACACCTTATATAGTTATCTTATCCTTTTGAGGTAAGGTAACTACCATATTATATTTTTCCTCACCTCAAAAAGGGGGTTATATTAGTGGGGGCATGTCATA
Source organism: Torreya grandis (assembly GCA_037957365.1). NCBI lineage: Eukaryota > Viridiplantae > Streptophyta > Pinopsida > Cupressales > Taxaceae > Torreya > Torreya grandis. Next base: position 1,377,357 of record JARHVA010002027.1, read on the forward strand.
GAGGCATGACTTCCATATTTTCATAGTTATGGATTACAACGGGGGCATGTCAAAAGGCATTACCTCAAAACTTACTCAATACTTAACATCTCCATATTCCAATAGGGGAATGTTATGGAAACACATTATCCACATTTACACTAGTTCTCAAAATCTCCAAATTCAGTGGGGGCATGTCATAGAAACATGTCCTCCACACACCAATTTAGAATTCACTATATTTCATATTTATATGATTCAGATATAGATTTATGATAGCATTCTATATATTAGTATTATTATTAAACAAAAAAATCAGCTTGAGACATATATGAGGTGCATATACCATGCAAAGGTCACCTAAAATTTTAAAATAAAATTCATTTATAGATTTAAAATATTATTGTTTATCATACCTAGGATGGGCATGGACTATTATGGACTATTATCAAGCTAATCTACTAAATTAGTTGGTTCACCTTTGGAAGGTTGAGTTGATTAAATCACTCAATCTTACCAAATTTATAAGTTAGATTTGATTAAATCATCTAAATTTAAAATAATTATAGGTTGGATTTGATTAAATAATCTACCCTCACCATATATATAGTGTGAATTGATTAAATCACTCACACTCACTAATTTATGCACATATTCAGGTTGCACAATTGAGATGAAACAAGCTCAATGGTTGTATTGTAATTCACCCTTACACCATTATTGGGGGCATGTGTCCTCATGTGTGTGTGTGTGTGTGTGTGTGTGTGTGTGTGTGTGTGTGTGTGTGTGTGTGTGTGTGTGTGTGTGTGTGTGTGTGTGTGTGTGTGTGTGTGTGTGTGTGTGTGTGTGTGTGTGTGTGTGTGTGTGTACATATATATACATACATACATATGAGGACACATGCCCCCAATACTGGTGTAAGGGTGAATTAAAATACAACCATTGAGCTTGTTTAGATCTAGATATCTAATTATGCAGTTTGGATGACTAATTATAAGCTTATAAGATGAAATCATGGTGAAATTATTAAGTTATTTGGTCAAAATAGATAGTATCAACTAGGCTAATATAGTTAGGTCTTGAGTCTAGAGAACATACTATATCAGTCAAGATGATGTCTGTTAAATCAAATAGATTGTATCAGGTTAGCTAATACAATTTGGTAAAAAAATGTTGGTGGAAGTTGAGAAAAATGAACTACATCAACCTAGTTGATGTAGTTGGAATATAGAACATAATTATATTAGGTTAGTTGTTACAATCTAAAACCACATGGAATAAAATTGAGTTGATTGATATTGTTTAGAGGCTAATAGATAAATTTATCGAGCTCATCGATATAGTTAAGTTGTAAAATATATACTGATTTGCAAATTTTTTGATAAGTTTCAAAAAGGAATACAGATGAATCTAAATATAATCAATGAAAATTGGAAATGTAAAGACAGTTTAACTAGTAGTGGGATAGGATTTATGTTAGGTTCCACATAATATATGCATGAGATATATTTAGCCTAAAACTATATTATCTCAATAGATTCAGACTCAGATAAGGTTAATCAAATAGATCATGTGATACCTAATGTTTGGGTAGTGACTAATGGATCCATAAATTTATAAGAGAGGTGTTTATGTCATTAAAATTGAGAGGAAATGGTTCCAAATCCTAAGCTTATGGCACAATGAAATAGATCTAACTAAACCTCTATGAATTAAATGATTGTAAATAATCAATGTAAGTAGTTATGTGATTAAAGTAATGAAAACTAAATGGGAAGGTTTATAATGATAATTAAGGGTAAGGTGCCATGGTCAACAAATGGGGGTCTAGGAAACCTAAAATTAAATATGGCTAGTTTAAGCAATCATATAACTACACTAGCTTACTCCATATGGGTAAAACTTGTAACCTAAGATGGAATAACTATGATAGCCTCAATTATTATGGTTACAAGGAACTATGGTGACACTAATTTTAGTTTTATTAGGCACTTTATCTACTTCTTTATGTTTAGATGTGAACTAAACTAACTAGGCACCCCTATATATAGAAGAAGTAATAAATAATCTATCTATCTAGACCATATATATAGAGGGGGGATTGACCCCTATCTATAATTTATATGGGGTGGGTGGATGGGTTTGGAGGATATATATATACCTCTATTTCTCTTTATATGTGTGTGGGGGATCCTTCACTCCCTTTGCTCCCTTAGGTGGTTACTATACTAGCTTAGAGAAAGCTTGTCTCCAAAGTCAGGGCCCCCTCCATCAAATATAGGGGAGATAGGTCCCTTATCCCCTATCCCCTATGGAGGGTTGGGGACCTATCTACATCTATTATATTCACTATGATCACACCCCATGGGTTGGTAGTTACAATATAGAGTTTTTTGGCTACCTATCTATCTTACAAAGAGAAACCAAAGAACTGCATTAAGGAGAACAAAAATTGATGTTTCAGGATATCAAGCTGAGCCCATCATTAGGAATACAATGATAACATGTTGTAGAGAGGACAAAAACCAAGTATAAATACCATAAAACAACTTGAGTCAGCTAGATTGAGGTGGATGAATATTATTATTTAAAAGGCTAATGATAGGTTTCCAAGAATTATTAAGCCTCCAACTTTCATCGTGATTTAAATTATTCATATTCTTTTCAATCTTGATAGATTCATGAATTCATATTATAAGAAAATATTCTTATTTAAAAATAACCTTAATTTCATTGAAGTGAATATGGTGTCCAATATTATGAAAATGTTCAGCTAAGGTGGATTTTTGGAAGTGGTTATGAGAAAGATCAGCATAATGTTCTTTTAAATGAGTATGAATAGAGTTGTCAGTTTCACCAATATAAACCTTATCACAACTACATGAAATAGATTAAATTATTTTTTGACACATAGGCTTGGATTGATACTTAGTCCTATCAAGAAAATTCTTGATTAAATTTTGAGGAGAGAATGATACCTTAATATTTCTTCTTTTGAGTATTTTTACCACCTTGTCTATCATACCTTTGATATAGGGCAATGTAATTTTTCCACAAATATATTCATATTAAATTCTAATGTGAGGGCCTATTTGTGATTTTTGTATTATATTTTTAACTTGAAATTCATTATATCCATTTTTTGAAAAAAAATTGCAGAGGTGTTTCAGTTCCTGATTAAGATGTTCAAAATTAAAGATTCTTGTAGCACATTTTACCAAAGTATTAATAATACCAATTTTTTGAGCCAGATGGTGGTGGGAGTTAGCATGTAAATATTTTTTTGTGTGTGTGATTTTTGATAGACATGGTGAGATAAGTATTCATCATTATTCCTGATAATCAAACATCTCAAAAAGGAATCTAGTAATTTTCCTCAACCTCAATGATAAATTTTGTGGTTGAATCTATTATTTAGAAATTCAAGAAATATTTCAAGGTTGTTTCTACCATGTGGCCAATTAACATTTGTATCATCCAAATAGTGATTCCACTATTAAGGTTTTAGGGGAGCCACATTAATAACCAATTTCTCAAAGTATTCCATATAAATGTTTGCAACCATAGGTGAGAGTGGGGACCCCATGGTAACCCCATCAACCTACTCATAGATGAATTCTCTAAAATAAAAATAAGTCAATTTTAGGCAAATTTTAACCAGATTTGTGGTCTCTCCATTAGTAAGGCCACTAATGATATTAATAACCTCATCCAATAGGATTTTGGTAAATAATGACACCACATCAAAACTAACCAAATTATCTTAGGAATCCAGTCTAAGAATTTTTAATTCACTCACAAAATGGATTGAATCTTTGATAAAAGATTTGGAACCAATAATGAGTGTTTTAAGCTTAATACAGAGAAATTTATCAAAGTTGTATGAAGGTGATCCTATAGTATTAACAATAAGCCTGAATGGATTCCATCTTTATGGACTTTGGGTAAACCATAGATACAAGGAACCACACTAGTTTTTAGAATCAACCATTTATTAATAGCCTCATTTAAATAAGAACATTTAATAGCACACTCAACCTCTTTCATAACCTTATTAATAGGATCCTTATCAAAAAAATTGTAACTACCAAAAAGATTTTAAAGATCAATCATCTTTTTTTCATAATCAACTAAGTCCAACACAACTATAGCATTTCCCTTATCAGCTTTAGTGATAGTAGTTTCATCATTCTTCCTTAGGTTTATAATAGAAATCAATTCTTATTTTCTTAAATTACTTTTGGGTGGATTTGCTTTCTTCAAATAAATAGCACATTCCTATCTTACCTCATCAGCAACATTAATTGAAAGTAACCTGATTGATCCTTCAACTCTGTTAATGATATCTTCTAATGGAAGGCATTTTGGAGCAATAGCAAAATTTAAACCATATTCAAGAACCTTCACCAAAGTTGCATCCAAAGTATGTGAGGATAATTTGACAATGTTAGTAACCTTTTTCTCAAAAAAAACTAGTTTTTTATTATAAAATAATGCATCTAATTTCTTAGAATGCTTTATTTTACATTTATCTAGCATTCTTTACATAGAACCGATGGAACAAGACTCCATATTTTTCCAAATATCACCATGTATGCTTGTCCTAAGTTTTAAGTGAAGCATGTAAAGTATCTTAGAGATAAATTGTAGAGCCTTCTAAACCTATTTTAATTCTAAACAAATAATGGAAAGACTTGCAATTCTAAAAGTGGCACAATTACATAAAAGAAGATTATGTTTAAGTTCCATGAATTTGGGAATGATGTCCACATCCCTGTATTTCTTTAAAAATTCAAAATCAACCAACATATGGGCTTTTTTATTCTTAACTTTTCAAATAGCCTAATCTCATCAAGTGATTCACTTCCATGGAGGGAAACAATAAAAGAATTCATAATATCTAGCATAATATTATAAATAAAAACTAGAGAACTGCATTAAAGAGAATGAAAATTAGCATTTAAGGATACTAAGCTCAACCCATCATCAGGAATACAATGATAACATGATGTAGAGAGGACAAAAACAAAGTATAAATACCATAAAACAACTTGATTAGGCTAGATTAAGGTGGATGAATATTATTATTCAAAAGGCTAATGTTAGGTTTTCAAGAATTGTTAAGCCTCCAACCTTCATCATGATTTAAAAGGATAATGATTATTTTCTTAGAAGAAGAATTCATGAATCTATCAAGATTGAAAAGAATACATACAATTTAAATCATGATAAAGGTTGGAGGCTTAGAAAATCTTTGAAGCATGGCATTAGCCTTTTAAAGAATAATATTCATCCGCCTTAATCTAGTAAACTCATGTTTTTCTATGGTATTTATACTTGGTTTTTATTCTCTCTACAACATGTTATCATTCTATTCTTGATGATGGGCTCAGCTCGGTAGCCTAAAACATCAATTTTTATTCTCTTTAATGAAGTTATCTAATTTATCTTTGTAATATTCTACTACATATTATGAATTCCTTTATTTTTTCCCTTCATATAAGGGAATCACTTGATGAGATTAGATTGTTTGAGAAGTTAAGAACCAAAAAAGGCCATAAGCTAGCTGATTTTTAATTTTTAAATAAATTCAAGATGCAGACATTATTCCTAAATTCATGGAACTTAAACATAATATTTTTTTTATAATCATGTTACTTTTAGAACTATGAGTCTTTTCATTATTTGTTCAAAATTAAAACATGTTCAGAAGGCTCTATGCAAATAATTGTGGATAAATGTAAAGCAAAGCATTATAATAAATTCAATGCATTATTTTCTACTAAAAAACTAGTATTTCTGAGAAAAAGGTTACTAACATTATCAACCTATCTTCACATAATTTGGATGTGGAGTCGATAAAGGTTCTTAAATATGGTTTAAATTTTGCTATTGCTCAAAAATGCCTTCCATTAGAAGATATCATTAGCAGATTTGAAGAATAATTAGGTTGTTTCTAATTGATGTTGTTGAGGAGGTAAGATAGGAATGTGCTATTTATTTGAAGAAAATGAATCCACCCAAAGGTAATTCAAGTAAATAAGAATCAATTTCTATTATAAACCAAAGGAAGAATGATGAGATTAATATCACTAGGGCTGATAAGGTAAATGGTATGGTTGTGTTGGACTTAGTTGATTATGAAAATAAGATGACTAATCTTTTAAAACTTTTTGGCAGTTACAAGAAAGTTGATAAGGATCCCAGTAATCAGGTTATAAAATAGTTTAGCATGTTATTAAATGGTATTCTTTAAATGATGTTATTAATAAATGGTTGATTCTAAAAACCAATGTGGTTCCTTGTATCTATGGTTTACCTAAAATCCATAAATATGGATATCTGCTTAGGCTTATTGTTAATAATATAGGATCACCTTCATACAACCTTTCTAAATTTCTCTCTATTAAGTTTAAAACACTCATTTTTGGGTCTAAATCTTTTATCAAAGATTCAACCCATTTTGTGGGTGAATTAAAAATGCTTGGATTAGATTCCCAAAATACTTTGGTTAGTTTTGATGTGATGTCTTTTTTTTTTTAAATCCCATTTGATGAGGTTATTAATATCATTAGTGGACTTACTAATGGAGAGGCCTCAAATCTAGTTAAAATTTACCTAAAATTGACTTATTTTTCTTTTAGAGGATTCATCTATGAGCAGGTTGATAGGGTTGCCATGGGGTCCCCACTCTCACCTGTGGTTACAAATATTTATATGGAATACTTTGATAAGTTGGTTATTAATATGGCTCTCATAAAACTCAAATGGTGGAAGCACTATATGGATGATACAAATGTTAATTGTTTGTATGGTAGAAACAACCTTGAAATATTTCTTGAATTTCTAAATAGTAGATCCAACCACATAAAATTTACCATGGAGGTTGAGGAGAATAACTAGATTCCTTTTTTAGATGTTTTGATTATCAAGAATAATGGTATATCCTTAGCTCACCACGTCTATTTAAAAATGACCCATATAGACAAATATTTACATGCTAACTCCCACCACCATCTGGCTCAAAAATTTGGTATTATTAATACTTTGGTAAAACATGATATGAGAATCTTTGATTCTAAACATCTTAATCAAGAACTGGAAAACCTCTCCAAAGTTTTTTTTCAAAATGGATATAATTAAGGTCAAGTTAAAAATATAATCCAAAAATCACAAAGAGGCCCTCGCATTAGAATTGAAGATGAAGATATTTTTTGAACAATTACATTGCCTTATATCAAAGGTACGATAGACAAGGTGGAGAAATTCCTCAAAAGAAGAAATATTAAGGTCTCATTCTCTCCTCAAAATTAAATCAAGAATTTGCATGATAAGACTAAGGATCAATCCAATACTATCTATCAAAAATGAATTTAATCTATTTCATGTAGTTATTGGAAGGTTTATATTAGTGAAACTGGTATCTCTATTCATACTCATTTAAAAGAACATTGTGGTGATCTTTCTCATAACTACTTCTAAAAATCTACCTTAGTTGACCATTCTTACAATATCGGACACCATATTTGATTTGATGAAATTAAGGTTATTTCTAAATAAGACTATTTTATTATAAGAAGAATTCATGAATCTATCAAGATTGAAAATAATCTAAAGAATTTAAATCATGAAGGTTGGAGGCTTAGTAATTCTTGAAAACCTGTCATTGTTCTTTTAAAGAATAATATTCATCCACCTTAATCTAGCTGGCTCAGGTTATTTTATGCTATTTATACTTGGTTTTTTTCCTTTCTATAGCATGTTATCATTGTATTCTTGATGATGGGCTTGGCTTGGTAGCCTGAAATATCAATTTTTGTTATCTTTAATACAGTTCTCTGATTTCTCTTTATAATATTTTGTTGTGTATTAGAATTCCTTTACCTATGTATCTTATTGATTTAACTTTTTAGGATTATGTAGTTTAATCCCTAGGTTGTTAAATCAAGGTAGAAATATGCAATAAATATATCCACTAATTTGTAATAGAATTGACTTAGTTTGACCTTTCTAAAAATAGAAATAAATAATGTAAATAAATAGTTAATTGGAAATTAACTGAAATAGGATATCTGAATGTTGTAAACTAGGACAGAGGCTGATCTGAGTGTCTTGTCTCACAGACAAGACCCAAGTGTCAAAACCCTTCATAAATAGTAACTCCCTGATTAGAAATTAGATCTATGTTACACTAGTGTCCCTATTTTGATGTTATTGTCCTCTATGCAAAATTATTTTAAGCTTCTAGGTACACCTATGTCTAGGTTTTCTAAGGGCTTGTTCCTATGCACATGAGTTTTGATTCCCTATAGGTGATATATTTTGATTGATTTTATATTCAAAACCTAACCTCCATGTTATTAGGTTATCTGGTTGGCACAAGTATTAAAGTGTATTGTTATTGGGATATGTTGGACATCCTCAACACCCATTGTGATGAGAGTTGCCTACATACCAATACTCTAAAAAGGGATCAAGATTGATGTAGTTCTCTCCACCTAAGTTTTAGTGAAATTTCAAGTGAAGATATTATGAATGTCATTTTGAATGATTTGAATGTTCTTGAGACTAGAAATCTAAGTAATCCAAGCTTAGTAATGTTGTATATAGTTGTATGCAGAATTAAGAGAGAATAGGGATTGATAACCTTGATTGTGCACAACTTATTCTCAATTTATTTGTTTAATTTTTTATATGATTTCCATCTAGTGGTTAAAGGGATAAAAGTGGTTTTTCATTTAAAAATATATATATATATATATATATATATATATATATAATTTTAGTGATTAGTGTGGGTCTTAAAAGAGGTCTAGGTTGACCCTAAGTGGTTTCTCATTTAAAAATATATCCATTAGAGATAAAAGGAGGAAAAAGTACAATAGTACCCAAATTAGGACACTAGTGTCTGTGGCGTTATGGTCCAAATTATGGCACTAGTGTCCAAGTGGAATAACTTGAGGCACTAGGGGCTAGGATGTTAAAGTGATCTTGGGACTACTTTAGGGATGTTTAAAGACACATGTGGCCTACACAAAGGCTATACAAGTGTCTAAATAAGCCTTAAAATAGGTTTAGGGCTAAGCTATGGATGGGTATTCTCAAGTAACACACTTAGCACTCAATTGTCATTTTTAGAAGATTACACTTATCTATCTGGGCTAGCAAACCAACCTTCTTGGTCATTGGCCAACCCCATATATATAGAAAAGACTTGATACCCTATAAATAAATTTATTTATGAGATATCAAGGCCCTATAAATAAATTCATGTATGGAGAGGGCCCTATATATCCATATCTAAATATGGGGGGCTACCATTAGGGAGTGCCCCTATTTCCCTAGTAGGGGAGAATAATAGTGTGCTAGTGAGTGTTGGGTCTAGTCCATAGAGATTGGTGGTTCCATTCTATTCCATTCATGTACCTAATTAATGGAGAGGATTGGATGGGATTATGGTTATATGTGCTAACTGACCACCTATAGATTATATACTAACATTGGTGCTAGCATAAGACTAGCGTTAATCACCTCTCTCAATCAATTAGCTAAGCTCTATTAGATATGGCTTATGCCATTTAAATTGATACCCTATAAATAAATTTATTTTTTGAATTTTTTTAACACTAAAATTATTTATCCATTCATGGATAATGAACTATAATGGGCCCTATCCTTATATATATATAGTATTGTCTATGAGATATATATCTGGGAAAGGCTAAAAAATAGATATTTGGGGGAGGATCTGGGCTCTCAAGCCCCTCATAAAAAAGACTATTATTCTCTTAGCTAGTTGGGAAGCCCCATCTCCATATAGATAGAAGGGGGAAGGGGGAACATAACCTCCTTCATTATAGTCTGGAGGCTCCATATATATAGATATATGATATAGTTATTGATTCATTCCAAACATCTAAACATAGCTATTATATGTGATTATGGGGTTGGGGTTGGCTATATCTCTATATAGATTAGCCCTCCCCTATGAAATTGAATTTATAGGCACTTATTTATATAATATGGCCCTATATGGATAGGATCACACTATTTTTTCTTATATTTTCCCTATTTTTGTCCCAATGAGCACATACTATCATTTCTTAGTTATAAACCATACACAACCCTTATACAACTTTTATACATATCAACAATCTCACTGGGGAATTCATACACAGGTTATATCCTTCTATGTCTTTCCCTTATTTCTAAAACTCAATGATTTCATTATATTACACATATAAATCTTGATCACCTACTAACACATTGATATACTACTAGTTATCTAGATTATTAAATATACTCATGTTCTAAATTGCTTATGTTGATCAATTATATATGTGTGTGTGTGTATGTATATATATATATATATATATATATATATATATATATATATATATATATATATCCATGCATGTTTTTCATGTTTTCTTTCTTGTTTCATTATTTTGTATGTTTTTATGCTTGAAGATATTTGAATAAGTCTTTGTGTGTGGTTATAATCCTTCATTATCTAGTTCCATATGTGTGAGGACATTTAAACATGTCATTATGTTTTCTTTTATGAGTTTGAGTGAATTTTGAACATGTCCCTCATATGTGGCCCATGTCCTTCTATTTATGTGATTTTTGTGCTTTATGTGTACTCTATTTTGGTGTGCATCATGGCCATGACATTTCCTTACTTGTTTAATTAGTTTGAAATATTTTGATTCCATGATGGATATCATGAATCCTCCAAAAAAGTTATGCCATAATGCATATCATGCATCCCTCCCCATGTATTTTTATTTAGCTTCCAATACTCATTTTTGATCACTTATCTATGTAATTGATTACTAATATTTATCTTGACATTGACACTATGTATGCTTATTCCTACTTAAATATCACATTAATATTATACTCATTTTATCTATATAACAATTCTATGATTCTCCATGTTATCACTACTACTCAAAATTACAACTCTTACATAACATATATCACATAATTTTTTTATTTTGAGTTAATTCATTGCATAGGCTCAACAACTCACCTCAAAAGAGGGGCCATACATAGTGGTTTGTCTTAGAGACTAAGCCCACTTAGTATAGTATAGATATAGACACAGGTAGGATTTTATAGTCCTTAAATAGTAAATCATAAATTGTAATCAAAATACACTCAGAAAAGTAGTTTGGATAAGATCATTCCAAATCTACAAGAATGAACCCCATTGTTGTCCACATAGGGTGATATTATGCCAAAATTTAAAAATAGTAAAATCTAGAATATTTTAGAATCTTAGGTAGCCTAGATCAATTTGTAATAGGTTCATAATCTTAGTTATCATAAGTTACTTATATTTTATTAGTTTGGGGGAATCATGTAAAACATGTGTTCTAGGTTAATACACAATTTTATAGCCCAAAATTTTAGTTTTTATTACTCAATATTAGAATCTATATGCACCAGATATCATATTGGGGCATGTGTACAACACATGGCTTCTTCTTTGCTCATTTTTCCACCAATTCCACATATAGAATATCAATGTTTATCATTCTCCATGTTGTATACACTAGACTCATATTATAAAAACTATTTACACTAGTTTTTGCACCAATTTTACACCATAAATGAGTCTTACTCTTTTTGTAGTGGTTGGTTCACCCCTTTTTGTACCAATTTTACACCAAGAAAATCTATTAGGATTCATATAAGGATTCTAAGTTATTTCACTACCTTGAGTATGTAATTATTGATTTAAACATACCTTGCATTATTAATCACACTTTCCTAATAAATGAGGATTATGGAATGCACAATCCAATCCAATATTAAAAATTAAAATGAAATCTCTGAGGGGCCTACCATCTACAATCACCAATTTTTGCACTAATTTTTGTACAAGAAAAACAATAATGCACGTACCAAATTAGGTACATTTGTTATTTATTATTAGTTCTATAAGTTTTATTTTCATTGCTTCTTGATTTTGATCTTAATTAAAGACTAATTTTACACAGTTTCATTATAGGTTTGTGTGAAGCATAATTTAAAGTTGTGGCCTACATTTAAGACTACACTTCACATGTAAGTTCAAGTACGCACTTTTTCATTTTATTCTAGTACTTAAACTTTTATTCATTAGTATAATAAAATGTGGGTAAATGTAGACACATAAATTAACATTTAATCTAAAATAATGCACTCTTGATCGCCCTTTTGACACACTTAGATCATGACCTATTTTAGGGCCTTTTGACCACTTTTCTTTGCTTTTTGCATGATGACTCACTCTTTGATAGATCCTAAATCACTTTAGAATTTATCCATCCAAATTTTTGATTATCTTAGGATCATGTTCATATTGATTCATACCCTCATCTTAGATTTTATTTCCCTTAAGATGGGAGTGCCCCGTTTGGATAATAACACACCATGTTGTTGTCCACCCCAATAGAAGTTGTCCTCCTACCAAATAATGGATATTTTCCAAAATTTAAATTTGTGTAAGGGTTTGTCCATAATTTTTATCAATCCACATCCAAATTAATTCCAAAACTAATACTATATAATCACATTTCAAACCATTTTCCACACAAAAGGATTCCACATAGAAAAGCATCAGAATTCTAATAGCACATTAAAATAAAATTTCCTATTTCTCCCAATTATAATTACATACATCCCTAGTATCCTTAATATAAATTCTAAATACACCTCCAAGGTCACAAGTCATGATTTATTAACTTAATCACACTATGATTGCACCAACATTTAGCATTTTACAATAGTTTCACACACACCACCATAGCATGGGAAAACTACATGGAGTTCAATACCTCTTCAGAGTATTGATATGTAGGCATAACTCAACATATGGGGTGTTAAGGTCAATAAAAACTTTAAAAACTAGCCTCTTTTTACTCCATGTTTACATCTCATATATTGAACTAGGGTTTTCAAGTGGAAAATTGATTACATAATGGCCACCGAAGTAAATCAAGAACTCTAGCACATTCTATAGAATAAATAGGCAAAGACACACCAAAACTAAAAATCTTATGTTAGACACTAGAACACACTAAGGATAATTTTTCACCTGTACTTTATCCATTCATTGCACTCCTATTCAAAAATTGTACTAGCTCATTGCTTGGTCTATGCACAGTCAACATAGTCATTATATCAGTATCAGATCAAAAATCATCATGTGTATTATTTTCCATATAAGTTTATATATTATATCTTATAATTTCCATATTTAGTAAGTTCCCATATTTAGCAAGTCTTAAATTAGTTTGAGTCATTTATTCTATATTAGTAGAATTATGATTTGCATAGTAGTTTTCTTATTTAGGGTCTAGCACTCTCCAAGTTACCCAAATTTGATACAACACATATTAAACTCAATATTATTTTATATATACACACACACACATGTGCGTGCATGTGTTGTATATGCACATTAGTATATGATGAATCTTAGAGATGGAAAATGCTACTAAAAGGGGAACCTTTTGGGAAAATATTATATAGGCAAATGAGGCCATTTTTAGATCTCATCACATGATTTGTGCATACACATATAACTATGGCACACCCTTATCTCCTATCCATTTTATTTTTATAGTCTTAGCCTTCTCAATTTGCTACCAATCACCTTATGATTACCCTAGTATATGCATAATCTGATTATTATCCTAGTCAGACTATTTTATGATCATCATAGCATTGTTTCTTACTCCTCAAATGCCTCTAGTTATAATTATAGGGTTTCAGTTATAACATTCATCCACTTATACCATATCCATCTATATGCCATTTAATAGTCATTTTCTAAATTCAAACCCTTCTTATGGGTCAATTTATATGTTTTGAATATTAGTGGGGGAATAAGTTACCAAAACAAATAACTATTTAATCACACTAGGCCTAAGCTTATTCATATGTATAAATCATCTATCTAACATCTACCAAGAAGGAATTTATACATATGATCATTGAGAAGAACAACCTTAAATATTTTGATTCAAAAACCCCTCAAAGGGTTAGACCATATCTAATTCTAAAGCACCCAAGCCAAGTAAAGTTTACAATTTTTCATATGCCAAAATTCAATTTATAGTTTGCATCCATATTAGTAGATCACTATCAAACACATACACCTAATTTGAAGAACTAGGTGTAGTTTTATCCCTCTTCAGGGTGTTTCAAAATTAAGCAATACTCAACTACTAAAAGAGGGGTGGTTGGTTTAGCTCAACCTATCTTTGCCATTTATTTTTTTTAGGAAAACCTAGTGTTGAAATAGGATTTGAAGTTTCAAGATAAAGGGGACATAATTTTATACTTGTACATATTAGAGAGCTTACTATATTGTATATAATAATAGCTTACCAGAAGGTTGATTATCTATATCAAAATAATATAATACATCTCATAGGGATGTTTTTGTTAGAGCTCATATGCATTCAAATTTCTAAAAGCATCCAGCTGCTATTGGATTAATCATACCAATTTTAGACTATAAGTTTCTAGATCTAAATGACTATAGATCCAGTTTTAGTCCTTCATTCTACCTATGCACAGTCTCATACCTACACAAAATAGTAACAAGCTAAGTACCCTAGACTTCTTAGTCATTTCTATAAATCATAAAGTGTAATTGAACATCTAGTTTTACATTCATATCTATTTAATTCTAACATATCTTAACAATAGTCATAATTCTATGCTTATTTAGATAATCTAAAATAAGATTAAACACTATGATATTATGACACATTATATGACTCAGATTGTATAGGTTATTATATTAAAGCATATTGAGTAATAGATTATGTCATTATATACTCATGTTGAATCTAAAGTATATTTATAGTAGTTGATTCATATTTAATCATGATTTACTTAAATTTTACTTAGGATTTACTCATATTTACTTATATTTATTGGAATTTGTTTTGGGCTCTATTCCCATTAAATTATAATGAGTAGTATAATTGAGGTTCTGTGTAGCTTAACTTCTAAGCAATTATCCGTATCTAATGAGGTTTGGGACATTTATCTTTGCAACCCATGCTTATAACATTGCATCTCCTTAGGGAATAATCACCTCACTTTATGATGAATTCAAAGGATGGTTGGGTTTGCATACTTACGTGTATTCATTCCATGTTTTTTCAACTTCAAATATTTTAATTATTACTCCATATTTTCTATAATGAGTGGACATTTATTTCTACATGTTTTATTATAAGTTTGGTTTCATTGGAACTCCAATGAATATATAGTTTATTTACCTTATAATATAATCAATTTATGTAAGCCCTATATACCACTCTGGTTGAGTTCTAATTAATAAGCATACTATGTTATATTCACCCCTCATGGAGCAAGTTCAATACTTAGGACATACCTAAAGACACAAAATGTTACTATACTTAGGTACCAAATGTTACTATACTTAGGTACCAAATTTCTAACTTGATCCATTCAATCTAGCATTTAAATACTAAACTAAAAGAGGGACATTTTTAGACATGTAAATTTTGTATTAGACACTTGAAAATGTTATATATGATCAATCCTTAACATATATGACTTGTGTGTACATAATTAAATCTTACTCACATTCCCTTCTAGCCATTTATCCATATATGAGTTTAGCCTTATTGATTTTTTGGCATTGACATACATGATCTTCCTAATATATACATGAATATTTCATTATCCTAATCACATTATCACCTAATCTAAAATCATTATTTTTTGTCTCGTAGACAACTCTAGCCATAGTCAATTAGATCTGGTTACTGAATTTGTTTGCCCTGGTTGGACTGTTATGTACACTCTTTAATGTCTATATTTCAAATTAAAACCATTATTGTGGGTTGTATAACATGTTTGGTATATTTATTATGGATGTAAATTTCTAAAAGAGTCACATATATATGCAATACTATCTTAAGGTCTTATTCACTTTGTCATTACTTAGAAAACCACTTTCACATTGAGATATACATATGCACATCCTTGAAACACTACCCTAAAGCATCCAAATATGAAATCCCTTAAAAATAATAGTTACTAAGATAAATATAAATATTATTTCAAGGTTAAAATCATGGGTTTTCAAGTGTTTAAAGCCACACAAGTTTCACTACATACTAGTATATCATTGTTCAGCACGCACCTAGTTATGTGGAAGAACTAACTATGGTTTGAGCCCTATTTAGAGTATTGTAACATAGTATAGTGCTCATCTATTGAGTGGGGGGTGGTTAGGGTCAACTCAACCCATCCTATCTAACCCCTTTTATAGTTAAAGTAAGTGTTGAAAGTGGGGATAGGGTTGTAATGTGAAGAAAGACATATCTATATATAGAACAAGACCAAGCCTCCAAAATTACATAGGAATCATCTTGATAGGTAAGCATATCACTATATGGAAAAACATATCAATAAAAATTCAAAGGATAGTTATGGCCATCAATAGACATATTCAATTACCATAGGTTTATGGCATTACCAAATCCATCCAAGTAGGTTGTGATAGTTAGCTTCCTAACCCAAACGACTCGAAATCCACTTCAAGGCATTATAATGAGTGCACATTATAATATACCATAACATAACAAAAAAAAACTAAGTACCCTATCATCTTTCTCATTTTATAAATATCAAGTGCAATAAATCAATCTTACTCTACCTTTTACATTCATATATATGTAATTTAGATATATATTGTACAATTTGAATTAGTCTCAAGTATTATCTTGTTTAAATCACTAAATCCAATATAAGAATAAAATAATATCAAACTTTTTTATAAAATTTAAAACAATAACTTATGAATGTTCAAATTCACAATAATTTTTATATATACATACACATAATATGCATTATATTATAGTATAATATATATAATAAATAATAAATAATAATAATCAAATATATAATATTATAGATAATTTCATATCTATATTTATAAATATACTATATATGTAATATTTTTTTTAATTTTATTATAGTAATGTTTGGTGCCCACTTCACACCAGCTGTCTACATAATTTTGGCATAATCACAACATAATTCATGCAATAAAAATTTCTAATTATGTCATCTATGTGCTAAAGTTGCAACATAAATGTCAAGGCACTTTTTAGAAAATTTTGAGGCCAAAAACACTAAAACTGATCAATTTATGGCACAAGTTTGACCCAATTTGAGGTGCAAATTTCATTAAATATACTAGTGATCTTTGTCATTATGGTTTTTATAGTATCTTTACCCTTTCTTTCACATTTTTTGGTGTTTATTCTTATTTTAATTATTGTTATTACAATTATATGTCATATTTGTTCACGTATAGGCCTTAATTTTGAATTTAAGAAGTTTATAAGTACATAAGTGTGTTGATGCATTGTGGAAACAAAAGACTTGAAATTGGAATTCGTATCCTAATGTTGCACTATACTTTTTTATTTTTACTTATACCAAAATTTAAATTGAAGTAGTGAAATAGCATGTACAATCTACTATTTATTTATTTTCCATATCCATGTGTAAGGGTTAGGATATTCATATTGCACTGGACTACTTGTTAGAAATCATGAGTATTGATTTCCAAATTATATAAGAATAAGGTATGATTGTACTAGACCCCACACAACTACGACATTATGTATACTCTTGTAAGGTCTCTAGAGTAGATCAGGGTTTGTGACATTAGAGAATAATTTTTTAAATATTTGTACATCTGAGAGAGGTTTTTTATCTAAGGATATAAAATAAGGCACTCACAAAATTTCAAGAGAATTTAACAATGTCCAACTGAAATCTAACTTAGTAATAAAAATCAAAACCCTATTGCCAAAATTGAGCCATATGATCTTGGTCACCACCAAAATAGATCCCTTTGATGTTAACTATTTTTTTGGACTTCTATGATCTACCTCAAAATTCAAAATCTACTTGAAGTCTCCTTCTATACAAATTTTTGATCACTTTTAGGTTTTGATTGTGCATTAGTCAAAATTTAAGTGTTTATCTAAGAACCTCTCTTTTTATTCCAATAATTTCAATTGAATTCAATTCAATTCCATGAATTTCATATCTATTTATCACTATAATGTTGTATTTAGTTCTGATTTGGAATACATATCACCTTTTGATGATTAGTTCAATGTATCTTTACCATTAACCACTTTCATCAAAATAAATAGATAATTTTTTGTTATGATTTGTTTTGTAGCATTGAGGATAGGGTATATGAAAGGTCCTAGGATATTTTGTATTGATAGTTTAATTGAGTGATGTTCATGTCAATAACTTGTACATCAAATTTTAGAGATTTTAGGTTGCATATTAAGGCATTGCATGTATGAGAGATTTGATTCTGGGGTTTCCAATGACTATGCATGGAGCTAGTTGATCAAATTAAGAGTTCTGATGCATTTTTCCTCTAAAGATGTTTTTTTTTGTTAATATGTGCCTATATTTTTAAATTTTGAAAATTTTGTGAACTAGGATTCATTTGTATTTTTATTTTGATAAATATTAAGGTATTCAAGCATTATAGTGCATTTGTAACACATTATTAGGATTATTTGTGTTACTCATGAGATGAATTAACTTTAGTTATTAGTTTTTTATCTATTTTGGCACATGACTCATTGAGACACCTAGATTGAGTGTTCCTCCTTAAATGGTTGGAGATTGATCAAATGTAGGGATTTTCTCTTGATTTATGGTTTCAAAGTTATGAGCACACCATCTACATTATGGTAGTTATAGAGACTAATATTTTGGTGGACTTAAGATTATAAGAGGGTTTCTTAGGAATATAACTAATAATCATACATCTTCTTGAGTCTTAATATTTACCACCTCATTGACACATGGTGGTTATTTAGTTATCACTCCCATTACAAGAGTTGTGCCAACTTTATATCCTATATATTTTTTGAGGTAAAATAATAACACAACACCGTAACTTATTGCTACATATTTTTTATTTTGTCCATTTTTGTGTGTTTTTATGTGGTATTATAGTGGTATATTATTAAGATGTGGGATTATAATATTTGTATACCTAACAAATCCTATAAGCCAAGTCTATTGAGATATTAATTTTTGCAACTATTGTGATGCAGATAGTGCACTCAAAACACTAAAAACAAAAATCATGATGAAATAATTATATGTGCTCAATCTATGACTCTATAAATAATTATATCCCCTCACAATGTGTCCCAATCAACCATGTGCAAAAATATATATATAAATAGATAACTCAAATTGACACTTATGAGTAACCTTAAAACCCCAATAATTTATTGTAGTTGCACTATAATTCCTTACTAACTCAATATATGTAAATTTGATAATGTGAACCAATATTTATCCATAAATCTCTTAAAATTAAAAATATAAGCATGTGTTGACACTTAATAACTCCCCTTTATGAAAAAATTGAATTAAAACTCATAATATATAATAACTATCTCAATGCATAGTCTTTGAAAACTCCATAATCTTGAACCTTTCATATGTGTAGTACCAAAATTTTAAATCTATGAAATCTATTGTGTGGTAGTTACTATTATGAACATCACTCACCCAAAAAACTAGATATCAAAAATATTAGGTCTATTGCATGCCCCATTCTCAATGTTGTAAAAACTCATCATTAAACTCTATCCAAAGATATAATGAGTTATAATATGGTGTAATTTTCAATGAGCTACAATATACTACAATCCATAAAATGTTTAAATGATTAATCCTTAGTGGCTAATATGAGTATTTTTATGCAACACATCTAGATCAACACTTAATAAAACTATAACCTCTTGAAATCAATAGGAAATGTGTTAATATATGTCTAGGTACATCAGCTAGAATATATATAATTCAAATTATTATATATAACTACCAATATATATAAATAGTGTGAAACATACACAACTAAAAATTGAAACATATTTTATCCATAAGTATGTAATCAAAAAATATCTAGTTGAATTAGCATTCATTATATCTAAAGAAATGAGATACACAAATGGGTATTGTAATCCTAAACAACTAGATACTTAGATAATTGAAATCACATGTAACAACTCCATTAGTGTACAAAAGTAGATAATCAACATCTTGTGACTCAATAAATTATAAATAACTATGACTCAAATGTGTAATCACTCATCCATCAAATCAATCAATGATAAGCAATACTCATGTATCCAACAATCAATAATAGACAAAATTTACATCCTCAAATAAATAAAACAAAAAAACTGACCTTCGATATTTGCCCTATATGATTAGACTAGAGAAATGTTTCATTAAAAACCCTATGAATGGTAATTTGTTGATTTAACAACTCAAATCATCAAAAAACCTATATGGAAGAGTTTATAATCCAACCTTTCTAGTTTTAAACTTTTACCTTAAGAGCACAAATGTGTAATCAATAAGAAGAAATGTATTAATCTCCATATCCTCAAACACATAGATACCTCACACCATATTTAGTCATAATATAATAAATAAATAACAATTGGACATGTTGGTCAGTTAGGTTTGCACCTTTTAAAATGGGGTCTCCAAGAGAATAATTTGTATTGGAGGATTAGTCATTGTAGTGTTACTCCAGTAACCTATCCTTGAAAGGAATATACAACCTGAAGCAAAAAATAAGAGGAATGACCTACTCTCTACTCTTTTATCTCAATGAAACCAAGGGGAGAGACCTTATAACATTCAAGAAAGTGATTCAATGCATAATTTTCTTTAGATACTACAAATATTAATGGCAGACTTAGCCACAATTATCACTCCACCTAATTAGTTGTCACTATCAAAATGACCACAAGCTACTCAAATTCTATACAAAAGTAAATAATGATATACATAACTTTTAGTTTCTAAATATTTATACACATAAAATTGAGCTATAAAAAATGAATAAAATTTTATAGAGACCTTTTATAAAATATACAAGAAAAGGAAAGGAGATATCAAGGGATAAATTGTAGAAAAAAAGTTTACAAAAGGTGATCTAATCAATTCTGATTAGTTCCTTCTTTCCATTGGGTCATTATTTCTTAAATATTTATTAAGAAAATAAATGACAACTAAAAGAGATAATAATTTACATAATTTTTACAAATATTTCACAATTCAGACACATAATAAGACACCTTAAACATAGATATTATTATTTATTAGAATGATGCATTATATTCCATTATGTATTGAAATTACATAGATGATTCACAATAATAGAATAATATATCATAGAATTAATAGTAGAATAAGTAGATCCAAAATGATAATTAGTGAAAGATCAGAATACATGAATATTATGATTGAACCACTTTGAGGGGGAAACCTCCATAAAAATTCAAAAAAATAGAATTTGTAATATGATCCTCTAAGACTAACTACAACCTCCTATATATAGTTTTCATATCCATGGTTATTTTATAGGCTAACCTAATAAGAACATAGATAAATTTGATAAGAATATAAAAGAGGTATTTATGTCATAAATCAACCACATATATCCATAGACATAACATAAGATAAGGTCATAACATGCCCATCCCCTTCAAAAAAACATTATCCTTAATGTTGACTCAACCTTAGGTGTTGCTATAGGAAAGTTTCATCCTCCCATGTTGCATCTTTGCAATGCGGATTCTTCCATTTGATAAAATACTCATGAATTTATCTAGTTTATAGTTACCTAGTGCATGTTTGAAGGATCACTTTAGGCTCCAAAATAACCTAACCTTCCTTATTTAATTTAGGAAACTTAGTCTTTTAGACACCTAAAACTGGCTACCAATGGCCTTTGACTAGACTTCAAACCGATTCCTACCAACCATTACAAATTAAGCCTAAGAATCACTAAATGTCCCAAATTTACATGTGTATCATTTGTAAAATCTCAAAATCATGTTGAGACATCCTTAATGGGGTAACCTATCATATCTGATCATAACCTCTCATGAATTCATTCCTAATCATCATGTGGCATCACAACATGCAATTTGGCTTATAGACCTATTAAATAGGGCACTTGTACACATGGAATTAAATCAAATATTGAAAATGCTAAAATCCTAATAAAAATTAATTAACAAAAAAAATCAAATTAAGAACCTAGTTTAATTATCCATGTGCAATTAATAAAATTCTAAAAAAGGAAATTCAAAAATCAAGAATATCCTAGCTTTTCATCATGACATTGGTGAGTTGTCAAGCCTTTAGAAATATCTCAAAATATCTCACCCATGCCTATTCATTGAAAATCATGAGGTTTTGACACCTGTTAACTCTACTAGGGTTAATTTACTCAGTTAGGTTAGGTTTGAACCCATTCCATGTTTAAACTACACCTTAACTCACCTTAGGTTGGGTCTAGTTTTTAAACCTATAAATACAATCCATTGCCTATTGAAAAGAGAGCTTGAGAATAGTAAAGTTATAGTTCATTTTTTGGAGCATGATTCAAATTTATAATGTTATAATGTCAAAATATTGATCTAGAGCCAACATCAAGCTCATATCAAGTCACAAGCTAATGGTGCCAAGGAGAGGAAGAGCAAAGAAAACTCCATTGTCAAAGACTCTTTGAGCACAAACCAAGCAAGCCACACAACAAATCATTTAGATCATTAAAATAAGGTAAGTAATTTTTCATTATTTTTATTTTAGTTATCTTTTCATTTATTTTTGTTCATTATACTCCCCCTATGATCTACACAAGTAAGTGTTAGCATGTTAGTGTATTTTTATTCAAGTTTGGTTACTTTTTCTAACATTTTATCTAACCTCCCTTCTTGGATTCCTTAATCATAAATGGCATGCTTTGTGGAACCCAAAGCATCCCACATACCAAGGAGACCAAATTCCAACTCATAAATTTTCAAATGAGTGCTTAAATTTCTTAAAAATTAGAGTTTTTGCTTTAATTTTTTGTATCCTATTTTTTATTAAAACTCTATTTTACCAATAAATTAATGTTGATTCTCTTGAATCGATGTTGATCCTCTTAGGAATCAACATGATTATCCTGAATCAACACTAATCAATGTATGTAGAAGATAGGATATGGTGGGAATGTGTTTTTTGAATTTCTCTTGAGCTTTTTAGAGTTTTTATGGGGCCTAGATATCATTTTGCTGACCATTTTTATTATAGGATTTGGTAATATTTCTTGGATTTATACTCATATTGATAACCATTTTTCTTGTGAATAAAAATGTATTGTATTTTCTTTGATTTTTAAAGACAAAAAATAATCGATGTTAATTCCCATCAATTTACATTGATTCATACAGATCAATGTTGATCCCTACATGAATTGATGTTGATTATGTGTGTAAAATATATAGAGAAAACTTAAGAAGTAATTTTTAACTCTTATTTTCTCATCCATTAATGTGCTTCAAAGTAGGAGAAAACTCTCTAACCCTTGTAGGTCTAAGGCAGCAATAGAACATGAACTTATAAGTTCAGACTCATGAACATTTCATTTTGGGTGTTTAAAATGAATTTAGCTAACTCTTGAAACACTTTATTTTGGTGCTAAAATGAATTTTCTTAATCTTAAAATTTTGATTTTATTGCTTAAAAGGAACCTATAATTTATAATTCTTAAAAACTTCATTTTTGGTGCCTAAAAAGAATGGCTAAGTCTTGAACACTTCATTTTGGTGCCTAAAACTAATTTGTTAAGTCTTGAATATTTCATTTTTAGTGTTTAAAATGAACATATGTGTTTTTGCTTAAGTTGTTTTTTACAAATTCTTACAATTTTTTAAAATAATCCAAGGGGCCAAAGAACTTCATCACACATCTCAATTTGGTACCTAAAATTAATGCTTACTTAGATCGCTATTTATTGAAAGTGTTTGTTACTTGTTTCTTTTCACAAAAAAAAGAGTGCATGTATGCTCTCCCCCCATCACCTATAGGGAACTCAGGTGACCAAAAGTGCCTTTTCACTTACAATTTATGGCTAGTCCAAGTCATGAAAATAATGTTATCTAGTCTCTCCCCAAACTTTCATGGTTTGGATGATCTAAATGTAACCCTAAAGTCATTCCATTTAGTCATTTATTTCATTCAATTTAGCTTGGGAAGGGGAGTTCATATCTTTTTCATGAGTTATTTAGGGGTGATTTGACCTAAGAATTCATCTACCAAAATCATACCAACCCCACTCTATGAAAAGGTATATAAATTAGGGCATGTATACTGGAGAACCAGGGGGTTGAGTGGCTAACCTCTCCTTTCATAACAAAGACCCAAGTTAGGTTTGGTTAACCAAGGGATTCCACTGAGTATATAGATGGAATGGCTATGCAAATGAATATACCCTTGCATGTATGAACTCAATTGATGTGATGCATCCCTTATGTTAATCACACTTGGGATCAATCTAGACATTTAAAAATTATAGTTTTAGTCAACCCCATTTGACCAAGCTTGTCAGTTTAGGGATTGACTTAGTTTTATTTGGTCTTTTTCCTTTTATTTCTTGGTCTTTGAGCCTAAAACCATTTTTTTATATGCCATGTCAAAATGATTCTTGTGTCCACACCACCCTATAGTTTGAGGAGGTGTTATGCTATCCATTTGGCACCATGCTTTTT
This sequence comes from Torreya grandis, assembly GCA_037957365.1. NCBI lineage: Eukaryota > Viridiplantae > Streptophyta > Pinopsida > Cupressales > Taxaceae > Torreya > Torreya grandis. The sequence goes on from JARHVA010002027.1 coordinate 1,401,998, forward strand.
ACCTTAAAATTTGTGTTAAAAATGATAAGTGTGTCACTTGATTGAAATGGGCAATATTACGCTACCCAAATCATTTCAATTTTATGATTTGAAGTCTTGAAACTAACCATTCTTTATATATTTAGAGATTGATAGTGTCATTATGCTACTCAAATTATTTCATACACTTTATCTTATCTTGTGTCTAAGCTTCACATTTTTGAAACCAAACTATGTGTCTTGTTAGTATCTTTGTTTTAGTGTCATTATGTCATTCAAATTTATCTAGATTGTTGGTCAAAAAGCCTATTTTTCCTAAGTTGAGTTTTTAATTAACCTTGACAAATTTGAATCTAAACATTAATTGATTTGTATTTAGGCTTGTCTAAATTAGGCTTAGACATAGATATTTCTATTTTGGGTTACATAACTTAGGTTAATTCATTACCCAAATTTAAAAACTATTTGTTTATGTTTTTATTTGGGAGAAATAGTCTATCTCCAAGTGTCTTTTTATTTTATGCCTTATGCCAATTTGATCAAGTTCATATATAAAGTCAAATGCCTAGTCTTTGCCAAAGTATTCTAAGTTTGCTATATTAAATCATCCTTTTATTTATAGTATATCTTTTAACACCACATTTGGTCAAAAGTCTTAGCACATGCCTTTGTTTAAGCCTAACTTTTGATGTTGCATTTGTCTAAGAGACCTATAAACCTTTACCTTTCCTAGATTAGACCTATTTGGAACACTTTGGACCTTAGAGTTTGGCATCTTATTTCTGGTTCATCCACTTTTCCTTGTTTTTATGAGACATTTAATGTTTGACATTTGACATTATACTATTTTGACCAAGTCTTTTCATAGACTATTTTTTAAAATATGGTTCTATCCTTTGATCAAGTTAGATAAAGTTTAAACCTTTTATCTACTTTTAGACATTATTTTTCAAAGTTTTTAGAACTCTAAACCCTTTTTATCATGAAACATTCATCATTGATTTGGTCATGTCTCACTATACATGTGGTGGTGTCATGTATAATCCAAGGTATGGGAATGTGGTTACAAAAGAAGACTTTGTTCAAGACCTTTATGGATATGATGTCATTTTTGAGGTAGATCCTTATCCACCTTACAACACTCAACTTAGGGAACAAATCCAAGATCTTTTGGCCAATTATTTGGTTCGCATGCCTCCATACTCAGAGCAAGACCAATAACAAATGACCCAATATAGTTACAAAACAAGTCCAATAGAAACCATACTACATTACAATGACCTCAGCCTATGATCCTTATCTATTTGACCATCACTTATTTACAAATAAGGAAAAAGTATTAATTAGAGCCATAGATGTAAGGGCTAAGTTTTTGGTAGACTTTCCCCATGAAAACTTGCCAAGTCTAGTAAGAGGGCCTTACAATGTATCTTATAACTAGAGCATCAAATAGGCCTCTTCTAGAAACCCTCATGCTATAGTGTCAATGCCATATCAGGACCCTCGTATACTTGTCATAATAAAGGGACTCATGGAGGACCACTTCATTCAAATGTAGATAGCATTCTAGATGTATCTAAACCTAGCGCATAACTTTAATATTATGATCATATCAAATGTTCCTCTTATAGAGTTAGTTCCTTCAATAGGAGTCTTGATGGAATTGATAAGCCAATACAATCAAGGTATAGACCCATTCATTCCAAACACTTTGGTTGGAGACATGTTTAATTCCCCTACCATAAAATAAGTATCTTCTACTTCTACATAGAATAGTGAGCCAAACATAGTAGACAATATGCATGTAATGTCTAATTTAGACCGAAGTGGTGTGAATGCATAAATACATAATCAACAATAAAATGTGCCTCTAGTTAACACCAAAAGTGGTTCACAAATTTAGGTGACAATAAATTTTACCTCCTAACCTAAAACAACTACCTCTAATCCTCAATTGGCTACTTCTTCAAGCACATAACATCAAGGATTAAGTAGTCAAGAAACAAACAGTGTGATACCTCAACAAAATGTGATGAATATTACTCCACCATAATAGGTGATGAGTAATATTCCAAAAAAATAGGCATTATCCAACATACCCACATAGCAGAGGCAAAATATATTTCCATCTCAATAGGGGGTAACTAATTTTCCACCTCACCGGGTAGTGATGAACATACCTCTTCAGTCATAGACCAACATGCCAATCTAATCACAAATTATGTCTAATCAATTGCATACAAATATTATTTAGTGATAAATGTCAAACCTTCAACATGCATCTACTTCCCAATAAGGGTTCATGCAACCAAGAGGTTCTAATGTTCCATAAGTATTGATTAGGAAACAATTGCCTTTTATTCCTAACATGCCATAAATCTAATGACAGGGCTTTGGTTCACAAGTTCCCTTCAATCAACAAGGTTTGACTAGTCATCAACATGTCCTTATTCAACCTCAAATAGGCATAGTACCTCACTCCCAGCCATATCCTTCCATTCCAACCATAATTTCCCCAAAACTACGCCTACATGCCTAATCCTAACTAGAATATCACATAGTAAAGCATGTAATTTCAACAATCATATCCTAATCTACATATTCCTAGTTCATTCCCTACCCAAAACCAACATTCCCCACCAAATTCAAAGTAATCCACTTTTGACCACCCAACCTCCACCTTAAGCTAATATTCCCACTAATTTCCTCACCCAAGAGCTACAATAAATAAATGATGCAATCACCACCATCCAATCTAGGAAACAAACTAAGAAGTTTAAGTTGGATGACATGTGTTCCTACCCTTTCAACATGAAGTACTTGAAAATACCCTTTCCTCCTAGGAATAAACCACCAAAATTCAACCAATACAAGGGGAAAGGTGACCCCAAGGCCAACTTGATGAAATTATTTGTTTCATGCCAACCAGTGGCCTATAGTGACATATACCTTTTAATATTGTTTCCAATGAGTCTAATAGGACAAACATTGAAATGGTTTCTAAAATTACCCAAGAATTTAGTTTCTAACTTCTATGATCTATCAGATAATTTTGTGCAACACTTCTCCTACAATCTCAAACATGATATTTTGTTAGTAAATTTGACACAAGCCAAATAGAAGGATGGTGAAATTTTCACAAGTTATCTATAATGATGGAGAGCACTTGTAAGCCAATTCACCTATAGTCTACTAGATAAAAAACTAGCCATCATGTTTAATATGAATTTACACAGTGATAAAGCTTACCTTTTGAGTTAAAGTGTGCACATACCTTCAAGGAAATCATTGATAAAGGTTTGTTGATCAAAATATCCCTTATTAACAAAGGCATCATTAAACTTAACTCATCAAATTAGAGCCAAAACCAAAACATTGTCCAAAATTAGAACCAAGTCTAAGCACAAGCATTGTAACCAACTCAAGCCAATAATTATGATAAACCCAAGTAGTTCAATCACAATAAGAATGTTTTGCGGAATGGAGTAAATAAGTCACTACATTTATAAATGGTGCAAACACCATGTGCCCAACTGACACCACATATGCAAGTTACTCCTAACCAATAACCTCTTTAGTAAACTTAGCAAGCACAGTAGCCTAGACCATCATAACAAATGCATCAACCAATGTTTATAAAAAACCCTCCTCCAAGGATAACTATGCCTACTCATCACATATTTAGTGACTTTGGAGAACCCATTGAATATATGTTTCACAAGCTCACCATAGCTAATCTAATTAACTAGCCTATTATAGATAGTTATCCTAAGGGTATTACTTATCTAGACTAGTACAGGCAAAATGAATTATGTGTGTATCATCAGGTTAATGGCCATAATTTATGACATTATGTAAAAATTAAACATTTTATCAAGAACATGTTGGAAATAGGGATATAACATTGGAAAATAGAGTTTCCACATCCAATTAGAATATGGGAATCTATCAAAACCCCTTTCCATAACATGATAATCAATAACAACAACAATAGTAGCCAATATAGTATCAACAACTGAGGTAAAACCAATAAAATTATTAGTAACAAAACCAACAACATCAATTAAATGCATAGAACTAAGGCCAAAACATTTCTAACAACCAATAGACCTACCATGTAGTTTCACATGACTATAACAAGGTTGTAGGCCATATTGTGTGAGGTTACATTTCCACTATTTTCATTAATCCAAGACCAAATACCAATCAAATAAGATCATTGTTAATCAATTAAAAGCAACCAATAAATACCAATGATCCTTTATTATCCTAGGATTGTATACAGGTGTACAGTAAGTAGGGATTACTAATTTTAGACCCTGTGTCAATAAATCATCATTGACCTATGACCATGCATAAGTATACCAACAATTGATACTTATTTTTTTTGGTCTCCCTCTACCATCATTTGTTAGCAATAATAGTCTTGTATCTAATCTTGATTTTTCAATCATAACTTGAAGGTCAAAGATTACCATCCTAGGCCCACAACCATCTATCACTTTACCCATCCAACCCACCATTTTAGCTCAAAACAAGCCATTTACCACTATGCAAGAAAAGACATTTGATATTATGGAATAACTATAGAAGACACCCATATAAATCTCCATTTTGGATTTGTTGTGTACATCCACCATCCACAAGAACATCTTGACAGAGTTCTTAGGCCAATCCCAAGTTCTAAATGACATCTCTCTAGATAAATTTCAAGATTTGGATTGACACCTAGCTCTATACCAATAATTAACCTTCGACCAAAGTGATATGTCATCCCTTGGCCCTCTACATAATAATACATTATACATAAAATTTTTCATAATGTGGTACAAAGTAAAACATGTCCTCATAAACAATGGATCAGGTCTCAACATTATGTCTCCAAAGATCCTCAATATTCTTGAGTACACCATTGTTGATCTCCAGCCAGAGATGATCACAATCAAAGCCTATGATAATGAAGAATGAGAATCATAAGGCACCATCAGCTTGCCAATTATCATTAGGCCCTTGACCCATAATACACTATGCCATGTGTTAGACCTCAATTTGTCATATAATATGCTCTTAGGTAGGCCTTGGATACATGAGATTCATGTAATCCCTTCAACATTGCACTAGTGTATCAAGTTCTCTCATTCAGGTATGGAGGTTACTATCCATGGAGATTTGCAACCATACAAACATTGTAAGTATTTAGAGGCTAAGTACCAAAGCTCTATCATTTTGGCTTGAATTTGGTTTTTAATAAGGACAAGGGAAAAGAAATACTTGTTGATTCATTAGAGGCCCACTGCATTGACCCTAATACCCTTGATTCACTTTCCCACATGTTACCTCCTAAAATGTCTAATCATTATACTATCTTGGCTAATGGCCTAGGAGAATATTCAACCCATGATACATTCCAAATTTCTAATATTTCATGGAATCCCAAATCCTATGGTATACCTAAATCCAAACCACCTTATATGGAATGGAAAAGAAAGGGCAAAGCTAAATTGTATAGTCTAACACCTATCATTTTCATATCAACCACTAGCCAAGAATAGGACCCTTTTGTAGATGATGAGTCATGGTTGTATAATGACAAATTGGCTGAATTTTACATCAATTCCAAGTATCCTATTTCAAACAAAATCATGCCTATGAAAGATGAGACCTTGGGCTAAATCAACAAGGTATGTTTGAGCTAATTTATGCCACTCAGTATAAAAGAACTTATGGACTTGGATTTAAACCACTTAGGGGTGACCCCACATATCTTATTTGAGTTTCAATGTTAATGACTAGTGTTGATGATGCAAATAGCAAAGCAGAGTCTGATCATAGCCTTTTTGATAACCTAGATAATAGCAATGTATTTGACACTAATGCCATTTGTACCCTTTGACTATTTATTCACCACATTCTACTTCCATTATATTATCCCCAATTAATAAACTAGGGACAACAAAAATTAATAGTGCCAATTGATGAGTTTTAGAATGATGAAGATTTTTACAATTTTCTATGCCTAAGGGACAATGTTCTATTGGGAGACCACAAACAAGCATTCTTAATCAAACTAGATCTTGAAGCCTATTTTGGAGAATGGGTGAACACCCTTAGCCATAAACATTTAAATAAAACATTGAGGTCCTAAAGTGAAAACCTCTTTGAGGTGATTTTGGACTAGAGAAATAGTAAAGAGAAAGGTAAGTCTAGTGGTGAAAACCTATTTTAGGCACCACAAGATGGGGGTGTTCAACCTTCCTCAAACATAGTCCAGGAGACCACCAACGATGAACTTGTCTATATTTAGTCTTGAAGAGAAATAAAATTTTGATTGAATCATCTAAGAGTTTTCAATAGTTTTTTTCACATGGCCATCCTTACCCTTTGGGGATTCTAATTTATCATGCCTAAGATAAATTGAAGAGCCATTCCAAACAGAGGACTCTACTATTATAGGCTAGTTTACATCTTTGCCAACCATTCTAAAAGATGGTTCGACCCTTGTATTGAAAGACATAACAGAAGTTAACATTGGGACTCAAATGACCCAAAATGGATCAAATTAGGTGCATCCCTCATTTCAGAAGAACATGAAGTCTTATAGCCATGCTAAGGTAATTTGTTGATATATTTGCATGGGCCTACTCATATTAGGAATAAAACACTTTCAAACCATTTTTAATATTACAATAAACTAGATATAAATCTATATAATAACATGCATCATGAAAACATTCCTTAATTCACCATTATTATGAAATCATAAATGAGAAAACAAGATAATAACATAGATAAGATGGATCTAATGTGGTTCAACCAATGTGAGTTACATCCACCAAAGAAATTTTTCAAATAAAAATAGTAATCTAAATACCAAGACTATAATTAACTCTCATAGAGCTATAAAAATCTCCTATAGAAAATGTTGCACAAATAGATACACTTTCACCTTTACCTGTACAATGTTGTATCTCACAAGTTGTTAAACCACACCCTATAATGAACACCTACACTTTGTAAAACACCTACACTTTGATTCTGATCCTCAAAGGCACACCCTATAAATAAACCATCAACCTATAAAGGCCATACCATACCCCATATATATAGAATATGAAGGAAAATCCATTAAATGAGGATCAAATGCATCATGTTTATCTAAGATAAGCATCATCCACTCAAGACAACTAACTTCCACCTCATCAAGATCATCCAAAAGCTCTCTCATGAAAGAAAATGCCATATTAAGGGTCTCCACCTTTTAAGGGAACATTTTCTAATAACATGTGATCACAACCATCTCCTTATAACAAGTAAGGCATTATATTTTCCAAGAAACAACTAGCTCCCTCAAAAAAAGGACGTCACATGGAATATAGACAACTAATTTCCAACTCCATAAAACATGGAAACATAGAAATTAGAAATATACTAGGAATATTCCACTCACATGTGGAGCAAGGTTCCACAAAGGTGGAGTAGGGAAAATTGTGCTACCCACATCCTTGGAGCTCTTTAGGCCCCCAAAATTTATTCCTATTGTCATGTGATAGCCCCAAAGGGCTCCACACTCAACAACTCAAACATGCTTGGTTTGGACCCCACCTTGGTTAAATACCACCTTGTGGTACATCCTGATACCAATCCTATAAAATAAAAACTACACAATATTCATCCTTATATTTTCGTATTAGTGAAGAAAGAGTTGGAAAAACTCTTGGAAGCATGATGTATTAGGTTAATTGACTATTATGAATGGATCTCTAATGTTTTACCAATCAAAAAAAAATTAGAAGGAACTAGAATTTGTACCAATTTTAGAGATATAAACAAGGCCTGCCCCAAGGAGGACTTTCCTATACCAAACATTTACATGATAGTTGACTCCATAGTAGGTTACAAAAAAAATTCACTAATGGATGGATTCTTAGGCTATAACTAGATCTGAATTAGACTAGAAGACCAACATAAAATAACATTCACCACTCTGTGGGGAACATTTTATTATCAGGTTATGCCATTTGGTCTTAAGAACACAGGGGCCACTTATTAAAAATCCATGACCATCATATTTCATGATATGATGCATGATATTATTGAATACTTTGTCGATGACATACTATGGAAATAAAAGACCAAGGCTGACCATCTAGTATCACTAAAGAGAATATTTGAGTGACTATATGAGTATAAAGTCAAGATCAACCCTAAGAAGTGTGTTTTTGGAGTTACTTCCATTAAATTTCTTGGCTTCATTATGTCTTGCTAAGGCATAGAAGTCAATCTAGACAAAGTATGAGCCATAACTTAGATGCCACCATCAACCAATTTTAAGTAGCTCCATAGTTTTTAGTGTAAGATACAATCTATTAGATGCTTCATATCTCGGTTTGCTAACAAGTGCCACCCATTTACACATTTGTTAAAGAAAGGGGTATAATTTCACTAGGATGATGAATTCCATAAATATTTTCATTGATTAAAGGAATATCTTGAAAATCCTCCTATTTTATTACCACCAATGTTGGGAAAGTCATTCCTTCTATATTTTTTAGCTATCGACAAAGCCATGGGGGAACTTCTAGCTTAACATTATGATAATGGAAAAGAGCATGTCATGTACTATCTAAGTTATACATTGTTTGTGTATGAACATAATTATATACCCATTGAAAAATCCTATTTAGCTATGGTATTCATAGTTCATAAATTATAACATTACATGTTAAACAATAAGACCATAGTCATTTAAAAAGTAGATCTACTCAAGTATCTACTATCTAAAATAGCTTTACAAGGCCATATAGACAAATGGGTCATGCTTCTCTATGAGTTTGGGATAGAATATGTCAATTAGAAATCCATCAAGGGACAAGCTCTTGTATATTAGCTTCTTAAAGTACCCCTTTATAGATATAGAGCCACTAACATTCCAATTCCTAGACAAATCCATTATGACCATCATTGAAACACCTCTTGAGGAGCAACACTAGAAGATATATTTTGATGGATCATTTATAGCACATGGATTAGGGGTAGGCCTTTTGTTCATTACTCCATAAGGAGATTTAATCCCTAAGTCATTTTGGATTAGCTTTCCTTGTACCAACAAAATGGCCAAATATGAAGCACTTATTGTAGGGATTTGATAGGTAATACAATGGAACATAGTACATCTCAAGGTTTATGGTGATTCTCAATTAATCATTAATTAGGTTACAAACCATTTTTAGACCAAGGATGACAAGTTGGTCCCATTCAAGGCTATGGTCGACACTCTCAAATAGTAGATTACTAATGTCTAGTTTGAACATATACCAAGGGATAGTAATAGAATATTAAATGTCATGGCTACCATTGAATCTTTGATTCATCATGCAGACATGGCCAAGGAATACCAATTTTTCATTAAAAATATGCTAGTGTCAGCTCATGAACCTTAAATTATCAAAATGATTTATGATATTATTGGTCCTAGCTCTATTTGGTACTTAGACCTATGTGCCTATCTCCATAACCACATTTTACCACTAGACATATCCCACAAACAATCCAAAGCCTTTATTCAACATGCCACCTGATATACCTTACTTAGACTAACCCTATACCATTATAGTTTTGATGGAAATTTGATTTGTTGTTTAACTTTAACATAATCTACATTAGCATTATGGGAAGTTCATGAAGGAGTATGTGGATCCCACATAAGTGGGGTATTTCTATCCAAAAATATCTTACATACTAGGTACTATTAGCTAATAATGGATGTAGATGTAGTTGCATATGTGAAAAAGTGTGACAAATCTTAATGACATGCCAATCTAATTCATGCCCTAACCAAGACTCTAAAACCAATGCTTACACCATGGAAATTTGCTACATGGAGTCTCGATCTCATTGGAAAGATAAACCCCACTTCATCTAATGGCCATAAACATATCCTTACTACCATATAATACTTCACTAAGTGGGTTGAAGTTATACCCCTCATTTATGTGATTGGAAAGCAAATTTCCAAGTTCATTTTTAAAAATCTCATTTACCATTATGGTATCCCCTTTGACATTATATTTTATAATGACAGATCATTCTAGAATAAATATGTCAAATCACTATATAACAAGTATAAAATTAAATAACATTTTTCCACAGCATATTACCCTCAAGGTAATGGTTAGGTTGAAACATCTAACAAAACCATTATCAATATATTTAAAAAGATTGTTAATGATGTCAGCCATGATTGGCACCTTCAAATATTCTATGCCTTATGGGCATGTTACACCAACTACCATACTCCAATAGGATCCACTCCATATTCACTTATTTATGGCACTAAGGCCATTCTTCTCATTGAGGTTAATTTACCTTCTTTTCACATATCTTTGAATAATGTCCTAGATGATGAATAATATTGATTAGCTCACCTACAAGAGCTGGAGTTACTTGATGATAAATACCTAGCCATAGTTAATAACCTTCAATCATACTAGAACTGACTCTATGGCCACTAAAATCAATGTGTTATACATAGAGAATTTGAGGTTGGTGATCTTGTTCTTAAAGAAAACCAAAAGAATACCATGGCTGAGAATAAATACAAAGGCAAGTTTAAACACAATTGGGTAGGTCCTTTCATCATTGTTGTAAACTATGGCACTGGAACATACAGGTTCACTATGCTAGATGGGGATGAACTTGATGAGCTAATAAACATTATACACCTCAAGTATTACTTTACTTGAGAGACCTGGTGTATTGTCTATGAGGTCCACTTTAGTTATACTATAATCTTGAATTTATTCTTTATACCATACCATTCTATCATTTTTCCATTCTACCATAACTTTTATTTTGACTGAGTTCTTTTCACCTTTCCTACCTAACCCTTTTACCTTGGTTTTGTGCCATTGGTTACACGACCACTTTTACCATGAAGATTCAATTCAATGTTAGTATTGTTTTATTATTCTAGATAGAGGCCATATTTTTGGAGTAGTATGATAGTGGTTTGGTAGTTTCATCCTTCATTTCTTGTTCCATTCTATACTAAATGGGCCTGGTTATAATCATCTTTGGGTAAATCATGTCTCACAATCATGCTACTAATTATAATTTCCTATAGGAAAATTAGTATCATTGACCTATAACATTATTTCCTAATTATAACCACCTATGTGAAAATTAGGGGCAATACTTGTTTATCATGCCTTGAAGTACCACTTTGCCATGCCTATGTCATACTATACCATTTGCCAACTTTGCCTATTTTATTTAAATTGGCTGCTACACTAGTTAGATTCCTCCACTATGAGGCAGAACTACAGTGACTTGAGGTCCCATCCTAGGATTATGTAGGTAGTGATCGATACATGTTTATGTCATCTTAGTCACCCTTTTTCCATGCTCTTTCCATTTTATGAGTAATCAAAGCCACACTCTTACCATTTTATGAGCAATTCTAAGTTTGAATGCTCTCACCTGAGCACTTCTAAGTTTGAACTCTCTTACCATTTTACAAGAATTGGACCATTTAATATCTAATCATTATCACATGAGTTTATATACCTAAAAATTCCAAAAACATTTGAAAACTACTTTATAAAATACCAAAAACATTGATCACTTCTTTACCTTAAGGATTTTGGGAACCCTCACTAAGTCACAAGAAACCACTTGTCATTTAATTTCCCCATCCTTTTTGGCCTTTTATCCCATGTTATTTCCATTTTTTGATCCCATGTTCCCATTTTTATTCTAAAACATCCATCATTTTTTCTTCTCATCATTTTCTTCTATCTCATTTCTTGGGAGAACTACATTTAGCTTAAAGTTTTTGTTGGATATTATGTCCATGGAATTATGTAGGCATCGTCCACTTGCCTAGTGAATCTAAAGATAGCTCAACCACCCCTCTATTTAGCTTAAAGTTTTGATGTTTATTCAAGTTAAGTGTGGATTATTTAATTTAAATAGAGGTCTTTGAGTCACTTTTGTCTCTTAAAACCAACCTCTCACCTCTCCTCAGTCTGTACACATAGAGAAATCTCTACCTACCTCACTCACCCGAGAAAGTAATTCAAAAGATATCATGTTAAGTATGGAGGTAATAAAATAGTTAAAGGGTATAATTGAGCATGAAATAAGATCTTAAAAGTCAAATATGATGGTTACATGCTCATTCAAGTCTTTATCTCACATTCTCTAACATGATGATCTCAGTTCGTATAAGGTCCACAAACCCTCTTGATGACTAAGTTTTTCAAAGAAAGTTAAGGTTTTTGGGGTCTTAAGTGAGATTTAATAGTGAAAAAATATTAAAATGGATAGTGATGTAACTTAAAAATCAATATATAGCTGTCACCAACTCACTTCATATCTCACTATCCTATTCAAGTTTAAATCACCACCTATAACCATCATAGTTTGGCTCAAATAGTGATGTGAAGGTAAGTTTAGCTACAAGGTAGTTGGTAGGTATATGGGGTTTTTATTAAAGATTAAAAGTGTTAAATGACATATAAATAATTTTTTTAATAAACAAATTACTACCTAAAGTAGTTAAGACTTCCTAAAATGACTACCTACAGCTAATGTTTACCTACAGTCAGCTTAGGAGCCTAACTAAGCTTGATGGACTCAGACTCAAAGAACACAATGGTTAGTTTCATAAGGAGTTATAGAAAAAAATTTAAGTTTTTATGAATTTGATCCAATATCATGATAATTTTCAAGGGAAAGCCTCTCAAATAGCACTCACAAGCTTAGATTGAACCTACAATCAAGAATCAAATAACATAATCAAGTCTCTATCATGAGAATTTATATATAAGATCAAGAGGATGAAAATAAATTATTGAGATGAATATTCAAGGTAAAAAAAAATTAATTATTTAAATACCAAAGGATATTTTAAACCCAATAAATGTTAAGTGACTATTAGTCTCAGTTCGTACAAGCTTCAAATGTTGACCTACAGCCATATAGTTTTGCTCAGTTAGCAGTTTATCCAAGATAATGAGATTTTGTGTTTAAGGTAAAGGAATTTGAATTTTTTTATGGATTGATAAAGATTTACTTGATGTTATAAACAAAGGAGACTATAAAATTGAATAAAAATATTTTGCATATGCATCTATAGTCAAGCCTAGACAGTCAACTGCCTTGTTTTAAAGATGTCTAAAGAAATATGAGGAGAGAGGATGTTTAAAGAGTTTTTAGATTATAGAGTTAAAAATATGCTATAAATACATGTTAAAAACCTTAAAAATCTCTTTTTTCACCTAACATCTCCACCTACATCTGTACAAACAACTCAAAACCTCCACCTACAACCAGTATATGCTTGCAGGCAACCAAGGACAAGATTCAATGTTGTAGAATGTTAGAATTGAATATTGAAGGAGATATAAGAGATTTTAATTATGTTTAATTCATTTCCATTTTAATATATTGAAGTTATAATATAATCAGCATAGGCAGTCAAAAGACATAGTCCCTTTTGAGACCTACAGTCTTACTCATAGTTTAAGTGTGAAGAATGTATTTCTCATTGAATTAAGCATGTATAATAGTGTGAAAGAATTTAGGTACAATACATGAAGTCATAAATAATTTTTTATACTATGATATAATTATATAAACACTCATAACTAACCTTTAGGGTTAATAATGCTTATTTGCATACAAACCCTCAATGGTGAAAATCAGTGTTTTAGATCTATATGAGAGGCAAATGCCTATAGACAATCATCATCGATAATTTAATGGATTATTCAAGACATTTTTAAGAAAATTATTTTATATAAATTTAACTTTTTAGGTCTTAAGACCTAGGATGGCCTTTCTCAACCTTAACACACATAGGCCTACAGTCAGTCATGAGGTAAGATGGTGTTTTGAGGGCTCTATAGGCACAATTATACTTTGAGATTTGGTAAAATGGATGTGTATGAGTTTAAAATTATAATCATGGTCGCCTTAATTTAATAATAATAGCATACATACCCATTTTTTTGTCTAAGACCTTACCCACTCCATTGGCAAGAAGCAGTCATGAGACCAAGGGGCCTATTTGAGGTCTAAACATAAAGTAAGCATTTAAAACATCATGAAGGGAATTTGAGGAAATATAAAAACATATAATATATTTAAAAACACTCTTAGGTTGCATAATAAACCTTATTTTTCAATCTAAATGCCCTTGAGGGCTAACAAATAGATGGCAACCTAAACCCCAAGACCACTGACCAGTACACTAGATGTATACATTGAAGTGATATTCATTACCAAAACATGTATAAACATAATTAATAATGTATTTAATATTTATAAACATATATTATCAATTATAATGAGTTTTGAGGCCCAAAACTCAAATTTAACCATTTTTGAGTTCAAAGAAAGCTAAACATACCACCCAAAGAGAAACTTCACATACTCACACCATCTCCCACACTTTACATGGGAAGATGAGAAAATTGGGAAGGTGATTAGGTCATTAAATAAGTTTTTAAAAGTTTAATGAGGACATTTTTTGGTCTTTTCTTTATAAACAATCATTAAGACCCAAAACAAGTCTTAAACGCTTTTAAAACTCTGATTGTGACCAGTCAAGGAAAATGGACCTCAAATGAACATTTAATGCCACATTTTGATCTTGAAACCTATTGTATTTTTTTTAAGACTAAAATTAGGTTATACACATTTACTTTTATGCTAATCTAATTTGTATGGACTTCCATAAATTCTCTATTTTTGAATGTTTTTGGTGTTTTACAAGTGTTCTAAGAAAGGGAGAACCTCCCAGTCATTGGATTATGAATTTTTGACATTAAATAAATATTAAATCCAAAAAAAAATCATATTATATTATTTATGTGGTAAAAATAGGCTCATTTTCCAAGTCACTCTCAAACAAGCTCAAAATGAGACTAAGTGATAAGGTGATTTCTTGGTTTGCATACTTCCATAGGGCCTCATGACCTCAAAATTGACATGGAGGTTTATGATAGACTATTTAAATTTAATCGCATTATTTTGGTTTACTTCACATGTTTTCAATCTCTTTGGATCAATATTTCTACTTTCTAGTCCTAGGAGGGCTAATTAGGTCTAATTAAAGATGAAAATGAAGGGAAAAAGATACTTTCACTTGGATTTGGCTCATGAAATTTTGTGTGGAGATGTAAAATGATAGAGGGTACTCAGAAAATTTCTAATATTTCAAATTTTTTCCATAAATATTCTAAAAAATTATATTTACATATTTTTAGGGCTACAAGGAATGGGTGCTTTAACAAGCAAATGGAGCAAAATGATGTCTTTTGGATGAATTAATGGTTCAAAATGATTTTTTTAGGTCTTAATTCATGTTTAAAATCCTTTTAAAGAGGTATTTTTTTTGGTTCAAATCAAAACCCTTATTCTCTCTCTTATGCCTTTTGCTCATGAGAAGGAATCAAGTGTTCAAATATAAGTAATGCATGCATAGAAGTTTTCCAAGGGATTTATTGATGTTTTTCCTTCCCTAAAGTTTATAATAAATAATTAATAAGTAAAATTTAGTTAGAATAAGGTATTAAGGGTTCAAGAGGTCTATAAGACTCCTAATCACACTTTCCTTCCTTCCAATGCCTAGGATGTTGAAGAAGTCAAACAAGTATCAAAGACCTCCTAATAGCCTAAAAAAGGTGGAAAGACCTCATTAATAGTTTGGAAAATGTTTCAAATAAAGACCTGATCAATTCATGATGACCTACTTTCATAGATCAAGACCTATTTTCAAGGAAGACTCTTCTTCACAAAGAATGTAGGGTGTGCAAGTAAAGATCTAGGAGGTTATATGGGTCAAAGACTATAAATGAATGCTCAAAGAATCCTTCAAATTTCCAAGTAAGTCTATCTCAACCTCTATGCCATTTTCCCAAGTTGGATGAGAGATATTCAAGGAAATACTACATTAGGTTTGATGAAGACTAAGTAAATGTCATATTCATAGTTTCTTGGATCTTATCTTTTTCTCTCTCCTTTTTCTTAATTCTCTATATGTAAGCCTATGTTTGGCATTTAAAATAATTTGTAACATAATTTGTGGCAAGGTCATGCTTATAAAAACACTTGTACTTGCCTCTTTTGAAGGAATAAGACTGAATTCATACCTCTTCAAAGCTTATGTTTAGTGTATGATGGTTAGTTGATGATTGACATTGATAGTACATATTTCCTCTCATCTTATCTTTTCCTTTTACTTATTTTTAGGTGGTAGTTCATCCCTATAAGTTTCATAGTTTTCTTGAATAATCTTGTATGTTTGGCAAGTGTGAGATTTCCTTAGTGTCTTTGAGAGACCTATTGATTATCTACCTTAGATCATGCATCAAGCCAAGCCCCTATGTAAAATATTGATGTATGGAGACCTCTCTTTTGAGAAGATAAATTAGTTCCATGTTCTTATTCAACCTTATTAGTGCATATTACACAAGTGGAGGACATATTTTGGTGTATCACCTCAGTTAGATAGGTTTTCATTTTAGTATACCTTCTTCTCTTTTCCATTGCAAGCTGATAGTGTAGAGTAAAGATATAAATTGATACATCAAAGGGAGATAACCCTTAAAATATAGAAATTCAATCCATTTATTATGTCACCCATAGCCTAGGATTGTCTCCATTTTAATTTAGAATGTGAAGGCTTGAAGTTATCTTCACAAGGGTGTAAATCTAGTAGTCAACAGTCTTTGGCATGCTCGGTGGGACCTCAATCCAAAGTATTCATAAGATTATTATTTTTGTGATTATACTGATCAATATTTAGAGGCATTTAAAATATTAATGGCATCTTCAAGTTTTATTAGTTAGTTCTAGCATTCCAATCATAGTTTCCAAGTAAGTGTATCTTCATTACACTATTTTAATATTGTTTTTATGGTTCGCATTGAATAAAATGGAAATTTCATGTAAGTTGATGAGCCTTATTAGCAGTATGATAACCCTCATCATCCCTATGATGAATCATACTAGCCTTGTCAAGATATATATGAGCCTTGTTATGAACCTAATTAGCCTTACTAAGAGTCTTATCAGTTCTATGATTAGTCTTGTTAAGAGTATAGTGGTGATCAACTTTATAATGACCTTATCAACTTTACTATGACTCTAACTATATGCCTCAGTAACCTTATCAATATTTTCAATAGTCATATTCACCTCCTCCTAATCCATTTCCAACTCAAAATCATGTTTCCCTTATAATATCCTTGTTGGCATTTGGACCAAATATGCTACAATTTAAAGCTGTGATGAGAGTATGAAATAGAGATTTAGATGTGATACCTTTTCACCTCATATAAAAGATGAGGAAGATAGTATAAATGTTGACAGATAGGTGGGAATAAATTGGAGAGAAAAATTAGTATGTCATGACTTATCAATTACATGAAATGAGAACCATGATCCAATGGTGGATAGATAGGTTAGTGAGATGGGATAATTAAGAGATCCAACCCAAATGACCTCAGCCATATCTTCCTATCCCTGATCAAATTTCTTGTGTTCCAAGTTTTTTTCCAACTACACCTACCCTTTCTCAAGAAAACAAGCTTATACCATCTTAGAGGCCTTTTTGTGCTATGATTCCAAGTCTTGTGGATGAATCTCCTCTCATCACTCTTCAAGAACCCTCTTGTTTACCATATCATCCCTCTAATGCTCCTTGTCCTCATGAATTCATTGACCATTCTTAGATGGAGCCTCCAAGAGAGCTAATTCAACCTCTAAGTGAACCTATTAGTTTCAAAGTACTATCTTGAAACCAAGTAGTTAAGTCTTGGGATAATTAGGAGGAGGTGAGTGTTATAGAGTTTGAGCCTAAACAATACCTTATGCCTATTCAATCCTCATTTCCCATTCCTCAAGAACCTAAGGTTATTCCATCATGGATCTAAGAAGATTTTCAAGACAAGGCAGAGGTCCTAGTTGAGAAGGTTAGAAATGAAGTGGCAGCTAAGATAGAACCTCAAGAATTATAAGAAGATTAAAGTGGTTATTGACAAGGATAAAACACTCATAATACAAATTAACTTACTCTCTCTCCAAGAATTCCTATAGGATTCCTCCATATCAAAGCAAACTCATGAGCATATTCATTTCCCTCCCATAATCTCCCTTATTGAAGTGAAGTCTACTCTATGGAGGATAGAAGAAGTTGCAGCTGCAACTGAGTTTCAAGGAGAATGTGATGAGGATGTTTCAATTATGCATGAAGAGGAAATTTTAATTGGTAATCCTCTTGGTGAGAGCAAAGGTAATTTAAAATTTAAAGAAGAAAGAGGCATTTATTTGTTTTGGTGTGATTGAAAACCATGACAAAGAGGTCATAAATGATCAAGAAGCATTATTCTTAGAGCCTCTTGATGAGTTTAGTTTATTTCTGTTAAACTTCAGCTAAATTCCCCTCATGTTACTTCAAGTGTGCAAGAGAAGGATTTTATTGATGTGGAAAATCTCCATGAGATGGTACAAACTAAATTAATGAATGAATTTGAAATATCTCCTATTGAACAAGAGGTTGACATTGAGTAGGTTGATTCCCAATCACATCATGATTGTATATTTGACATTATTGATAGCCCTATAGCTCCGCTTGAGAAAGATTAATATGTCATTCAATATGATCTCATTCAGGTTTATCAAAGTGAGGAATAAAAGGATGGTTGGTAACTATACATTGACTCTCTACAAGATATTGAAGACCATTGTAAGGATACATTGCCCATTAGAGAACATGCTCATGAAAAGGTTGATCAAGAGTCACTCATTGAAGACCATGATGTAGATTGGATTGAATATTCAAAACTCCTTTAAGAGTTTTATGAACTTGCATCAGGTGATAATAAGAATGAGCTCACTCAAGATGACATAAAGACTCAAAGACTACCTAGATGAGGTATCATTTGATGAGGTTACAGTTGACAAGTAGTATGAAAAATATCCTAAAGTACAATATGAATATGTCTTCATAGGTGAATAGTTTGATGTTGATGTTCCACTTTAAATAATTTCAACAGAATTTCCAACCATAAATAAATTGAGCTCTATCAAGCAAAAGTAAAAGAAGCATCTTGTCTCATATCCTTGTTCATCATGTGAAGTAAGTGATCCAAAAAACTATTCTTTTGATCCTAGAGGAGGATTATTTAAATTTTATTTGTAATCAATTTATTTTTCCTCTAAGTTGTTTCCTATCACATTAGTTTGCTTGTGTTTTGTTTCAAATAAGTGCTTCGCTTGCACATTTGCCTTGTTAGTTAGCCTCTCTTATTTTATATGTTTTATTTCCTTATTTTAGAGGAGAAAATTATCTTGTTTCAAGTCAAAAGAGTTTTGTATTCATGTATCATATTTTTTATCATTATTTTAAGAATTTAAGAGTGGCCTTGAGTCTAAAATATTTGTAAATGGTCTGGTTCTCAAGCATAACAGGCATGTTTCCTAGTTGAGTCATCAAAATGTTGACAATTTTGATCTCACATATCAAATTGTCACCCCTGTCACTTGAAAATTTATTTTTAATGTCATGGTGTAATTTTTCAAGCATGAAAAGTCACAATGGATACATTTTTTAGCAGTTTCATTAGGCTTCTCAAGTGATTTTAGTAGTTTTAGTGCCAAAAAGGCCTATTTTAAGGCTATTTATACAGTCAGTCAAGGTAAATTTGAAATTAAATAATATTTAGGACATTATTTATCCATTAAAATGTCAAAAAAATGATTTTGAAGAGGCTTAAGGTCTTAAAATAAAGAAAATTGATTTATCTCTCATATCGACATCCTTGGCAGCTTTAGAAGGGTCATCAGTTTTTGCTTAGTACAGGCAGCAAAGAGAAAATCAAGTTCAAATATCTTGTTAAATTAAATATACCTTGATAAACTTAAATTTATTTGAATTTTTTTATATTCATCCCCCCATATTTATGAATAATCTCTAAGAGTGTAAGGGGGTCACTATGACCTAGTCATCTAAAAAGGGTCCAAGATTATCTCCATTTCTTTACTTTAAATATAGATGGAGAAAATTGGTTTTATGGGTATTATTTCAAGGTTAAATATGACCCTTTTAATTTTTTAATAATTAACTAATTTACCTTGATAATATGTTTTTTTGACAAGAAACCGGTTGCCTATCTTGACTTGAGTTTTGGCAATTTTCAAGTAATTTTGATATATCAGTTGAATGTATTCATTTTTAGGAGTTTTCAAGATTGATTTTTAGGTAAAATACATATCTTTAATTCAATAAAAAAAAATTGTTTACCTTCATCTTTAAAATGTCTCTCTTGAGATAACTTGGGTGGTCATTTGGCCCTTCCACAAGGTACAGTAGTATGTCTAATAAGATTCTCAGTGTATGAAAGCATATTAGTGGGTTCACATGATATTGAAGGGATTATTAAAGGTGAGTAAGTATTAATTAATATTTTAATGACATTATATATTTTTTTTTTAGGATTGTGCTCTTAAAAAACTCAAAATCTCTCTTGTAGGCATTCTTAATAGCAAGTGAGAAGCATATCATGGCAAATTTTAGGACCTTGCTTAGATCTTACAAGAAATATAGGTTTATTCCAAAATCATGAGATTGTTTGAGAATTTTCATATTAGTATTCAATATGACTAGTGTTTGTTCTCTTTGGAGCCTCAAATGCCTAAATAATACAATAAGGATTATGTATGATTGTGATACTAATTTGAGAGACCTTCAAGGGACTTGGTGTAGTAATAATATGTTTATGAGATGTTAGATTAACCTTAAAAGTGGTTTAAAATAGTTGAATAAGATTTATTTATTTTTTAGCTCCAAGGTATAGCAAAACCATGAAAAAAACCTCCTTAGAACTCAATTTAGCAAAGTTTAAGGTAAGTTAGCATTGTTTAAGGTAATATGTTATTTCTTGTTTTCATGATATTCAAACCTCCTTATGGAAAAGTTTATATTTATTAAATTTAAGTGTGGATTATGTAAGGTAAATATAGGTTTTTGATTCACTTTTATGTCTTGGAACCAACCTCCCACCTCTCCTCAGTATATACACATAGATAAATCTCCAACTATAGCACTCACCCATGAAGGTACTTCAAAAGATGTCATGTTGAGTATGGAGGTAAGAAAATAGTGAAAGGGTATAATTGAGTGTTAAATAATACATTAAAAGGAAAACATTATGGGTATATTCTCATTCAAGTCACCACCTCACATTCTCCAACCTGATGATCTTAGTTTGTACAACAGGTTCCACAAACTCTCTTGATGACTGAGTTTTTTCAAAGAAAGTCAAGGTTTTTAGGGTCTTAAGTGAGATTAAACAGTGAAAGAGTATTCAAATGGATAGTGAGGTAACTTAAAATTCAATATATATCCATCACAAACTCACTCCATATCTCATTGTCCTATTCAAGACTAAATCACCACCTGCAGCCATCATAGTTTGGCTAAAATAGTGATGTGAAGGTAAGTTTGGATACAAGGTAGTTGGTAGGTCTGTGGAGTTTTTATGAAAGATTAAAAGTGTTCAAGGACATATAAATAATTTTTTTCATATAAAAATTACTACCTACATCAATCAAGACTTCCTAAAATGACTACCTATAACCAATGTTTACCTATAGTCAGCTTGGGAGCCTAACTAAGCTTGAAAGACTCAAACTCAAAGAACACAATGGTCAATTTCATAAGGAGTTATAGTAGGTTTTTTAAGTTTGTATGATTTGGATCTAAAATCATGAGGATTTTCAAGGGAAATCCTCTCAAAGAGCATTCATAATCTTAGGTTGAACCTACACTTAAGAATCATAGAACATAATCAAGTCTCTATCATGAGAAGTTGTGTATAAGGTCAAGAGGATGCAAAGAACTTGATGAAATGAATAGTCAGGGTAAAATAATGAATTAATTCAAGACAAAATGATATTTTAAACCCAATAAAGGTGAAGTGGTTATTAGTCTCAGTCTGTATAAGCTTTAAATGTTGACCTACAGCCATATAGTTTTACTTAGTTAGCAGTCTGTTGGGTGAATATTTTGTCATCAACTAATTGATGAAAAAATGGGGATATCAACCATAGCACAAGGAGATTTATGTGGCAAAATAGGTGTGGTGACCATAGCCAGAATGAGACAAATCTCTCCTCTCAATAAGGGGAGGTTCCCTATAAACTATAATATACTAATATAAACTGAAAATAGACTCAGGGGTGAAATCATACCATCCATCTCTCTTTTTTTATAGATGATGTTCACAAAACAAAGGATAATTCTAGTGTAATTACTGAAGGCATTTCTCTTCTTTCAAAAATGGTATTCAGCAAATAGCAGGAATTCTTCTTAGGTAGTAATTGGATCCACAAGAAACCCATGAAAGAATAAAGTCTTTCATTATCTCTCTTACTGATTTAGGATGAAGTAACATAGTAGTTTGAAGTGTAGCTCAAAGTCTCCACCAAAAACTACAACAGAGCGAAATATTATGAAGGATAAGGGGAGCTCAAAGTCTCTCCAGTATCCTTTACACAAAACACAAATTAAAGACAATTATGGTAGCACAAAGTCTCCCACAGTCAGCTTCAGGACATCTTCTATCTTATTTCCACTTGTTTTGCTTATTTTATTAAATGAACAAGACTATATTTAGGAAAAATACATAAGAACAATTTCCTAGATAACACAAGCTATTTCAACACAAAGTCTGAAAGGTCCCTTGCTTTCTCATTTACTTGATAAAATATGATTAACAGTCTGAGCTCAAAGTCTCAAGAATGCCTTTCAATTTGGGTAGAGTTTCACTTCTAATAACAAAGAGATATCCCTTATTCAAAATGAGAGATTACAATATATAGCATCTAAAGAAAGACTTGGGTGCTTGTTTTCATGAAATGGCCCATGATGCATTGAATGTATTGGAAATTTTGTAAAGGGGCCATGCTATAATAAGTTATCAGCCTTAACTTTGGCATTCTAAATCATCTTAAATGTCTCTTCCAAAGCATGGGTTGCCTAGTCTTATTTATGATGTTTACACAGCTATCCATTCACCTTTACTCAATGAAAAAAAATAGGCCATGCCATTAAATACTTGTGCTCTCTAAGGTCCACTTGGTGGACTGCTCCACCTACTGGAATAACTTTTCTACAAATATTTTTGGGTTTTCTATATTGTTCCCTCTTTGTCTCTTCTTGGTGATCTGAGCTCTCAGGGCTATCTCCTCACCTTCTGTTGGCTCCTTCAGCTCCTTTCTTGGCTAGTCACTGAGTTTATTCTCAGGTCTTTTGAAAATCAATGGTTATTCCATTATCCTAAATTTGACATCCATAAGGACATCATCGGTCACTTGAACCACCTTAAAATTTGAACTCTTTCAATTCAATGGTTCAATGGTTCAACAGTTCGGTGATTCAATGTTTTGTAAAGGGCCGCATTCACTTAGTTTTATTTTATGTGTTCAAAGTGTCATTAAACCATTTATTTGAACCATTTGGTTGAACCATTTGTTTTATCCTTTTTTTGGAATCTTTCACTTCAACCATTCGCTCAAAATTTGTAACTTTTGAACTTCAAACCCTTTGAACTCGTTGAACCTTTGAACCTTTCGAAGTTCAATGGTTCAACAGTTCAATGGTTCATTCTTTGAATCCTTTTATTCTTTGAGTCCATTAAACTTGTTGAACCTTTGAAATCATTGAACCTTTGAACTTTTTGGAGGTGGGGTTCAATGGTTCAATAGTTCAATGGTTCATTCCAATTCTTTAAACCCTACCGTTGAGCCTTTTGATTGAACCTCGGCGTTGAACCATCCTTATAATTTGTAGGAAATGCCTTAAGTGCTTTGAACTTCCCTTTGAGAAATCTCACCTGTTAAACCTATGATTTCCTTAGCTAAAAAAGCTTGAGTAATTGAAAAACTTAACTACTCTAAACATTTTTTGAGAAAGAAAGAAATCATTTTGGGCTACATGACCAAAATGGTCGACATGTTGTCCACAAAAAAAACAAGTGATGGATTTTGGGAACAACACTAAGCATGCCTTTTCAATTGGAGTATAATTTAGCTCATAAGATATTAGAGTGTGACTAATATAATATATTACTTGTTCCTTGCCCTGATCATTATGTTGTGTCAAGAGGGCACTTATTGCACAAAGAGTTGCAAAAATATACAAGAGCAAGGGCCTTCTCGAGATAGGGGGTGAAAACATGGGTAATTTTACCAAATACTATTTGAGGTTATCAAAAGCCTATTGGCACTCAAAGTTCCAGTTAAAAGTGGTCTCCTTATTTAAGAAATGAGTAAAAGAGTGACATTTATCTGTAAGTTGAGAGATAAATCATCGAATGGTTCATAATTTTCCTTGAAGACTAATAAGCTGCTTCATATTGTATAGAGGCAGCATTTCCATAATTACTTTGGCTTTGGTTGGGTCTATTTTTATGCCTCTCTAAGAAACTATGAATCCCAATAGCTTTCCTGAAGTAATTCCAAATACACACTTTTGGTATTTAATCTAATTTTGTACTTGTGTAACCGCTCAAAGATTCTTCTTAAGACTATATGAATTTCAAACCTGAGTTATACCTTCCCCAAGATATCATCCACATAATCTTTAACTATATCATGAATCATAAAAAAATACCATCATAAAGGCATAAATAATATTAGGCATGCCTTCAACCTCTATTTCTTTATGCCCTGCTTCCTCTGGTATATTATCAATAATTAATTGGCAGAGACCTCTTCCCCACACAAGCTTTGTAGGTTTGATGACAAGATCAAACTCCTAGATTTTAGAAATCTAATTGCCCCTTTTAGTTCCAAACTCATGTTGAGTTAGAATGGACTTTACTATTGTATCAGGAACCAGAGCAATAGTGTGTGAGTTCAAGATGTAAAAATAGAAATATTTTACCGCCTTAACCACAGCATAAGCATGCTTCTCCATGTTTGAATATTTCAGCTCATGAGCTTTGAGAGAACAACTCATGAAAGATATGGGGGACTCCACACCTTCTTTGTTCTACTAAACCAAAATGGCTGAAAGCATGTGTTCAAAAGCATAGCTATATATTATGAAGTCTTTGGTATAATCAGGACAAACCAAGATTGGGGCATGAGTGATAGCTTCCTTGATATCTTGAAATGTTGACTTGCCTTCAGTCCAGCTAAAAGTAGCTTTACCCTTCATCATGTTGACAATGTGGTGAGTCTTCTCTGTGAATTAAGGAATGAACCTTTGTAGAAAGTTCACCTTTCTAAAGAAAGAATGGATTTCAGTCTTATTAGTAGGAAGAGAAAGATCTTGGATGGATTTGACTCTTTCTAGGTCAATCTTTATGCCTTCTCAGGATACAATGTGACTGTGAAGTTTACCTTTTGTAACCCCAAAAATTGACTTCGTGGGATTAAGAGAAATATCATTTTGTTGACATCATTCTATCACTTGTTGTAAATGATGAACATGATCAGAGCAATGTTTAGAAAAGATAATCAAGTCATCAAGATATACCACAATGAACTTCCCTATTTCATTTCTAAAGGCAAGATCCATCGCTCTTTGGAAGGTGGCACCATCATTGATCAAACCAAAAGGCATTCTGCAATATGCAAAGGTGCCCCAAGGTGTAGTGAAAGCAGTCTTATATTGGTCTACTTCACCAACTTCCACTTGATTATATCCTAAAAAACCATCTAACATTGATAACATCTCTACGCAAGTCACTATCTGTAGCAGCTGATCCATGATGGGTAGGGGTAGTTGTCTTTTAAAAATGATTGATTTAGATTTCTGAAATCAACACAGAGGCAAATTTCTCCATTCTTTTTTCTCACAAGGAGTATGTTCGCAATCTAGGTGGAATGATGGATTGGGAAAATAATTCTTGCATTCAACATTTTCTAGGTCTTGAAAAGAATAGTACTTGCTAGCCTAGGGTTGTACTACCTTTGATTCTGCTTGTGAGGTAATGACCCGACCTTGAGAGGATTTCATTTTAAATTTCTTCAAGCCTAAGAGATTTCAGATCATCATAAGAGTATGACAAAACATCAATGTAATAGTGAAGCAGAGTAATGAATTTGAGTTTTTCATCAAGAGTGCAATAATTCTTGATGTTGACCATTTTGGGATTATCTTCTATACTCAAATTTATTTGATCAAAATCTTTGCAGGATTTTGAATCCATTTATGGCTTCTTGATAAACATATCATGCTTATCAAATAGCTTCTCAAAAGAAACTAATATTTTGAGAATTTTATTCCATTTGAGCTGAAGGAACTCTTCATCAGTTTTTAAAGTTATTTTAGGAGCTGATTCCCATGGCAAAGATTCATTGCCTTCAAAATAAAGCTCTTCAAAGTTGTCTATCTATTCTAGAAAAGCAATGATTTGGTTGTCACCATTAAACACCTACCAATAGTTTGAATTATCAGATACACTTGGTCAAAAGACCAACTCAATAGTGTACTTGTGCTCTATGAAATCTCAGTGAGGAACCATGAGAGTTGTAGAGATGGCCAAGAAATCTGCTTGATCATTGAATTTTATAGGCACCACAAAAATACTAAAAGCATCAAAACTTTCAAGGTAGTCCCACACTAGATTGTGGTAATGTCACAATCTTTCATTCTTAGTTTGATATAGGTTCCTCACCTAACAAACCACCAGTTCAGCATCTCCCTAGGCATGAAGAAGCTTGATGTTGTTAGCTTGAGCAGCCTTCAATCTAAGCAGCAATGATTCATACTCGGTAGTGTTGTTGGTATTACTAAACTATAGCTTATATGAATAGGGGAAAATATCTCCTTGAGGAGATATCATAATAATTTTGGCTCCAGAACTAGTAAAAGGATTGTTGCCATCAAATTCAAGAATCTAGACATCATTAAAATCTGATCTTCTTTCAAATTTTTCTTCATTAGGGAGGGAAGATCCTTTTTCATCTGAATTGTGTTCTCTCAATTCTTCTGATGTCTTGTCTGAATTTTTTGGATTGTCACCTATAGAACTTTTGTCTGATGAAATAGAACCATCTTTTGTGGATAAAAAATAGTTACCCATTCCTGAGGATTCAAATAGAATTTAAGTTTCAAGGGCTAATGTTTGGGTGACAATGTATTTCAACTCCTCAGGAAGTAGCCTTTGCATGGCACCCTTGACAGGTATCCTCACCTCAAATAGGTCCATGCTCAAATCTCCACCAACATCCTTACAAAAAAAATTCCAAGCAGAATGCCATAGGAGGCTAGAACATCAACCACCAGGACTTTCATTTTAATCCTCTTATCTAGGAAGGTTGCGAATGCAATTTAGGCATCTTTGATTTGACCCAAAAGTGGCACTTACTTATTTTCCATGAAGAAACATCTCCCAAAAAATTTAGTCAGAGTGAGCTTGAGAGAGTCTGCCACCTTGGCGGGCATCACATTATCAGAGGCGCTAGAATCTATTATGTAATTATTCAGCGTATGACCACTTATCAACATGGAAACATAGGTTCTATATTCCCAGGGGTAATAGGATGAGTAACGACAAGATTATTTTGGGTGGATGTGTTCTCTAGAGGATCATGAGTTACCTTTGAAACATCTTATCCTACAGGAATAAGTTTGTTCTTGATGCATTCGACTAGCCTATCCAACTGCTCAGGGTTGGATTGTAAGTATTCAAACTTAGAAATTTGGATCTTAGTCTTCTTAGTATGGTTAATTATATCAAATGACTGAAATGAACTAGAAACAGAGGAAGGAACTCTATAATTTTGGATTTTATTGGGTGTGGGACTGGTCTGAGAAATTGAAGCAGAGGGTGCAGGATTGTTTGAGGTACTTACTTTTTTATTGATCACCAGGTCCTTTGATTAGAAAGGCAGTGAAGTCCCTCATTTAGTAATTGAAATTACTGGTTGAGATTCTTCTCTTATTTTTCTCTTATCAGCTTGTTGAGTTGACTGGTTCTTGGACCGAGTAAATATAGTGTATGATCCATCAAACACTTCTCCCTTACTTTTAGCTTCATCTTGGTAATTCAAGAAACTAATGTTGGAGTTGCCAGCTAATTCTTCTTCACCTTATACAAAGAGATTAGTGTCATCTTCTTGGTCCAACTCAGGTTGGTAAGAGAAATCATGTTCAAATTCATGATAACCAACTACTGAGTTAGCTGGTGCTACTTCAGTGGCAAGCTTTCCCTGTGGGGGAGGAAGATGATTTGGTTGCCCTTGATTCCTGGCAGCATTGCCTTGATATGACTAATTGGGAAACATCCTCCTTGGTATATCCTGATAAGAAGAAGGAGCAAACATCCCTTGTGCCATTTGCTTTTTTAGAGCTAGTAATTCATTTGCTAGCTTTTACACCATAGGGTCAGTGGTACTTGTAGAAAAAAATTTAGAAGATCAAGAAGATTTATTTCTATTAGGATCTCTTCTTATCTTTCCTACCAAGATAAGATCATCTTCAACCTCAGTGGCCAAAATTTGAGCTGCAGTAAGATCTATGTGGCCAGCTTGCCTCAATAAGAAACTCACTTCAGGGAGCTGAGAATTGATGAAGAAGCATTTAAGATTCTCAGGTTTCAGCTAAGTAATTATAGAAATCATGTTTCTCAACTTGTAAAATTTAGCAATGAAGTATCACATAGGTTCATGAGGCTCTTTCTTCATTTGCATAATTTGGGCTAATAGGGCATGTGCATTTTTACAGGTCTAAACCTAGCCTCAAAATTGGCCTTGAGAGTGTTCCAATCAGTCACTATTTGTGCTTGTAGATGATAAAACCAATTTGTAGTAGCGCCTTGCAATGTTTCCACAAACAGTCTGACTATTATGTCTTCATATTCAATGCCTATCACACCACAGGCTATGCAGAAGGCTGTAATATGTTCATCAAGATGAACTTTCCCATCACCATAGAACTTGGGAAAATTCTTTCTTGAACTATGAGGTAGTTCATGTAAATGTGGGGTTAGATTCAGAGGACCAAAGGTATTACCCCAAGGGCCTTGAGCTGTCACGATATGACTGTTGAAAGGAGGGATAACAAATCATTATGGGATATGTATAGATAAAGCTCTGCTAACAAAGGAAAGAGAAGCTTTGCCTGGTATTAGAGACTTGATGTTTATAGGATGAAAACTCCTAGTTTACTGAAGACGAGATGGTGGAGGAAAAAGATCAAAATTACTCAGCTGTACCAACTCAAATATAGGGTAAATAATACCTTAAGCTCTCTGGCTTCATGTGTATGGTGGATCAGCTAGAGTGTGAACTGAAAATGGAAAATAATTGGAATTGATTTAATTTGAAGCTTGAGGCTTCAAATTTCACTTCTTCCCCAGTGAAGTCACCAAAAATTGTTGGCGTGAAGTTGCTCGTTCTTCCCCAGTGGAGTCACCAAAAATTGTTGGGTGAATCTTTTGTCATCAACTAATTGATGGAAAAATGGGGATATCAACCACAGCATAAAGAGATTTATACAGCAAAATGGGTGTGGTGACCACAGCCAGAATGAGACAAATCTCTCCTCTCAGCAAGGGAAGGTTCCCTGTAAATTATAATATACTAATATAAATTGAAAATAGACTCAGGGGTGAAATCATACCATCCATCTCTCTTTTTTTAGAGATGATGTTACAAAAAAGGAGAATTATGGTGTAATTACTGAAGGCATTTCTCTTCTTTCAAAATTGATGTTCAACAAACAGTAGGAATTCTTCTTGGATAGTAACTGGATCCATAAGAAACCCACAAAGCATAAAGTCTTTCATTGTCTCTCCTACTGATTTAGGATGAAGTAACACAGTAGTTTTAAGTGTAGCTCAAAATCTCCACCAAAAACTACAACAAAGTGAAAGATTACGAAAAATAAGGAGCGCTCAAAGTCTCTCCAATATTCTTTACACAAAACACAGACTAAAGACAATTATGGTAGCACAAAGTCTCCCACAGTCGACTTCAGGACATCTTCTAGCTTATTTCCACTTGTTATGCTAATTTGATTAAATAGACAAGACTGTATTTAGGAAAAATACATAAGAATGATTTCCTAGATAACACAAGCAATTTCAACACAAAGTCTGAAAGGTCCCTTGCTTTCTCATTCACTTGATAAAATATGATTAACAGTCTAAGCTCAAAGTCTCAGGAATGCCTTTCAATGTGGGCAGAGTTTAAATTCTAATAACAAAGAGATCTCCCTTATTTAAAATAAGAGATTATAATAGATAGCATCCAAAGAAAGACTTGGGTGCTTGTTTTCATGAAATGGCCCATGCTGCATTGAATGCATTGAATGCATTAAAATTTTTGGGAAGGGGCCATGCTATAACAGGTTATCAGCCTTAACTTTGGCATTCTAAATCATCTCAAATATCTCCTCTAAAGCATGGGTTGTCTGGTCTTCTTTATGATGTTTACATAGTTGTCCATTCACCTTTACTCAATGAAGAAAAATAGGCCACACCATTGAATACTTGCGCTCTCTGAGGTCCACCTGGTGGACTGCTCCACCTACTGGAATAACTCTTCTATAGATATTTTTGGGTTTTCTATATTTTTCCCTCTTTCCTTGCTACATTTTGTCTCTTCCTAGTGATCTGAGCTCTCAGAGCTATCTTCTCACTTTCTGTTGGCTCCTTTGGCTCCTTTCTTGACTAGTCACTGAGTTTGTTCTCAGCTCTTTTAAAAATCAACGGTTATTCCATTATCCTAAATTTGACATCCGTGGGGACATCATCAATCACTTGAACCACTTTGAACATTGAACCTTGAACTCTTTCAGTTTAATGGTTCAACAGTTCGGCGATTCAATGTTTTGGAAAGGGCCGCGTTCACTTAGTTTTCTTTTATGCGTTCAAGGTGTCATTGAACCATTTCTTTAAACCATTTGGTTGAACCATTTGTTTGATCCTTTTTTAAGAATCTTCCACTTCAACCATTCACTCAAACTTTGAACTTTTGAACTTTGAACCCTTTGAACTAAGTATGTCTAATAGTGTGAGAGAATGTATGTACAATCCATGAAGACATACATGAAGTTTCATATAGTGAGATAATGAGAGAAACACTCAGAACTGACCTCTAGGGTCAATTATGCTTATTTGCATACAAACACTTAGTGGTGAAACTCAATGTTTTGGTCCTGTATGAGACTAAAATTCTTATATATAATCGTCATGGATTATTCAAGACATTTTTAAGAGTCTTATTTTATATAAAGGTAAGTTGAGGTCTTAATACCTAGGATGGCTTTTCTCAACCCTAACACACATAGGCACAATTATAGGCATAATTATACTTTGATATTTGGTAAACGGTATGTTTATGAGTCAAAAAAGGTAATCATGGTCACCTTAAAACCATATTAATAGCAGACATACCCACTATTTTATATCTGACCTTGCCCACTCTATTGGCAAGAAGTAGTCATGAGACCAAGGGGGTTGTTTGAGGTCTAAACACAAAGTAATAATTTCAAACATCATATAGGGCATTTTATTAAATATAAAAACATATTAAATGTTTCAATACACTATGAATTTGCACAATAAACCTCAATTTTCAATCTAAATTCCCTTGAGGGCTAGGACACCAGACGTTAACAATGAGGTGATATTCATTACCAAAACATGTATAATAATTATTAATAATGTATTGAATGTGTATAAACCTCTCACATTAGTTATAATGATTTTTGAGGTCCAAAACTCAAATCTGACCTCTCTCGAGTTCAAAGAAAGTTACACATGCCACTTGAGGAGCAACTTCACATACTCACACCATATACCACACTTTTTATTGGAATATGATCTATTTTAAATATTTGAGGAGGTAATTCAAAAAGGTTTTTCAAGTGGAAGGAGGTCATTTGGTGGTTTGTTCTTTATAAATAATCGTTAAGACCCCAAATAGGTCTTAAACCCTTGTAAAACTTTGATTGTGATCAGTCAAGGAAAATGGACTTAAAATGCACATATAATGCCACATTTTTATATTTAAACCTCTTTTATTTTTTTAAATACTCCAAGGAGGTTATACACGTGTACTTTTATGTTGATGTCACTTTGTACAAACTACTATAAATACCCTATTTTGTATGTTTTTGGTGTTTTTTAAGTTTTCTAAGAAAGGGAGAAATTAAAAATAATTAGATGATATAATTTGGGATGTGACCTAAATATTAAATCCCCAAAACTTTAATATGATATTCTGGATTTGTTCAAACCAAGCTCATTTTCCAATACAATCTCAAACAAGCTCAAAATGAGACTAGGTGACAAGGTGATTTCTTGGTTTGCATACTTCCATAAGGTCTCATGACCTCAAAATTTAAATAAAGTTTTTTGATATCCTATTTAAAGTTAATAACATAATTTTTGGTTATTTAAGACGTTTTGGATCTCTATGGAGCACTATTTCGACTTTTTAGGCATAGGAGGGCTAATTTGGCCTAATTGGAGAGGGAAATGAAGGAATAAAAATAATTCCACTTGGATTTAGCTCATTAAATTTTGTGTGGATGTGTAAGATGATATAGGTTACTAAAAAATGTTCCCAATTTTACAATTTGGTTCGTACAATATTTTTAACAAGGAGCTTTACAAGTTTTTTGGGCTACAAGGAATGGGTGCCTTACCAAGCAAATAAAGAAAAATGATATCTTTTGGGATACTTGATGGTTACAAATTATTTATTTTAGGTTTTAATTCATTTTGATAATCCTTACATGGAATTCATTTTTCTAGTTCAAATCAAAACCCTTCTTTCTCTCTCTTATGCCTTTTGCTCCCGAGAAGGAATCTAGTGTTTAAATACAAGTAATGGATGCATAAAAGTTTTCTAAGGGCTTTATTGATGTTTTTCCTTCGCTAAAGTTCCTAATAAATCATGAAAATTTCAAATTAAGTTATAATAAGGTTTTAAGGGTTGAATATGTCTCTAAGACTCCTAATCACACTTTCCTTCCTTCCAATGCCTAAGATGTTGAAGAGGTCAAACAAGCATCAAAGACCTCCTAACAGCCCAAGAAAGGTGGAAAGACATAATAAATGGTTTGGATAATGTTTCAAATAAATACTTGATCAAGTCATGATGACCTTATCTCATGGATCAAGACCTTTTTTCAAGGAAGACTCTTCTTCACCAAAAATGTAGGGTGTGCAAGAAAATATCTAGGAGGTTGTGTGGGCCAAAGACTAGAAATGAATGCTCAAGGAATGTTTAACTTTCCAAGAAATTATACCTCAACCTCTCTACCATTTTCTAAATGTAGATGAGATATATTCAAGGAAATACTATGTTGGGTTTGATGAAGACTAAGTAAATGTCATATTCCTAGTTTCTTGGCTCTTATATTTTTCTCTCTCTTCTTTCTCAATTATATATATGTAAGCATATGTTTTGCATTTTAAACAATCCTTGACTTGAGTTGTATCAAGTCCATGCTCAAAAAAAAATGTGTACTTACCTCTTTTGAATGAATAAGACTGCATTCATGTCTCCTCAAAGCTTGTTTTTAGTGTATGTTAATGGTTAGTTGATGAATAACAATGACAATACATGCCTCCTCTCATCTTGTCCCTTACTATTACCTATTTATAGGTGTTATTTCATCCCTACATTTTGCATAGTATACTTGAACAATCGTGAATATTTGGAAAGTGTGCACTTTCCTTAATGTCTTTGAGAGGCCTATTAATTAGTTACCTTAAATCATGCATCAAACCAAGCCTTTGTGTGAAACATTGATGTATGGATACATCTCTTTTAAGATGTGTAATTAGGTCCATGTTCTTATTCAACCTTCTTAGTGCATATTACACAAGTAGAGGACACATTTTGGTGTATCGCCTCAGTCAGATAGGTTTTTCTTTAAGTTTACCTTCTTATTTTTTCTCTTATAAGTTGGTCATGTAGAGTGAAGATCCCAACTGATATATAAAGAAGAGTTATCCCTTAAAATATAGATATTAAATCCATCTATTATACCACCCATGATGTAGGATTGTATCGATGTTACTTCAGACTATGAAGGCTTGAAACTATCTTCACAAGGGTGCAAGTCTAGTAGTTAATAGTTTGAGCTTTGGAAAGATGGAGAAAGTTATGGTAGACCACATGGATCCTCCATCACTTTTGACCCTTGAACTTCATTTCAATGTAGCATCTTATTTTCTCACAATATGACAACTTTAACCTGTCACTTTCATGTTGAAACTGACATACAAGATTTGACATGTGTGTGCAACATCTAAGTTTCCAATTTGAGTTTTAAATTGACCCTACCAAGTTTGAAGCACATGTTTAAGAAACAAAAATAACTTTGGCAATAATGATTTTCATAAGGAATGACTTGGAAAAGTATAAAATAATGGAAACATAAACCTTATCTTTTGTAAAAATATTTTAGACTATGTTAAACATGTTATTTGAATGGATTTGACTAAAAATGACCACTTATAATGACTCAACATTAGTATAAACATGATAGGGATTATTGGTGGGAAAATTTACCAACATTTATGGCAACTTCCAAGTTGTGCTTTCTTGTTAAGCACTCTAGACCAGTAGCCTTACTAGTTTATTGGGTTGTGAAGTCACCTATCATCACTTCAAACTAATATGAGATAACAAAAGGGATAAAAATGCCTTGAAACAAATAAAGGAATATCTAATAATAATTTCAACACATAACAAATCAAAGGAGAACATGCAACAAGGCAAAGCAACTAGACCAAATAAAACACACACTGTGCTAAGAAGCACTTAGAGAAAGAAAAACACAAGAACCCTACTAAACACAACTAACCTTAAGGCATTTTCCTCTTAGATTAGAAGGGAACTTTTTGAAAACACCTCCTCTGTGAGATAGACAAGGATGTAGAGCAGGTTGTCTTTTGATCATGATGTTTGATGGATTATCCTTATTGCCTATCAACTCCTTTGGCATACTCTCAAGTGAATCAACAGCATTAAATATGCTTCCTATAAAAACATACTCATAATGTGATTCAATATTCACCTCATTTTTCTCTTTTATGTTTGAACTAACCTTGACCTCTTGGTGACTCTCACATTACTCTTTAGGGAGGAGAACAACCTCAACATCCTCTTCAATATTCCTTATAGGATATGTAGACCCTTTAAGAGTCTAAAACTCATTGTAAATGTCTAAATATTATTACCACATGTTTTCAACACCCTCTTGACCAACATCTTGAGGGGATACAACTTGAACCACATCTTTAACTTTCCCTTTAGGAGTTATAAGATTGTCAAAAACTTCAAACTCCTCCATGTCATCATGGTTTAGATGCAATTTTGATCTCTCAATCTTTGCCTCTTGCTCATTGGGATCCATTTCAAGCCTATTGAATACCTCATCTTGTTCACTTGGGAAATCTTCCACTTCAAGACCAACTACAACTTAATCTTTTTTTGTCTAAAGAAATCAAGGTCACTCTCTTGTATCTTATTTGCCTTGTTGTATTCATGTTTATTTGGATCCAATTTCATTAGTTCTTCCTTGCAACAATAAATAAGGTCATCATTTTCAAATAAAGAAGGGAACTCAAGACAAGATTCTACCTCTTCTAGGCCACTTGAGACATCTTGTGAGATGTCCAAATGCACCTCCACTGTATCTAGTTGTTTCAATTATTTAAAAGGCTCCAAGAACTATTTTTCTTGGTCATCCATGATCTTTTATATATGACTAATTGATTGGGCAATTGCTACAACTATCTTAATTGAGCTATATTCACATTTAGGAGTGTTCTCTCCTTCAAAGTTTATTGCCATTTCATCAAGATCACCTTTCCCTTCATCTCTAAAGATTGATTTATTTTTCTGTTCACCAAGATGTGTTCCAATGATAACATCATATTCACTTGAATTATCTTCATCATGAGCAACTATAATTTGATCTTCTTCAGTTGCCTCCCATAAAACACGTCCTTCTTAAAAAAAGGAGATGGTGGGAGCGTATTGAATATGATCATGAGTTGGATTGGTAATTAAGGGATCACTCTTGTAACTTGAGATTTTGGGAATGATGGACTCTTCTAGGAATTCTTTAAGAGAGCAAATTTAGTTACGTTATGGGTGTTTTATTCTTCTCAATAAGCACTTCATTCTTATTTTAAATGCTTTCTTGGATTGCCTTACAAGATGGAAAGGTTTGAGGCTCTTGGAAAAGGATGGATGGGGCTTTTATAGGCAAATACTCTACCTTATATTTAATTTCTCTATCTAGGAATTATTCATTTTTTTTCTCCCATGACCCAACTACTTGCTTCCAACTTAAAACTTTGAACCTAGGAGTCTCTTCATCATGGTGTGTTGTAACTTGAGGAGTGGTTGAAAGGATTTGGGATATTTTGGATTCCATTTCTCTTAATTTTATAATTGATTGAAATATATTCTCTTTTTAAAACTTAATCTCTCTAGCTAGACATGCTTCAAATTCAAGTTTTAACTTTTTAAAACTCTCTTCAAGTTGATTAGGAAGAAAGTGACTTTGCCAAGGTTGACTAGGATCATAAGAAGGATTATATAGGGCTGATGGAAAGCTTGATAAAGCTTATTTTAAGTTTGACAAGCTTGGTAAGGTTGTTGAGTAAGGGAGAAGAATAATACTCTTGATAGTAAGGTTGGTCATATGGATAACTAAAGTCATATGGAGGGTAAGTAGGGTCATTGTAGGACTTATATGGATCAACATAGGACTAATATGGCTCACTATATAGCTAAAAAATATCAACATGGGATAATATGGCTCACCAACTTGATTAAAATTGATATCCACTCCAAACTTAGCCATGAAACTTCATGTGAAGGGCAAAACACAAATACTACTTGTTTGAAAGAATTCATGGCTTGTTAAAACTAGTTGAATGAACTCAGAGTCACCATTGATGCTTGTGTTCATGCCTTAAAAGGTTGGTATATTGAATATTAGCACCAATAAATCTTTAATGGATGAAATCTCATCCCATTAGGCATGTCAGAACTATTATTAACAAAATTTTCACCATTGAGAAGGGTGTTCAAGCCTCACCACTTGAGTGATATCATGGGGACTCTTCAAAAGTTTTGGGTGACCTTATAGTTAAAGATAACCTATGGATATGGCTAGCTCCCTTGATGCATCATTTAGGACCAATCACTACTCTACAAGTTTGCAAGGAAAAGGGAGAAAGAAAACTATGAACTAAATGGAGGTGATACACCAAATGTTATAACCACTACCACTGATTTGCATGTGCACCAAGACCAATAGGACTATACTAATATACCCTTCTGTTAAAATAACCTATCACATCAATGATTTTCAAAGAGATGATGTAATATGAGAGTATAAGGAATATGTTTGCCACTTCTAATCCACCTGAAACCCCTAATGAGACTCTTCACAACCTATTATAAAGAAACAAACTGCAAGAAGGCAAGAAGAATAGGATAACAAAATAAGGTGAGCTAAGTCTACACTTGATTAGATGAATAATTCAAAGCTTCACACTACATACATCCATATAAGGAGGTAAAACCAGTCATATTATTAATCAATAGGCATACAAAAGAGCAAGTATATGCCATACTCCTAGTGGAAAGATCACTTATAATGCCAAAATTAGGCATACATATAGGAGAAAGAAGGATTGAGAGAGAGAAGAGAGATGTCAAAATCCAATTATGCTTATAAATCACTTGTGTATAATTTATAAACAAGAAATAATAACAAATGATAGTTATTAAGTCTCTCTTCAACATGTGTGTTCCTCATTTAATGATGACTTGATCAAAGTGGCATAGGAGATGGTCCATTACTTTGGTGGCTCACCTTCTTCTTGAAACTACCCTCTTTCTTTGATTAAGGGGTTACATCATGCATAAATAACTCCACCACATTACTATCTCTTCTTGACACCCCATGAGATGATGTGAAACTCCTCAAACTAATGCAATAGATCTGATATCTCATATGCCCACTTTGTCAAATTGCCAATCTTACCAAATGCATAGTCAAAACCTACAATTTGGTGAATTTGTATGATTTTTAAAGAGAATAGACCTAATTAATATTATTTAATCATTATATATTATCAAAAACCTTTATTAAAAAATTTAGCACTCTATTCCACCTGAAACTCTCAAAAATGTCCAATTTGATCTTTTTAGACCTCAAAAAGCCCTAAATTGGCTTATGTGGTCAAAAATGAGTTTTAAGGATCATATAACTATATTATTTATTTAATTAGAAATTTATAAATGGTTTATACATGTTAGAGTTTAAAAAAATCAAACCTCATTCATATAACTTCCAAACAAAAATTCTTTCTAAACTACCTGTTTGTGGCCCTATAGAGTTGCCTAGAGAGGTTTTTTAGTGTTCTAAGCTTATTTTGCATTAGATTTTAGTGTATAATCATGGATTTAGGATTTAATAATATGTATACATCCTATAATAATCTTTTTGGAGTTTAAAATGTCTGTAACACCTGAGTCACACTTCATCCATGAGCAAACCCTCAAGAAACCTTGATTTTCTTCATAGTATAGACCTGTGTTTTAGCTATTTCTCTTTCTTCATGAATTTTACTAACCTTAAACCAATTATAAAAAAAATTATATGGTTTTCCCAACCATAAATTTAAATTTCATGATTTTTAGAGCTCTAAAACTCAAGTTATGACCTTTTTAGTGTTGTCTCACCTTGCATTTTCTCATTTTTGTATGATTGAAGGTCTATGTTTTGGCATTTTCATGATTTTTATGATGGATAAAGACCTTATTCATTTTAAATTATAATATATATGAACCCAGTTAACCAAATAAATCATTTTTTATTTATGATAAATCAATAAAATCTCCCAAAAACGTCTCTTTAGACTTGTAACAACCCAAAAATTGAGAACAATAGTACCTAGGAAAAGAGAAATGGGCATATATTAAGTTTTATGAGGTTTAAAGACCTCATTCACTTTGAATTATAACCTTGATGATCCCCTATTATCATTCTAACCATTTTATGTATTCTATCAATCGCATAAATCTCTTAAAAACACCTTTTATGACTGCAACACTTGCATTCTTAAAATTCTACAACCTGTCCCTACACATTTTACCATTATTTGCATTGAACATTTGATTTAATAAGGTGTATTAGGGTTATTTAGGCTCCTTAAGAGCTCACACAACTTTAAATTTGTATCAATGGATTCATAAATGCACTCAAACAAGAAAAAATTGAGAGGTTGGGGTTTTCGAGGGGTTTAAGGAGTTGCAAACACTTTTAGTGTTTGTTCATAAAGAGGGGCCATTTGAAATAATTTGGACTTATTACTAATCCAACTTCAATTAAAATTGTTATAAAAGTGTCTAAATTATTACAAATTTTCTAATTCTAAATCCTTTCCAATGTAATATATGGTTAACATATCAAAATTATTACCACAATCATGATCTATTTTATATGGAATGTATGAAAATTATTATTTTTATAACATTCTTTCTAGTCCATTTTGGGGGCATAAGTCTATATTATCTAAAATGGTCCTTAAAGGATAACTCTTCAATATCTAGACTAATACCATAATTTTAAAGTCCATTAAGGTCCCCTCCTTTGCCAACTCTAGTTCCAACTCTCTCTCCACCACATACTGAACATTTGAAATTGACCCTCACAAGCTTTCCAAGAGCTTGATAGAGCTGAGAGGTTTTATGTCTTTCCTGGACTTGTAACTTTTTATTAAGCATGGTTTGAGATTTGTAAATATGGGGGAAGGTATGGTAGACCACATGGGTCCTCCATCACTTGTGACCCTTTAACTTCATTTCAACGTAGCATTTTATTTTCTCATAATATGACAACTTTAACCTACCACTTTCATGTTGAAAACTAACTTACAAGATTTGACATGTGTGTGCAATGTCCAAGTCACCTAGTTGACTTTTAGATTGACCCTCCAAAGTTTGAATCACATGTTTGAGACACAAAAATGAGTTTGGTAATAAGCATTTTCACAAGGAATGAATTGGACAAGTATAAAACAATGGAAACATAAACCTTAGCTTTTGAAAAAAATACCTTAAACCATGCGAAACACTTTGATAAATTGTTATGCTATGAAAATACACACGTTGAAAATGCATGAGCCCAAAAGATGCTCCATATTGGATGGTTCACAAAGGCACAACACTTCATAAATTTTTTGCAAATGGGGTGGCAAGCTAAGTGGGTTTAACTACTAAGAAAACTCCATAGTTAAGTGTGTTTGAGCTAGAGTAGTACTGGGATGGGTGACCTCTCAGGAAATCCCGATGCTTCATCCCAGTGAGCATCACCTAGATGCAATGAGTGATAACGTGGACCATTCACATGAGTGATTGGTTAAATCTTATTTACCACCTCATTAAAATGGGTCAAACAGTATTAACCTGAATCTACGTAGTGAATCCTAAAATATTATAAATTGTTATGCTACAAAAATACACACTTTGAAAATATGCTAAACATGTTATTTGAAAGGAGTTTAACTCAAAATGACCACTTAGAATGACCCAACATCAGTCTGAACATGTTAGGGGTCATTGGTGGCAAAATTTGCCAACATTCATGGTGACCTTCAAGGTGTGCTTGCATGCCAAGCACTCTAGATCAGTACCCTTACTAGTCCATTAGGATATGGAGTCACCTATCATCACTTCAAACTGATATGAGATAACAAAAGGGCTGAAAATGCCTTGAAACAAATGAAGGAATGGCTAATAATACCTTTAACACTTAACAAAGCAAAGGAGAACACATAACAAGGCAAAGCAACTAGACCAAACAAGACACACATTGTGCTAAGAAGCACTTAGGGAAAGCAAAACACAAGAACCCTACTAATCACAACTCCTTTGGCATAGACAAGGATGTAAATCAGGTTGTTTTTTGATCATGATGTTTGATGGATTAACCTTCTTGTTTGTCAACTCCTTTGGCATACTCTTAAGTGAATCGACAACATTAAACATGTCTCCTATGAAAACATACTCATCGTGTGGCTCAATATTCACCTCATGTTGTTCATAGATGTTTAAACTAACCTCAAAAGTAATCACCTCTTTACGCATAGGGGCAACATCAGTTTTAGATTCTAATGGCTCCATAAAATGGTGTGCTTTTCCTTTAATGATCTCTTGGTGACTCTCACATTACTCTTTATAGAGGATAATAACTTCAACATCCTCTTTAATTTTCCCTATAGGATATGTAGACCCTTTAAGAGTCTCAAACTCATTGTAAATGTCCAAATATTGTTGCCACATGTTTTCGACATCCTCTTGACCAACATCTTGAGGGGGTACAACTTGAAACACATCTTCACATTTCCCTTTCGGATCCATAGGATTGTCAAGAACTTCAAACTCCTCCATGTGATCATGGTGTAGCTAAAATTTTGCTCTCTCAAGCTTTGCCTCTTGTTCATTGGGAGCCATTTCAAGCTTACTCGATACCTCATTTTGTTCACTTGAGAAGTCTTCCACTTCAAGACCAATTGCAACCTGGTCTTCTTTTTATTGTCTTACGCAATTAAGGTCACTCTCTTGTATCTTATTTGCCTTGTATTCATTTTCATTTGGATCCAATTTCATTAGTTCCTTCTTGCAATAAGAAAGAAGGTCATCATTTTCAAACAAATAAGGGAACTCAAGACAAGATTCTAACTCTTCTAGGCCACTTGAGACATCTTGTGAGATGTCCAAATGCACCTATATTATAGCTAGTTGTTCCAATTCATCAAATGGCTCCAAGAACTATTATTCTTGGTCATCCATGATCTTTTGGAGATGACTAATTGGCTGGGCAATTGCTGCAGCTATCTCAATTGAGATTTGTTCACATTTAGGAGTGTTCTCTCCTTCAAAGTTTGTTGCCACTTCATCAATATCACCTTTCCCTTCATATCTAAAGACATATTTGTTTTTCTCTTCACCGAGAGGTGTTCTAATGATAATCTCCTCATCATATTCACTTCAAGTATCTTCATCATGTGCAACTACAATTTGATCTTGTTCATTTGCCTCCCAATGAATACATTCTTCTTCAAAAGAGAGATGGTTGGAGGGTATTGAATATGCTCATGAGTTGACTTGGGAATTGAGAGAGTGTTCTTGCAACTTAAGATCTTGGGGATGATGGAGTCTTCTAGGAATTCTTAAAGAGAGATCAAATTCAGTTGTGTTATGGGTGTCTTATTCTTATCAACAAGCACTTCATTCTTCTTTTGAAATCTTTTTTAGATTGACTTCCAAGATGAAAATGTTTGACGCTCTTGAAGAGGGATGGATGGGCCTTGCATAGGCAAAGACTCTACCTTAGATTCAATTTATCTATCTAGGCATTCTTCATTTTGATTCTCCCATGACTCAACTACTTTCTTCCAACTTAAACCTTTGTACCTAGGAGTCTCTTCATCATGGTGTGTTATAACTTGATAGATGGGTGAAGAGCTTGGGGAGCTTTTGGATTCCCTTGCTCTTATTTTTATTATTGATTGAAATATATTCTCATTTACAAACTCGGTCTCTCTAGCTAGACATGCTTCAAATTCAATTTTTATCTTTTCAAAACTCGCTTCAAGCTAAATAGGAAGAAAGTGACTTTGCCAAAGTTGATTGAGATCATGAGCAGGAGGCATATAAAGATGATGGCAAGCTTGATAAAACTGATATTAAGGTTGACAAGCTTGGTAATAATAGTAATCTTGATAGTAAGGTTGGTCATATAGATAACTAGTCATATGGAGGGTAAGTAGGGTCATTGTAGGACTTATATGGATCAACATAAGACTGATATGGCTCACTATACTACTGATAAGTATCAACATAGGTCTAATATGAATCACCAACTTGAGTAAAATTGAAATCCACTCCAAGATTAGCCATGAAACTTCATGTGAAAGGCAAAACACAAAGAGTAATTGCTTGAAAGAATCCCTGGGTTGCTAAAATCAGTTGAATAAACTCAAAGTCACCGTTGGTGCTTGTGTTCATGCCTCCAAAGGTTGGTCTATTAAATAGTAACACCAATAACTCATTAACAGATGAAATCTCATCCCACCAGACGTGCCAGAACTATTATCAATAAAATTTGAACCTTTGAGAAGGGTGTTCAAGTCTCATCACTTAAGTGATAGCATGGGGACTCTTTAAAAGTTGTGGGTGACCTTATATCTGAAGAAAACCTCTAGATAGGGCTAGCTCCCTTGATGCATCACTTAGGACCAATCACTACTCTACAATCTTGTAAGGAAAAGGGAGAAATAAAACTATGAACTAAAGGGAGGTGATACGCCAAATGTTATAACCACTACCACTGATTTGCATGTGCACTCGGACCTATAAGACTGTAATAATATACACTTCTCTTAAAAGAACCTATCACATCAATGATTTTTAAAGAGGTGATGCAGTATGAGCGTAGAAGTGAATATGTTTTCCACTTCGAATCCACATGAAACCCTTAATGACACTCTTAACAACCTACAATAGAGAAACAAACTGCAAAAAGGCAAGAAGAATAGGATAACAAAATAAGGTGAGTTCAGTCTGCACTTGCTTAGATGAATCATTCAAAGCTTCACACTACATACAACCATATAAGGAGGTAAAACCAGTCATATTATTAATCAATAGGCATACAAAAGAGTATGGCTATGCCATACTCCTAGTGGAAAGATCCATTACAATGCCAAAATCAAGCATACATATAAGAGAAAAAAAATTGAGATAGAGAAGGGAGTTGTCAAAATCCAATGATGGTTGTAAAGCACTCATGAAAAATTTATAAATAAAACAACTAACCAAAAAAAATTATGAAGTCTCTATTCAACATTTGTGCTCCTCATTTGATGATGACTTGATCAAGGTGGCATAGGAGATGCTCTATTGCCTTGGTGACTCACCTTCTTTTTGAAATTATCCTCGTTTGATTAAGTAGTTACACCTTGCATA
The DNA here is from genome assembly GCA_037957365.1 of Torreya grandis. Taxonomy (NCBI): domain Eukaryota; kingdom Viridiplantae; phylum Streptophyta; class Pinopsida; order Cupressales; family Taxaceae; genus Torreya; species Torreya grandis. The sequence goes on from JARHVA010002027.1 coordinate 1,446,020, forward strand.
ACTACCTCCTCTACATTTAAATCTCTTATTGAAATCCCATGAGATGATGTGAAACTCCTCAAACTGATGCAATAGGTCTGACATATCATATGCCCACTTTGTCATCTTACCAAGCTTGTTAAACGCATAGCGAAAACTTGCAACTTGGTGAATTCACATGATTTGTGAAGAGAAGAGACCTAATGAGGATTGGAACATAATTTTAAATTTGGCATAGACCTCCAGGCAAATATTTAGTGTTATATTCCACTTGGAACTCCCAAAAATGTCCAAGTTGGTCTTTTTAGACCTCAAAAAGCTCTGAATTGGTTTATGGGGTCAAAAATGAGTTTTAAGGCTCATCTAGATTTCTTCTTGGGTTAATTAGAAAGGTATCAATGGCAAATATCTGTGAGAATTGAAAAAACTAAAAATTCATTCATAAAACTTTCAAACAAAAATTCTTTCTAAATTCCCTGTTTGCCCTATAAAGTTGCCTAGAGAGGTTTTTTAGTGTATTGAGCTTATTTTGCATTAGATTTTAATGTAGAAGCATAGATTTAAGCTTTAAAAATATGTATACACCTTATCATAATCTTGGTGGCTTTAAAAAAAATTGGAACACCCAACACACACTTCATCCATGAGCAAACCCTCCAAAAACCTTGATTTTTTCATAGTATAGACCTATGTTTGGGCTATTTCTCTCTCCTCATGAAATGTACATACCTCAAAATGCATGGAAAGGTTTTTATATGTTTTTTCAAACCTTTAGTTCAAATTTAATAAGTTTTGGAGCTCAAAAACTCAAGTTATGACCATTTTAGTACTGCCTCACCTTGCATTTTCTCATTATAGTATGACTGAAGGTTTGTGTTTCGGAATTTTCATGAGTTATATGAGGTATAAAAACCACATTAATTTTGAATTATAACCTATATGAAGCCATTCAACCATTAAAACCATTGTTTACTTATGATAAATCAATATAATCTCCCTTAGACCTGCAACAACTTAAAATTTGAGAACAATGGTACCTAGGAAAAGATAAATGAGCATATCTTGAGTTTTGTGAAGTTTAAATACCTCATTCCTTTTGAATTAGGACCTTTATGATACCCTCTAATCATTCCAATCATTTTATATATTCAATAAATCACATAAAACTCTAAAAAATACATTTTCTGACTGCAACACTTGCATTTTTAAAATATGCAACCTATCCCTACACATTTTACCATTATTTGCATTGAACATTTGATTGAATAAGGTGGAGGGTTCCTTAGGCCCCTTAAGAGCTCTCAAAACTTTCCATTTATATCATTGGATTCATAAATGCACTCAAACAAGAAAAACTTGTGAGCTTCAAACACTTTAAGGGTTTGTTCATAAAGGAGAGGTCCGCAATCTTTGGACCAACACCACAATTTGAAAGGCCATTAGGGTCCCCTCCTTTTCCTAAGAGATATAGTTCCAACTCTCTCCACCACATACTGAACATTTGAAATTGCCCCTCACAAGCTTGTCAAGAGCTTGATGGAGCTAAAAGGTTTTTTGTCTCTCCTAGACCTACAACTTCTTATTAAGCATGGTTTGAGCTTTGGAAAGATGGAGAAAGCTATGGTAGACCACGTGGGTCCTCCAGCACTTGTGACCTTTGAACTTCACTTCAACGTAACATCTTATTTTCTCACAATATGACAACTTTAACCTGCCACTTTCATGTTAAAAACTAACTTACAAGATTTGACATGTGTGTGCAACATCCAAGTCACCTATTTCACTTTTAGAATGACACTACCAAGTTTGAAGCATGTGTTTGAGACACAAAAATGACATTGGTAATAAGGTTTTGCATAAGGAATGACTTGGACAAGTATAAAATAATGGAAACATAAACCTTAGCTTTTGCAAAAAAATAACTTAAACTATACTAAACATGTTATTTGAAGGGCTTTTGACTCAAAAGGACCACACTTAGAATGAATAGACATTAGTTGAACATGTTATGCGGCTTCCAAGGTGTGCTTGCTTGATAAGCACTCTAGACCAGTAGCCTTACTAGTCCATTAGACTATGGAATCACATGTCATCACTTCATACTGATATGAGATAACAAAAGCGTTGAAAATTCATTGAAACAAATGAAGGAATAGTTAATAATACCTTCAACACATAACAAAGCAAAGGAGAACACACAAGGCAAAGCAACTTGACCAAACAAGACACACATTGTGCTAAGAAGCACTTAGTGAAAACAAAACACAAGAACCTTACTAAATACAACTAACCTTGAAAACGCCTCCTCCATGAGATAGACAAGGATGTAGAGCAAGTTGCCTTTTGATCATGATGTTTGATGGATTAGCCTTCTTGTTTGTCAACTCCTTTGACATACTCTCAAGTGAATCAACAGCATTAAACATGCCTCCTATGAAAACATACTCATCATGTGGCTCAAGATTCACCTCATGTTGCTCTTTGATGTTTCAACTAAGTAATCACCTCTTGACTCATATGAGTAGCATCAATTTTAGACTATAATGGCTTCATAAAATGGTGCGCTTTGTCTTGAATGATCTCTTGGTGACTCTCACATTACTCTTTAGAGAGGAGAATAACTTCAACATCCTCTTCAATCTGCCTTATAGGAGATGTAGACCCTTTAAGAGTCTCGAACTCATTGCAAATGTCCAAATATTACTGCCACATGTTTTCAACATCCTCTTGACCAACACCTTGAGGGGATACAACTTGAAACACATCTTCACCTTTCCCTTTAAGAGTCATAGGACTGTAAAAACTTGAAACTCCTCCATGTGATCATGGTGTAGCTATAATTCTACTCTCTCAAACTTTGTCTCTTGCTCATTGGGAGCCATTACTCAAGACCTCATCTTGTTCACTAGGGAAGTCTTCCACTTCAAGACCAACTGCAACTTAATCTTCCTTTTGTTGTCTCAAGCAATTAAAGTCACTCTTTTGTATCTTATTTGCCTTGTATTCATGTTCATTTGGAGCCAATTTCATTAGGTCCTTCTAGCAACAAGAAAGAAGGTCGTCATTTTCAAACAAATGAGGGAACTCAAGACAAGATTCTACCTCTTCTAGGCCACTTGAGACATCTTCTGAGATGTCCAAATGCACCTCTACTGCAGCTAGTTGTTCCAATTCATCAAGAAACTCTAAGAACTATTGTTCTCAGTCATCCATGATCTTTTGGAGATGTCAAACTGGTTGGGCAATTGTTGCAACTATCTCAATTGAGCTTTGTTCACATTTAAGAGTGTCATCTCCTTCAAAGTCTGTTGCCACTTAGTCAAGATCACATTTACTTCATCTCTAAAGATTGATTTGTTTTTCTCTTCACCAAGAGGTGTTTTAATGATAATCCCATCATAGTCACTTGAAGTATCTTCATCATGTGCAACTACAATTTGATCTCTTCTTCATTTGCCTCCCATAGAATGCATCCTTCTTCAAAAAGGGAGATTTAAGGGAGTGCTCTTGCAACTTGAGATCTTGGGGATGATGAACTCTTCTAGGAATTATTGAAGAGAGAGCAAATTCAGTTGTGTTATGGGTGTCTTATTCTTCTCAACAAGCACTTCATTCTCCTTTTGAATGCTTTCTTGGATTGACTTTAAAGATGGAAAGGTTTGAGGCTCTTGGAGAAGGATGGATAGGGCTTGCATAGGCAAAGACTCTACCTTGGCTTCAATTTCTCTATCTAGGAATTCTTCATTTTGCTTCTCCCATGACTCAATTACTTGCTTCCAACTTAGAACTTTGAACCTTGGAGTCTCTTCATCATGGTGTTGTAACTTGAGGAGTGGGTGAAGGGCTTTGGGAGCTTTTGGATTCCATTGCTCTTGCTCTTATGATTGATTGAAATATATGTTCTTTTGCAAACTCAAACTCTCTAGTTAGAGGTGCTTCAAATTCGAGTTTTATCTTTTCAAAACTCTCTTCAAGGTGATTAGGAAGAAAGTGACTTTGTCGAGGTTGATTGGGATCATGAGGAGTAAGATTGTTGAGGAAGGGGGAAGAATAGTAATCTTGATAGTAATATTGGTCATATGAATAACTAGAGTCATATGGAGGGTAAGTAGGATCATTGTAAGACTTCTATGGATCAACATAGGACTGATATGGCTCATTATACTGCTGAAAAGGATCAACATAGCCCTGATATGGCTCACTAACTTGAGTAAAATTGAAATCCACTCCAAAATTAGCCATAAAACTTCATGTGAAAGGCAAAACACAGAGTATTTGCTTGAAAGAATACCTGGATTGCTAAAACCAGCTGAATGAACTCGAAAGTGCCATTAGTGTTTGTGTTGATGCCTCAAAAGGTTGGTCTATTGAAAAACATCACTAATAACTCTTCAATCGATGAAATCTCGTCCCATCGAGTGTGCCAGAACTGTTATCAACAAAATTTGCACTCTTGAAAAGGGTGTTCAAGCCTTATCATTTAAATAATAGCATGGGGGCTCTTCAAAAGTTGTGGGTGACCTTTTAGCTGAAAAGAACCTCTAAGTAGGGCTAACTCCCTTGATGCATCACTTAGTACCAATCACTACTCTACAAACTTGCAAGAAAAAGGGAAAAAGAAAACTATGAACTAAAGGGAGGTGATGCACCAAATGTTAAAACCATTACCACTAATTTGCATGTACACTAAGACCTCTAGGACTGCAATAACATATACTTCTCCTAAAAGAACCTATCACATCAATGATTTGCAAAGAAGTGACGCAATATGAAAGTAAAAAGGAAGATGTTTGTCACTTCTAATCTACGTGAAATCCCTAATGACACTCTTCACATCCTGCAATAGAGAAACAAACTGCAAGGCAAAAAGAATAAGACGACAAAGCAAGGTGAGCTAGGTCTACACTTGCTTAGATCAATCATTCAAAGCTTCACATTGCATACAGCCATAGCAGGTAAAACCAGTCATAGTATTGATCAATGGGCATACAAAAGAACAAGGCCATGCCATACACCTTATGGAAAAGATTAATTACAATGTCAAAATCAAGAATACATATAAGAGAGAAGGTTTGAGAGAGAGAAGAGAGGTGTCAAAAGCCAACAATGGTTGTAAAACACTCATGGACAAGTTATAAACATGAACAACTACCAAAGGACAATTATAAAATCTCTCTTAACATGTGTGCTCCTCATTTGATGATGATTTAATCAAAGTAACATAGGAGATGCTTCATTGCCTTGGTGACTCACCTTCTTAAAACTACGCTCCTTTGATTTAGGGGTGACACCTTGTATAACTGTCTCCACCACATTGCTAGCTCTTTTTGACACCTCATGAGATGATGTGAAACTCCTCAAACTAATGCAATAGCCATAACATCTTATATGCCCACTTTGTTATTTTGCCAAACTTGCCAAATGCATTATAAAAACCTACAAGTTGGTTAATTCGCATGACTTGTGAAGAGAACATATCTAATGAGGATTGGAACATTGTTTTCATGATAGCACATACCTCCGTGCAAATTTTTAGCACTCTATTCCACCTACTCTCAAAAATGCCCAATTTGGTCTTTTTAGACCTTAAGAAAACCTGAATTGGAAAAGTATCAAACTCATAAATCATTCATAAAACTTCCAAACAAAAATTCTTTCTAAACTACTTGTTTGCTGCCCTGTAGAGTTGCCTAGAGAGGTTTTTTAATATTTCGAACTTATTTTACATTAGCTTTCAGTTTAGAAGCATGGATTTAGGCTTGCACAAGATGTATCGCTTGGTGGCCTTCAAAAGCTCTGTAACACCCAACTCACACTTCATGAGCAAACGCTCAATAAACTTTGATTTTCTTCATAGTACAACCCTGTGTTTTAGCTATTTCTCTTTCATCATGAAATGTTCATACCCGAAACCACTTGAAAATGTTTTTACATGTTTTGCCCAACCTTCAATTCAAATTTCATGAGTTTTGGAGCTATCCCAAAACCACTTGAAAATGTTTTTAGATGTTTTGCCCAACCTTCAATTCAAATTTCATGAGTTTTGGAGCTATAAAACTCAAGTTATAACCTTTGTTGGTGTTACCTCCCCTTGTGTTTTTTCATTTTTATATGACTAAAGGTCTGTGTTTTGACATTTTCGTGAATTCTATGAGGCCTAAACACCTCGTTCCTTTTGCATTAGAACCAATATGAACCTCTTTAACCATTACAATCATTGTTTAGATATGATAAATCAATAAAATCTCTCAAAAACACCTTTTTAGACCTGCAACAATCAAAAATTGAGAACAATGGTACCTAAGAAAAGAGAAATGAACATATCTTGAGTTTTAGGAAGTTTAAAGACCTCTTTCTTTTTACATTAAGCCATGGATGAGCCCCTCTAATCATTCCAACCATGGGATGTATTCAATCAATCACATAAAACTCTAAAAAAACACATTTTCTAATTGCAACACTTGCGTTTTTAAAACATTGCTACCTGTACTTGCACATTTTACCATTATTTGCGTTGAACATTTGATTAAGGTGTATAAAAATTCTTTAGGCCCCTTAAAAGCTCATAGAACTTTCCATTTGTGTCAATGGATTCATATATGCACTCAAAGAAGAAAAAATCAAGGTTTTAGTTTTGGAAGGCTTCAAAGATCTGTAAACAATTTTAATGTTTGGTCATAAAGGAGATGTCCTCAATCTCCTAACCAATGCCACAATTTGGAAGGCCATTAAGATCCCCTCTTTTGCCTAAGAGCTCTAACTCCAACTCTCTCTATCCACTACATACTAAGCATTTGAAATTGACCCTCACAAGCTTGCCATGAGTTTGATGGCACTGAGAAGATTTTTGGTTTTTCACATGGTTTGAACTTTGGAAAGATGAAGTTTTGATAAACCACGTGGTTCATCACTTGTGACTTTTGAACTTTACTTCAACGTACTTTAACTTGTCACTTTCATGTTAAAAATTGACTTACAAGATTTGACATGTGTGCAACATCCAAGTCACCTATTTGACTTTTAAATTGACCCTACCAAGTTTGAAGCACGTATTTGAAACACAAAAATGTCTTTGGTAACAAGGATTTGCATAAAGAATGACTATACAAACATAAAACAACAAAAATTTAAACCTTCGCTTTTGCAAAAATAATTTAAATTATGTTAAACATGTTATTTGAAAGAGTTGGACTCAAAAGGACCACTTATAATGACTCAACATCAATTTGAACATACTAGGGGTCATTGGTGCCAAAATTTGCCAATATTCATGACGACCTCCAAGGTGCTTGTTAAACACTCCAAACCGATAGCCCTACTAATCCATTGGACGATGGAGTGACCTATCATCACATCAAACTAATATGAAATAACAAAAGGACCGCAAATCCCTAAATACAAATTCAACGCATAACAAAGCCAAGGAGAACACACAACAAAGCAAAGCAACTAGACCAAACAAGACACATACTGTGCTAAGAAGCACATAGGAAAAGTAAAACACAAGAAACCTGCTAATCACAACTAGCTTTAAGGCATCTTCCTCCCAAATCAGAAGAGAAATTTTTTAAAACACCTCAAGGATGAGATAGACAGGGATGTAGAACAAGGTACATTTTGAGCATGGTATTTAATATTGAACGTTTAAAATTGACCTTTGCAAACTTGTCAAAGCTTGATGAAGGCACTGAGAGGATTTCTATCTTTCTTGGACCTACAACCTTTTTTAAGTATAGATTGAACTTTAGAAAGATGGAAGAAGCTTCAATAGACCATGCGAGTCCTCCATCACTTGTGACCTTTGAAGTGAAGAACTTCACTTCAAAGGTGGCATCTTATTTTGTAACAATATGACAACTTTGACCAACCACTTTCATGTTGAAAAATCAATTTTCAAGATCTGACGTGTGCAACGAAGTCATCTATTTAACTTTTTAATTGACCCTACCAAGCTTCTTGTTGAAGACACAAAAAATGACTTGGCAACAAAGATTTGCATAAAGAATGACTTGGACAAGTATAAAACAATAGAAACATTAACCTTGGTTTTTTTGCACAAGGTTAGTCATCCTTTAACATTAAGATTTTCTAGTCTTTTAAAACAATAAAGCAGTCTGTCATCTATAAACTCCTCAAAGATTACATAACCACAAAGGCACACAAAATTATCATATTAAGATAGTTCTGTTAATAAAGTTGCTAGCTACACAATAATATCTGATAAACCAACTTGAATAGTCTAATAAAACAAATTCAATACATTTACAGCTTGCAACACTAAAGACCTCAATGACCAAAAATGTATAAAGGTCATCTAAAATAACTTCCGATTTAGTTCTCATTATTATAATAAATGTGCTCATAAGATCTCATCCTTGACAACCATAATATAATTTGCAACTACTTAGAGAAAACCATAATATTAACACTGATGCAAACCCCATTTCTTTTTAATGCCAAAGGAATATGAAACTTCACCCAGGCCATTGTAACACCACGAACACACAAGCCTTTGCCAATCCAAAATAGGATTTAGGTCAATAGAAGCATTTTTCTCCCTGAGTTGCATTTGCTTACTCTGACGGTGCTTTGATTGATTTATGAGCCCCTTTGCCTTCAACTTTGTGAACTATACATAACGAATAGATTTCTCACAGAAATTGGATATAGGTTATCACATTCAGTAACATAAGCAATAAGAAATCCAAGATTTAATAAAATATCAATTTTATTAAATAGTTATGTGCACCACTATTAATACCATTAATCTAACTGATTAAAATCCTCCAGGGAAAAAATAAAAAAAATTAAACAATCCTATATAATTCACTCTCAATATTGTCACAAACAGCAGAGGGTAATAATTTATCACAGCAAACGGTAAGCTAAAGAGACACCATAGGGTCCCCTTTCTCTAAACCATATCTCAGTTGCACTTTCTACAAACTAGAACATCCTAATAAACCTCGGGCATGATTTCTTCCGTCTACATGTAAAGCAACAATACTTGCTAGCGCTATCAAAATTTCAATTCAAAATTCAAACAAGCTTTACCAAGCTCATAATTCAAAATCAAATACAAATTTAGCTAATAAATGAATCAACGACAGCAACTTCAGTACTTCAAGTAAATAATTATCATCAATCATCTCCGAACTTGGTCTTTTTGCCTGCAAATGCCCATGGCACAAAATGACTCAGCCAAGTAGTACCAACTAAATTTATAATGATCTTAAGATTAATAAACTATACCTGTTCCAGAAGAAGCAACATCAATCTTGGGAGTTCCACGTCCTCCATTTCGTTCTCCTCGACCCCTGCCACGGCCAGGGCCAGGGCCACGGCCACGGTCTCGCCCTGTAACAAAGGAAATCAAGGATAAATAAGCTGACTGCTCTATTGAGAACTTCAATTTCCAATATTCAAAACTTCATTCCATTTATAAACAATTGGCACACATTTTCAAGTTGCAATATTCAGAACTTCATTCCATTTGTAAACAATTGGCATACATTTTCAAGTTGCAACCCTGATCCAAACTTCCGACACTGTCGACTCTTTTTTCTTTTCTTTTTTAAACATAACCTCATTCAAAAAACTCCTAGCAAAACATGCAACACCTATCCAAAGTCCCCATTCATGCAAATCCAATAACCAAAGTTACCATATCACCTAATTCAGGCGAGAAGATCTGAGTAAAAGTTGATGTCAAACAACAGATCGTTCAAAGAAATATCCCATAACAGTTAACGTCATTGTATCTTTGTTCTCCTTGAAATTCATAATTCCCCTAGGTTCTGGTTTTTATGCTCAGATGCTGAATACCATCATTTTTTGTCTGTAATTCCTGATCTATAATCATCGAGGCATCCGAGGAATGGTAAATTTGTGATCCAGTCAAATTATTGGTATCAAATTCAGATGTGGAACAAAGCTATTATAAAAGAGCTCAATAATTAAATGTACCTGAATCACTTCACCCAGATACGAAAACCAAAAACTGTATAGAGTAAGACTGTCAGGCGCACAACTAAATTATCACCTATTACAGCCTATTTAGAGTAAATCTGCCTGTTTCGATTTAATTTTACAGTCAGGCAACCTTTTGCATAATAGAATGAACAGTCTCCACATCATACAAATTATAGCGCATTGAATTGAAATAAGCTAATAAGTTATATTAAGCCAGAAGTCCTGACCTCCAGAAACCCTACCACCACCACCTCTAACTCCTCCAGAAAATCTCCCTCCACCTCTTCCCCCTGCATCACCGCCTCCACTTCTTGCTTCATCAACATATAATTCATTTCCACTTAACTCTATGGCCTTGGATTGAGAAGCTTTGTCCTTAAATATAACATATGCAAAACTGGATCACAGTTTAAGCAAAAAATAGTAAGAGCCATTATCAGAGTTAATCGTAAAAAATTGATAACAGCAAAACTTTGAGAACTACCACAACTAACCCCTTGCTCTCGCCTGACTCTCTATCCATGGGAATTCGAATATTCACAATCTCTCCGCACTTTTTGAAATACTCAGACAAACTGCTACGAATCTGAATGGTGCACAGATAGGCAAGGAAATCAATGCACACATTATTAGAGATGCCTTTAAAACATGTATTTAAAAAATGAAATTTTCTTATACAACATACAGAATTTTCCTCTTGATTCCTGTCAAACCCCTTCACATACACAGTTGGACCTTGTGCCTGCCGACTACCAGAATAACCAGGTGTTTGACCCTGCAGATTACTGTTATACATATCATGAAGTTAAAATCAATTAAATTTTAATAAACATTATCAAAGATAAATGCCCCAAAAAATTCAAATAAATCATCAGAATACTAATGACCTGTAATTCCCATCTTGATTCCCAAAAGGTGTAACACGCTCTCCACGCGATTGAGCAGGATTAATTTTGACACACCGCCCACAAAACTCCTGTCCAGTTTTTTCCAATGCCTGAAAACAGAAGGATAACTCACCAATGTATACAGAAAAATGAAAGTGCTCCAGAAAATGTAGCACCAAGTAAGACGGCAACAAAAGGTGAGATTAGCGTGCTCTGTATACCAGAGGCTGAGATCATATCAACCTAAAAATTTGAACAGATATATCAAATTCAAAGACCTCAATATTAAAAATTTGACATAATCTGTAATGATATTCTTAGGATTTTGGAAGTTCAAATTTTGACAACACATAATCAGCAGTGATATTCTTAAGATTCAATTTTCATACAACACTTCTAGTTTCTTATTCAATATTTAATAGTTCCACCTATGTAAAAATAATGCCTGACTGATTAATGAGCAACTAATTCCCTAACTGATTAATGTGCAACTAATTGCTTAAACTCCAGCAGCTTCCAAAAGCAAGCAAGAAAAAGACGGGAATATAGAAAGAATACCACACCTTCATAGCCGCTTCTTCAGTTGCAAACTCCACATGTCCGAAACCTCTACAAGAGCCATCTTCACCCTTACCCAGACGAACATCAACTACATCCCCAACATCTTCAAAAAATTGGTACCTGTGAAAATTAAGGTCAAAAGATTTCAACCACTCAAAATAGTATTCAGAAAGAAAACAGGCACCATTTACAAATACAAGGCTGTTGGTTGCAAGAAATTAAACATACAGGCTGTTCTCATCTGCAGAGTACAAGAGATTTCCAACAAACACCGTTGTGATTCCAGGAGTCATCGGGGTCTTTGACATCTTTTGAGTAAATGACTGTAAAGTGACAAGCCCACAATAAACCAAACCAAAACCATTAAGCAAAAGACAGAATGATCAGTCTCCGTTATAAACTCGAAACCAGTTTTTACCAAACAATTCACTATAGCAAATCTATTGTCATTGTCAATGACCAGTAAAAGATCAAAAAAAAACATCCCTTTAAAAAATGTCATTAATATATAATGTAATTAAAAACATGAATAACTGTCTGTTTTCTTCAACAATCAGTATATAAAATTTCTTCAATATTTGTGTCATTCATTTTTTTAATGTCATTTGAATTTTGTTAATAACTGCCTATTTTATTCAGTCAAGAACCTAAGTGAAATTTTGAAGTCCAAAATAGGACTAACAACTGAGAGATGGAGCAAGGAAACAGGAACTAAGGGAGAATCAAACAGCAGCAGGGGTTCCATATCAAAAAATGAAAGGCAAAAACTGAATAAATATTTGTTTTTATCAGTCGAGCAGTTGAATAACATTCTCAAGTCCAAATTAGAACTAACGACTGGGAGATGACAAAGCTAAAGAAGCAAAAGAAGGAACAGAAGTGGGAGGATCAACAACTGCAGGAGATCTAGCACACAAGCTGAACTGGTTGCAATATGACCAAGTCAAATGCCTGCTGGTAAATTCAATAATCACAGAGCAACCAATCCCAAACCAAGAAAGAAGGGAACAGACTCCTATTGGAGCAAATTTATGGAGCAGGGCTAGGGCAAAACACTGTCTTAGCCCAATCAGAAAAAATCCCAGAAATCAACATTGATGATGATCTCATTGAGGAAGACCCAACATTGGTTGAAAAGTTCATGGTTTTTGATGTAGGAATGAGGGGATCAAATTTATAGATGCCTTTTACTCCATTCAAGACTCACTCACTCTCCTATGAATACACTTCAAACACAAGAACTCAGACTTGGAAACCAAGCACCAATTCTTTATTGCAGTCCATAGACTGTTACAGAGATTTGATAAACACAATTGTCTAGCAAAACGAAATATATATGAAGACGATCTACAACCAGTTCAGTTCTACAATGAAATTGTAACACTCCTCTCTTAGTTCTGAACACACCTCCCTAGTAAGCTTGTTGCAAACTTCTGCTCTCCCTCTCTTGTGGAAGCTAGAACTAACCCTTTCCCAACTAATTCTTCTCAGCTCTTGCAAACTAATACATGTCTTACCCGATTGATCCGACAATCTGCAGAGATCCTTCCAGTTCCCCTGTTCTTGGGAAACAGCCCACATGTCATGTTTTCTGATTCTGGGCAGTTATTTTACCTATTCCTTCCTCTGCGGTGAGACCACCGGTCACTTTAGACCAACCATTAATGCAAACCAGCAATATGTATTCGTCGGTTAATGCAGACAGGCTATTTTGAGTAATTCTTATCAGATCTTGCAAACTAATACGTCTCACGTGATTTATCCAACAATCTGCAGCACACTCTTCCAGTTCCCCTGTTCTTGAAAAACAGCCCACGTGTCATGTTTTCTGAATCTAGGCAGTTACTTTACCTGTTCTTCCTCCACAGTGGAACCACCAGGTACTGCAAACCAGCGGTTAATGCAAACCAGCAGTCAACGCAAACCAGTGTGTATGTATTCGCCATTTAATGCAGACAGTCTATTTTGAAACTGCCACCTGCATTAAGCAATGGTGTCATAATCTGCCCGAGAGGGGTCCAATTGACCTTGGGAGATAACTCAAACCTGCACCACATGATGTTCCTGAAATGTTGGAATTTTGTTGATGCTTCTAGTTCTATAACTGATTTTGATGTAAAAATTGTCGACAAGTCCTGCACACACGCGTAAACACCAACTAGTGTTTTCATTTGATGCAAGATTGCTTGTTGACCAGGATGCTCCTGCATCAGTTTTGTCCGTCAGACAAAACCCTGGAGCAGTGGATAACAGAAAACTGGAAAAGATGTAACATTAGGTTGTTGATATTTCTGCCCAAAGGCTTCTTAGGAAAAAAGGGGACGAATGGAAGGCAGGAATTAGGACATTCACATTTTGCTATCAGACAAAACCTTAGTGCAGTGGATTATCAGTCAACTGGAAAAGATAAAACTGAGTCAGGAAAAAGGGGTATGAAATTATGATAGGCAGGCATTGGGAAGTTCATGAAGTTTTGGCTGTCAGAAGAAACCCAAGAATAGAGGATATCAGCGAACTGAATAAGATGCAATTTGAGTTTACATTTCTGCCCAGAGGGGGCTTTTTGGGCATTTTCCAAACACAGAAAAAAGGGATGAAATTATGAAAGGCAGGACAAAATTTCTCTAGGAAACTGACCAAATTCTCAGGGCACAACTTGTTAAAACCTGAGGAAATTTTGAAACAATGCCAAATGGAGAACCGATTTCATTAGCAACACGACTCTCAATACGCCATAATTTGTATAAAGTTGAAATTGGCCAGACAGATCCAACAAGAGGTATGGTATGTCTCTACTCCAAAATTGGAAAAACAATGCCAAAAGGAGAACTGATTTCATTAGCAACAATACTCTCCATATGCCATGCTTTGTATAAAACTTCAAAAAAAATCTCACAAATTGAACTCAGTAAAATTCCATTCGGGTAGGAAGTTATTCGTGTCCAAAATTAGGGTACACTAGCAGAACATACTAATAATTATTTTCATAACACAGAGAAACCACATGTGAGGCACCCAAAATGGAGAACTGATTTCATTAGCAACACTATTCTCCACTCCAAAAATGGAAAATGATGCCAAATGGTTAGTAGCAATAGTCCTCTCCGTACACCAGGATTTGTTAAAAACTTAGAAATTTTTGTCACAAATTGAACTCAGAATAATTCCATTCAGGTAAATTGTTATTCATGTCCAAAATTACGGTACACTAGCAGAACGTGCTCTAATCATTTTCATAACATGGAGAAATCACATGGGAGGTACCCCAAACAGAAACAAGTATAGAGGAAAAACAAAATCTCCAGGGAGTGAAATAAATATCCATGGAAAAGAAATCATGTGTGTTTTTTCGGATGAGAAAGACCCTCATACTTGGCAACCAAAAATATCTCCTAAAAGTGCAGGAGCAGGTTAGGCTTCCTCAAATGGAACTGGCATAGACTAATAGTCCATGCATAGCAGAAGATCAGACCACAAACAGCACAGGGTCGAATGAAGAGTTATCCAATGAAAAAAGAAACTGATTTTTGTTACAGTCAAGTTGGTTATTGAGAAACTTCAGATCAAGAAAAAGCACAGATAATGGAAGACTGAATTACAAAGTTTCAGGAAGATGCTAAATAAGATGGTGCGGGGGAAGTGCCATCCACAATCCCAATTAAGTCTTTCATTGAATGTTGGGGGCATGAATGCACCCAACCAAATAAGGCCGTTCAAAAGGCAAACTCAGTTACACAGACCAGACTTTATCATTCTACAAAAATCTAGGTTAACAGTGGCTGAGGTAAAAAAAAATTGTGCTGTATCAGTGGAAAATCCTGGAATGTGTTGTTTCTAAAGCTTCTAGTGCTTCAGGCAGACCCTGTACATTCTGAAATTCTAAAACTATCCGAGCTAGTCTATTGCCTTATGGATTGTGATACAATTTGAAGTAATCAAGGAAAAGAGCAAGGTATTCTTAACCAATCCTACAGCTCTAACAGTTCCATTAGCAAGGATTGGACTTTGGCAAAAATTACTAAACCTTCCAATCCTTGTAAGGTGAAAGGATCTTGATTGGTGACCTCAATGCTATCCTATATTGGATGCAAAAGGGATCGTTCATGGAGAAACTGAATCTAGTAACTCAAAGATACTCCTCCAAAAACCAAGGAATATTTCCTCCAAAAACCAGCAAATTCAGACGGAATAATAACAGATTTTTGTAAAATCGCTGAAAGACTGACAGATTTATGGTCGACCCCCAATGGATGGAAAGGAATTGGATTTCAAAGTTGAAAATTCTTACTGTTTCTATTTCAGATTACTACCCTATTTGTTAAAAGTCTCTACGGATAGCTCACCTCTCCATTTTCCATTCAAATTTGAAATAGTGTGGTTAAAGGACCCAACACTTCGATACAAAACTAAAATAAGGAGGAATGACAGAACTTGGACTCCAGGATCAGCCATTTTTAAATTAGCTCACAAATTAAGGTTCTATCAAACATTGCCTAAAAGAGTGTAATGAAGATCTGGAATCCAAACAGGAGACAGCAAATGATGAAATCCAAAATGTGTGCTTATCTGATAATCTCTTGGCAAGAGAGAAAGGGCTGTTGGAAAAGTCAGTGGACATATATACCAAAGAAAGAAATACAGGAAAGTAATAAGATCACAATTATTCAACGAATCAACTGGCTATGAGCCACAGTAAATTGGTTGAATAATTGTGATCTTATCACTTTCTTGTATACAAGTGTTTTGTATTTCTGTCTCCAAAGTGTTTCTTCTTCGGCATTATAACACTTTGGAGACAGAAATACAAGAAAACTTGTATCCAAGAAAGTGATAAGATCACAATTATTCAAACAATTTACTGTGGCTCATGGACAGTTGATTGGTTGAATAATTGTGATCTTATTCACTTTCTGTTAGGAATGGTAAAGGCATTCCAACCCAATGTTAAAGCAAGATCTGCTTCTCTTTTCAACGCCAAGCAAAACGCCACTCTCCTCAAAAGCACCTCCTCTTGAACTTTGCAACGCAAATCGAGATACACAAATCTAAGAGAAGCACCTAGCTTCGTCAAGAAGCAGCAAAATCTTCAAAAAATCTAAAAAAGGGCACCGAGATTTCCTCGGACGCCTCTTATCTATGTTTCTTCTCCGTGACAATGGAAGACGCAGAGGCAAGAGAAATTTCTAAAAAAGCAATGCAGATGGGAGCAACACCTCAAAGCTTTGGTACCATGTTAAGAATGGTAAAGACATTCCAACCCAAGAATCTGAAGTGTTAGCAACAAAACATCTCACAAGACAATTGTAGATATGATATGCAAAAACAAAGCAAATCATATCTCATTGAAAATGAAGCATGCTATTACAATAGGAAAGCTCTTGCATAAATAGGTAAGATGAAATACTTAACTAGCCTAACTAACCAACATGGGATAAATTCTCACATAGGAAAAACTCACTAAAAGACAAAATAACTAGTCAATACACTAGTAAACGTGAGAAAGTGATAAGATAACAATTATTCAACCAATTTACCATGGCTCGTAGACAGTTGAATAGGAAAATCTCAATTCAAAGATGAAATGGAAATAGTTTGGATCATAGTTCACATTCTTAGACTCGACTAAGACAAGCAGACCAAAAAAAATGACTCAACAAATACTCGGCAATTTAAAAAAACTACTTAAATTTATTTAAAAACAACAATTTTATACAAATTATAGTTACAAAATGTAACAAACGAGTCTGTTAAACGTTGAATGTAAAATCTTCTATTAGATTTGAATACAAATAGAGCATATCATTTCATTTATGCTTTCGTGTTGCTATTCATCTTTCCCAAAGCAACATTCCTACATTACACTATTGTGACACATGATTAACTTTGGGTGGGGCATATGTATACAACAATATTTTTCATCTTTATCATTTACAAACGCTCTCTTGCAGGGGCTCGCCAGAGCATCAAATCTCCGCAAGTGCACGCCTTAAAGGGTACTGGGAATGGAGTGGGATCAACTCATGGCACTTTGCAAAAGATGTTCTCATCCACTCTATCATACCTACATCCCTTCATGCAATCTTTCAGACCTCCTATGATGTCTCCCTGAAATATGGCTTAGTCTGAATTCATGAAACCCTAAAAACGAAGTCTGAAATATGATAGGATCCTCCAAAACCTAGAATTTGCAATATAGCTCCTAGAGGTCTAAAACCACTCTCAAACATCCAAAAAGTATATATATATAATATAACCTAAAGTATTAAGTTAAATGTAAACTTATACTAACATTTATTTTATAGAAATACTGACTGGTTCAGGCTCCTCTGGTCCTCTTCAGCATTCTTTCCACATTTAAACTTGTCAATTATGACTCGCTAGTATAAGTGAAATTAACTTACCAAGAGAGAAAATTTGTGATTGTTTGCAGACTCACCGAATACTCAGCAAGTATGTAAATCATGGTTTGGATGATCAAGGAATAGGCAGAATTAGGACTTGGTACCTCAATTTTAAGTTAAAAAAAATTAAGGGTGCTCTCCTTAAAATGAAAAAGCCACCCTCATGTCTAGATGGCTTGCGGACTGATTTTTTTAATTCTTTTGGGACTTGTATAGAAAGGTGCTAAACAGAGGTCGCAAATGAATCTTGAAGGTCGAGGAAAATGTTGTTAGCCAGGCCTGAACTCATCAGACCTGTTTCTCTCTGTGACACAATCTATAAGATCATTGCCAAAGCCATGGCTGGAAGATTGCAGAATCTACATCCTGTTATCATATCCCCAACGCAGGGGGGATATGAAAAAGGTAGGTAAATCCTTGTTGGGATTATAATCACTAATGAACTGATAAAGCAAATGAATCTTGAAGGTCAAGGAAAACGTTGTTAGCATTCCACACCTGAACTCATCAGACCTGTTTCTCTCTGTGACACAATCTATAAGATCATTGCAAAAGCCATGGCCGGAAGATTGCAGAATCTACAGCCTGTTATCATATCCCCAACGCAGGGGGGATATGAAAAAAGTAGGTAAATCCTTGATGGGATTATAATCACTAATGAACTGATAAAGCATGAGCTTGAAACCAGACATTAGTAAGGCTGCATTGGTGCGGGAAGGCTTTGGATTTGGTAGAAATTGACTTGAGTAGAATCAAAGTTACATTTCAAGACCTTGTTTTTCTGTTTTGGTTAACAAAAAGCTCAGCTAACTTTTTCCCCATATCTCAGGGAATTAGGAAAGGTGACCTCTGTTTTGGTTAATAAAAGCAAAGCCGGCTTTTTAAGTATATCTCAGGAAATTAGGCAAGGTGACCCACTCTAACCTTTACTCTATTATTTTGGCTGAAGCTCTAGGCAGGTCATTACGTGCAGCAAAAACAGAATGAAGAATTATGGTACCACACAGAAGGAATCATCATGGGACTGTAAGCCAATCCTATTTCTCTCTGAAACACAATCCATAAGATAGTCACCAAAGCCACAGCTGAAAGGTTGAAGCCTTGGGTTTTGGTAGAAATTGTCTTGCGTAGATTCAAAGTTGCATTTCAAGCCCTTGCTTTTCAGTTCTACTTAATAAAAGGTCAGCTGGCTTCTTCCCCAAATCTCAGGGAATTAAGCAAGGTGATCCGCTTTCACAGAGAGAAGAATTTTGGTACCACACAGAAGGAATAATTATGGGACCGTATGCCAATAATATTTCTCTCTGCAACACAATCCATAAGATCATCACCAAAGCCACGGCTGAAATATTGAAGCCTTGGGGTTTGGTAGAAATTGCCTTGCATAGATTCAAAGTTGCATTTCAAGCCCTTGCTTTTCTGTTCTACTTAATAAAAGGTCAGCTGGCTTCTTCCCCAAATCTCAGGGAATTAGGCAAGGTGACCCGCTTTCACCCTTCCTCTGTTAGTTTGGCACTTTAACCCTTCCTCTGTTATGGGATAGCAAGCCAATCATTCCTTGAACCCATGTCACACCTTCAGTTTGTTGGTAATGCTTTTCTTTTTGGTCATCAAAAATCATATCATATCAGTAATGAGCCCTATTGTGGAGGGAAGGGACAGGCTGGATGCACTTCTCATCAAAAGATATTTAACTCCCTAAATGGGCAGCATGGAAACTATTGACATTTTGATTAAAGGTTTTTACAGCCTTTGGTGCAATCATAGTTTTAGCCTCTGTACAGGTTGGCTGGAGGCGGAACAGAACTGCCATGTGTAAGGGTTCGTTTTTCATTATCACACCCCTTTCTTTCTGCCCTGGTTCTACTTTCACCCCTAAATCTTATGCCTTTCCTTGCCTGAGTTGTTTTGTCTGTATGTCATGTTCGTGAATTTTGTTGCTGGTCAAAAATGAGGTACAGCAGGGATGGTTTTATTGCTCGTGTAGTCTCAGACCACCCTCTGCACGTTATCTTCAAGGAAACTAATGCTGCCACTTGGATCATGAGATTAGTGTTTGGGGAAGTTGGAATTGGGGGTACAGGCATTCATAGGTATTAGGCTACATTACCAGATCCTTCACCCCAGAACCCAGGATCCTGGTATTAGGCTACACTACCAGATCCTTCACCCCAGAACCCAGGATCCTGTTACCAAATGTCTCAGAGCCTGATATGTCCAGGATCCTGCCTGAATAAGGCCAGGATCCTGCAGGAGGGCCAGGGTATCCTCACAGATAAGTCCTATTAGGATGTGTTGCCGGATCCTTCACCCCAGAACCCAGGATTCTGGTACAAAGTGTTACAGAACCTGATACATCCAGGATCCACAGTCCTGCAGGATCCTGGCCATATCCAGGCAGGACCTGCAGGCCAGGGCTTTGTTTTTTTTTTTTTTTTTTTTAATTTCACTTTACAGGAAGTCAACTATGGACTTCAAAAAACAATTAAAAATAAAATAAAGTAACTTTCACACTAATTTTATCAAAAGAAAACAACAAATTTACCTTTCATTGCATTTTCACCTCTCATTACACATTTGCTCTCTCACCTTCATTTTATCAATTGCTTGGGACTGAAGCTCCTTCCCTTTGCTAATCCTAAGCCATTACAGCTACCCATATAGGGACAAGGAGTTTAAGAAGCTTGCAATGATGATGCTTTTGATGAAGACATTGAAGACCAATATGAATATAATGAATAATGACTACGCTCATTTGTCTTTATTTTTGTCCATTGTAAATTTATACTATGTACAGACTAATCTAAGTTTGACCATTGAATTATCAGTATGCTTTGTGGTTATTTAACTTATTTTGTTTACTCCATGCATATTATCTGGTTGATTTTCCTTATGTGGCTATATTTTTTATATTTTATATATATTTTTGTATGGCCATATCCAAAAAAGTATCCACACCCTAAAAAAATCACTGCATCCAAGTACCCCGATCCCCTATCCGTATACGTATCAGTACTAGGACCGGATACTTGGGCATTGGATCTCTATGGAGCAAGACTTCACGCTGAAATTAAGCAGGCTAGAGAAAGATTCAGAACTATTGTACTAGATTTTGAAGAAGTTTACTAGGGTAGATTTGCCTGATTGGGATGATTTTAATGAGATTAGAGGATACTGATGAAGCTGACCCAAGATTAGAAGGCTGAAGTTGATACATTTTTGCTGGTTGTTGAGCTATGTTGCCGTTATCATATCTTTGTGAACCGAGCTGAACCTCAAAAACATTTACTTTAGAGGCTTGCATACCTTATCTTTCTGAACTGAATCCCTCTTAGAAGCTGGAGTTTTTTCATCCATGTCATCATCACTGGCTTCCTCTATTTTGGTACCCTTCATGTTAAAAAGAAAAGACCACCCTCTAAGTGGATATAAATAGACATCCAAGCACTGTAAACCAATCAGGAATCACATTTACTCATACAAACATGAGAAATTAGTCTTACCTTAACATTTTGTTTTTTTGCTTTTGATTCGTCATCGCTCTCAGAGCTTTCCTCTTCGCTGGAGCTTTCGTCCTCACTACTATTTTCCTTTGTTTTAGCAGGTTGTTGGTTCTTAGCCACCTACAAGCATTAAGATAACAGTACCCTTAAAATTAGCTCCAATATGCACCGTGTTACTTGAAACATAACTACTTGTGCATTAATTATAATCATCACTGGCTTCCTCTTGTTTAGTACCCTTCATGTTAAAAATCAAAGGCAACTCAATAAGTAGAAATAAACAGACACTCCAGCATTGTAAATCAATCAGGAATAACTTTTACTTAGCCAGCATGAGAAATTAATTTCACCTTGACATTTTGTGCTTTTGCTTCATCGTCGCTCTCAGAGCTGTCTTCTTCACTAGAGCTTTCTTCCTCGCTACTATTTTCCTTTGTTTTAGCAGATTGTTGGCTCTTAGCCACCTACAAGCATAAAAATAACAGTATGCTGATAAGTTAGTTCCAATACCCATACCTTTTGTGTTACTTAATACATAACCACTCGTGCATTTATTACCAACATGACTATAACGTTAGATACACAGTACATGATTCATTCAGCAGAAACAACTAGTAACTTCAACCAATATAAAATTGGCAGCACTCTTACAAACACAGACATAAATACTGTATCTTTTAATAGATATAACTGATATGATTCAGAACTTGCAACTAATTACAGTTTCAACCTAAGCATTCTACCTTCCCCTTCTGCGATGACTATTTAAAATTAATGCTTATGCATTCTGCACCATGAATCACCATGTAATGTCCCCACTTTAGCAGTTGACCAAGTGTGTGTGCGTTAGCCTTGTTCTACATGGTCCCGAGGGCTAACGAAGGGTTTAAGGGGATCTTGGAGTGTTTTGGCTTAGTCATTTCCAGTTTGGGCCAAAACGACAGTGATTTACTCAATCTCAGGCATACTTACTATTTTTAGTAAGTTAGCAGGTCACAGCGGAGGTCAGTTTTGGTGATTGAATTTGATACTCCTCGGTGAGAGCTTTCCGACGAGCTATCACTCGCATTATTCAGAGTCCGATTGCTAATACATTTTAATGCCTAAAATTTTATTAAAGTAACATCTTATTTAATTGTAAAATATTAAAGTGTTACTTTACTATTTATTTTATGGGGATGTGTACCCAAGGGAGACATAAGGGGATATTTTAATATGTGTTTTATATTGCACATCTTTTATCCCACATTGCCCATGTGAGTTGAGTGGACCCTTGGAAATAGAATAAAAGGAAGCGGTTGTGGCTTCATTAGACATGTTGAATATGAGAAGAAATTGGTGTGTGAGTTGCAGATCCGTTCTTGGCATTAGAGGACGTCTATCCTCTCTTGTGACATTCTAGACGTCATTCCTTTGAAGTTTGGCCTTTGGAATCTATTGTTACCAGCTTCATTATCAGTCAGTTTAGTTGCATTTCCAGCTACAGGCAAATTTGGTATTTTGCTCATATCTTCTTCATTACATATCCGACGCTTATGCTACTTGGAGGGAATGATTTTGTGAAAGTATTGGACCATTTGAAAGACAGTACTGTCGCAGCACTGTTCACGCAACACTATTCACACAACACTATTCACGCAACACTATTCATGTCAATGTAGCAGTAGATTTAAGAAACATGTGATGGAGCATTATGTTAATAATACTGGAGTAATTAGTGAGTTGATAATCTGCCATATATTTTATTTTATTAAATTTTGAAAATAACATCTTATCAACAGCAGTTCAATGTCCAGTTGCATATTATCGTAGTTTCTTTCTTGTTTATGTTGAATGGTTTCTTTTCCATGCAAAAACTCAAAAAACAAACATTTATTTCCGGAGCTAAAAGGGGTAGAAGATTGAACGGAGTTGGATGCAAACTGTTTGACATAATTCCTTTCAGCAATTGATTTAGTTTTTGGGGCATTCAAGGGTGCCCATTACAGTGGTATGAGAGCTATAAGTCCTGCCATCCTGTGGAGGTCTTATAGGGAATTTAGAACAGCTGGATAGAGGGAAAAGTGTTTGACGAAATGTTTGAGCATGAGACAGAGGCCTTATAATTTCCGCAATACCAAAGCAAGACAAAATAGGATTTCAGACTTGCAAAGCGAACAGTCTAGTTCATCCGTGCAAGTGGACATAGAATCCAGTGATACAGACACAAAGGAGATATTCTTTGATCAAGACAACAATATGGGTGACCGAGATGACAGAAGTACAAGAATAGGCAGAGGCAAGAATGCTGGTCCAAATCAAGGGGAGGTAATGTTCAGACAGTTACTGGATACATTAGAGCAGGGGCAGCGTATGCAGCAAGAGCAGAATAGGTGAATGGACATGATGTTGCAGCTCATGGCTAGACAAATGGGTGTCAATATTAATCCAGGTGATGCCAACAACAGAAACAATAACAATGGGGGAAACAATAACAATGGGGGCAATAATGATAATAATGGAGGCCAAGGCAACAACAATGGTCCTGAGAATAACCTTAATGGTAATAATGGACATGGCAACAATGGGAATGAGGCTGATAACTTTAGACACGTTGCACGCCCAGCTTGAACAGCGAGCTCGAGACCTCTTCTACCCACCTTCCCACCCAGAGATCCGGGTCAACTAGTAAACGAACCGCAGATTACCGAGTTACAGGATCAATTCAGGAGGGACTGGGAGGCTAGTGGATTGGAGTTTCAGGCGGATATTTCCCTCAGAGATTATATGGACTTGAGGATGAGACACATGCCTAGAGCAGGAGGGAGGAATCAAAACTTTGAGCTGAGAAAGAAAGTTGGAAAACTTTCTTTACCTTATTATGATGCTTCAGGGAAGATGACTGCACGAGCTTGGGTGCAAAAGGTAGATACATACTTGCAGCTAAATCCAATTCCTGAGGAGGAGGCTATCAAGAATGCGGCTATGCACTTGGATGGCGCTGCACATGAATGGTGGCATCATGGCATGGTGACGCTGGGGCATAATCAAATTACATCCTATGAGGAATTCACCGAAAGATTGATTGCGAGATTTGACACTAGGGATCCCGAGTTACATTTCAAGGAACTAGCACAGTTAAAACAGTCAGGTTCTGTGGATGCTTACATTGCCGAGTTTCAGCTCTTGTCTGTACTTGTTACTGATATCTCTCCTAGGAGATTGGTGGTGTTATTTTGTGATGGGCTTGCTGATCCATTACAAGGTTGGGTGAAGGGACATGATCCACTCACCTTAGCTGAAGCAACTAAAAAGGCACGAGATTTAGCCCCTTTGATATACAAAGGGAAAAACCATTCAACAGATTCTTCCTACCACAAGGACAAAGACAAAAAACCATTTCAGAAAGAGTATAACAAGCCCAGAGAAGGATCAAAAGGACTCGACCATGAAACCTTGAATGAACTTCGAAAGAAGACGCTGTGCTTCCACTGTAGAGAGCCTTGGGACTTATCTCATAAATGCCCTCTCAAGGCTAAGGCAAATCAAATGGAGTATTTCTCAGCAGAAGAGTCAGAGTCAGAGGGGGAGGATCAGCACTCCGATTCAGATGAGGGTAACACTATAGAGGAGAGCGACATTCCTAAGGATGATAGATCATTGGCACGCTTGACAGGGGCCCAAAAGGCAATCACATTTAAGGTCAGGGGTACTATCCAGGGGCAGAAAATGATCTCTCATTGACACTGGGGCTACACATAACTTCATAGATGCACAGTTGGTAGCCAGGCGAGGGTTACAGACAGAGGAGCATGATGGATTTAGAGTCATGGTGGCGAACGGTGACAAATTGTTGTGCACTCGAAAGATATCTAATCTTCGCATTAGGTTTGGAGATGGTTATGAGTTGGAGGATGAGTTCTATGTTGTGGACATGGGGGATTATGATGTCATCCTCGGCATGACATGGATGGCTTCGCTAGTTGAGTTCACACTCAACCTAGTGAAATTGGAGATGAGATTCCAGCATGAGGGCAGAAGTACTTAGAGGACTTTCGGATGGAGGTTGCAGAGTAGTGTCCTTGAGGAGAATGCAGAGACTTTTTCGTCATGATGACATAGGGTGGGCAGCAGAGTGCTACATTATGCCAGCTTCACCAGAGCCACAAGAAAAGAGTCATCCACCAAATATCCAGAAAATACTTGATAGACACGCTAAAGTATTTGGCGATATTCCTCATGGGGTTCCTCCTGATAGAGGGATAGAACATGTTATTGAGCTCGAGGAAGGAGCCAAACCAGTTATGATTACTCCCTATCGTCATCCTAAGAAACACAAGGATGAGATAGAGAAGGCGATTAAGGATTTGTTGGAGATGGGGCATATCAGGCCTAGTAAGAGCCCCTTTGCTTCAGCAGTAGTATTGGTAAAGAAGGATGGGACGATGCGCATGTGCATCGATTACAGGGCACTGAATAAGAAAACAATTAAAAACAGGTATCCCATTCCTAGGATTGATGAGCTAATTGATGAGTTACATGGGGCATGCTTTTTCACCAAAATTGATTTGCGATCCGGATACCATCAGATCTAGATGAGAGCAAAGGACATTGAGAAAACAGCCTTCCGATGTCACTATGGCCATTTTGAGTTTTTGGTTATGCCATTTGGACTAACCAATGCACCCGCTACATTTCAGAGTTGTATGAACCACGCATTCAAGAAGCAATTGAGGAGATTTGTCTTGATCTTCTTTGATGACATCTTGGTCTT
The DNA here is from genome assembly GCA_037957365.1 of Torreya grandis. Lineage (NCBI taxonomy): Eukaryota > Viridiplantae > Streptophyta > Pinopsida > Cupressales > Taxaceae > Torreya > Torreya grandis. Next base: position 1,472,076 of record JARHVA010002027.1, read on the forward strand.
CAGTAAGACCTGGGAGAAGCACTTACATCATCTGGAGGTGTTATCTATTCTGGAGAGCGAGTCATTGTATGCCAAGGAATCTAAATGTGAGTTTGGCATGACTGAGCTCCTTTACCTTGGGCATATCATTAGTGCAGATGGTGTTCGGGTTGATCCCGAAAAGATAAGAGCCATTGTAGATTGGCCTACTCCCACAAACCTTACATAGCTTAAGGGGTTCTTTGGTTTATGTGGTTTTTATAGGAGGTTTGTTAAGGGATTCTCACAGATTGTTGCACCCTTAACAGATCTTACCAGGAAAGGGGCCTTCGTGTGGACAGGGGCAGCACAGAGGTGTTTTGAGCATTTCAAACAAGTAATGTCTCCATGTCCAGTTCTAGCTCTACCGGATTTCACGAAGCCTTTTGAGCTTCACTGTGATGCATCGGGTGATGGGATTGGAGCAGTATTGATGTAGGAGAAGCATCCCATTGCATTCGAGAGTAGGAAGCTCCGGGGAGTTGAGAGGAGTTATTCTGTCTATGACCGGGAGATGTTGGCCATAATGCATGCATTGGCCAAATTCCGATCATATTTGGTAGTTGGGCGTTTTGTGATCAAGACTAATCACAACAGTATTAAGTACTTCATGAGCCAGCGTGATCTTAATGATCGGCAACAAAAATGGGTTACTAAATTGCAGGCTTATGACTTTGACATAGAGTTTGTCAAAGGTAAGAAAAATGTGGTCGCTAACGCCTTATCTCGGAGACCTCACTTATGTGCTCTGTCAGAGATTTCAGGAGATCGGAGAGACCTGCCGGAGGAGGATTCTACATGGGAGAGTGAGCAGGTTATTCAGCAGGTTGGACTGAGATTGCTTGAGGACAAGCAATTTCGAGGGGGGCGGACTGTAATGTCCCCACTTTAGCAGTTGACCAAGTGTGTGTGCGTTAGCCTTGTTATACATGGTCCCGAGGGCTAACGAAGGGTTTAAGGGGATCTTGGAGTGTTTTGACCTAGTCATTTCTAGTTTGGGCCAAAACGAAAGTGATTTACTCAATCTCAGGCATACTTACTATTTTTAGTAAGTCAACAAGTCACAGCGGAGGTCAGCTTTGGTGATTGGATTTGATACTCCTCAGTGAGAGCTTTCCGACGAGCTATCACTCGCATTATTCGGAGTCCGATTGCTAATACATTTTAATGCCTAAAATTTTATTAAAATAACATCTTATTTAATTGTAAAATATTGAAATGTTACTTTACTATTTATTTTATGGGGATGTGTACCCAAGGGAAACATAAGAGGATATTTTAATATATATTTTATATTGCACATCTTTTATCCCACATTGCCCATGTGAGTTGAGCGGACCCTTGGAAATAGAATAAAAGGAAGCGGTTGTGGCTTCATTAGACATGTTGAATATGAGAAGAAATTGGTGTGTGAATTGCAGATCCGTTTTTGACATTAGAAGACGTCTATCCTCTCTTGTGACATTCGAGACGTCATTCCTTTGGGGTTTGGCCTTTGGAATCTATTGTTACCAGCTTCATTATCAGTCAGTTTAGTTGCATTTCCAGCTACAGGCAGATTTGGTATTTTGCTCATATCTTCTTCATTACATATCCGACGCTTATGCTACTTGGAGGGAATGATTTTGTGAAGGTATTGGACCATTTGAAAGACAAAGTACTGTCGCAGCACTGTTCACGCGGATACTGTTCACGCGACACTATTCATGTCAATGTAGCAGTAAATTTGAGAAACATGTGATGGAACATTATGTCAATAATACTGGAGTAATTAGTGAGTTGATAATCTGCCATATATTTTATTTTATTAAATTCTGAAAATAACATCTTATCAGCATCAATTCAATGTCCAGTTGCATATTATCGTAGTTTCTTTCTTGTTTATGTTGAATAATTTCTTTTCCATGCTTCCATATTATCGTAGTTTCTTTCTTGTTTATGTTGAATAATTTCTTTTCCATGCAAAAACTCAAAAAACAAACACACATTTATTTCCGGAGCTAAAAAAGGTAAAAGATTGAACGGAGTTGGATGCAAACTGTTTGACATAATTCCTTTCAGCAATTGGTTTAGTTTTTGGGGCTTTCAGGGGTGCCCATTACACACCAATATGCACTTTCTAACTTAAGAAAGATGAGATTCCAAGCAAGCTACAGACTTTGCAAGGACTTCTTGAATATACAAGAAGAAATAGGGAATCAACTTTATAATTAATAATTTATAAAAACATTTAAAGGCAACAAGTAAAACCCTCATAGCATTATTTAAGACATCGCTCCTAGATTTGCTCAAACTACTGGAAACATATCTGGAGCTATCATAAAAGATTAAAATTTTCAAGCTATTCCCCAAGGAATTTTAAGAGGCTTCCGATTGAGGACTATTACAGGCTGTAAAGAACAAATTCATGGAATTCATAAATTTGAACTCCATAATCAAAAGTGGAGAAAATTAAAGTTACTATAATTGTCATACTCCAAGTATGAGAACTAGTTCAGCAAGCTACAGACTTTCCAGTAGACTTTTTGAATATACAAGAAATAGGAATCAACTAAATAATAACTTCCAGAAACATTTCAAGGCAATAAGTGAAACCCCCAAAGCATTATTGAAGACTTCGCTCCTATATATCAGCAAACTACTGGAAACATATCTGGAGCTATCATAAAAGTTTAAGACTTTCCAGTTATTCCCCCAGGAGTTTCAAGAGGTTTCTGAGTGGGGACTATTCCAGGCTGCAAAGAACAAGTTCGTGTAATTCAGAAACTTTAATTCCATGATCAAAGGTGGAGAAAATTGAAGTTACTATAATTGTCATACTCCAAAGTATGAGTATGTTAGGTATAAACCCTTTGCAGCAATCATCAAGGATCTCATAATTAGATCACATTACGGCTGTGGGAGAATTCAAACCTAGGTTAACAACAGAAATCAGCCAAAATGATGTAACAGTCTAAACGAATGCCAAGAAATTTGCAGTTCACCAAGTATTCACTACCTCAACAAGATTTAGTACAGAGAACACAAATTTAGGTCTAACAGAAGTATGGGCTGTACTCATCATAAAAAGAAAATCAGGTTTGCATGCCGTTCATAACAATGACGATACAGTTTAGAAGTGGATTTTGCTACAACCCCTACATAAAGAGATTAGGCATAGAAATAGGAAAATTTAAGGCAGTTACAGAAACAACCCAGAAGAGGATAGATTTAAGCTAAATGTAATAGAATACATAGTTATCATGAATGCACACAACTATTTATATAATATTGGAACTCTGATAATAAAGAAATGGAGCTGTAGTTATCATGCTACAAAGCATGTCTCCCTTTACTCTAGGACTATCTGAAGTACAAAACTTTGGCAGCAATCAGCAAGGACCTAATAATTGGACGATATTGCAGTTGGAGCATGACAACCTAGTTTACTAACAGATAATTCACATGATGAAATAAATCTCAAAATGTACCAAGAAATAATGCTGTTCATCCCAAGAGCTCACTGCATCCACAAGAGTCGGAACAAGCATCCAACTTTGGATGAAACAACCATTATTCCTTGTATTTACCATAGAATTAAAAATGGTCTCAAAATATACCAAGAAACATGCTGTTTATGCTGAGTATTAACTGAATTGACAAGAGTTGGTACCATAAAACTGAGTTGAATGTTTATTATGAGGCTTACTTGTCATAAAATGGACTCATCGGCTTTGCATATAATTCATAACAATGAGGATACATTCCGGGGTTGAATTATGCCATGACCATAGTAACGAGGTAGCAGGCAATACAAACCAATAAAAGGATATAGGCCCAAGATAGGGTCTTTGAAATAGGAGAGTAAAGCAAGGTGATTGCCAAAAACAAATTGGTAGGGGTAGATTTAACTTAGAAATAATAGGATACAACAGTATGAATGTGAATATACAACAATTTAAGTGACACAATGTTGAACAGATTGTATTAGGCAACGATAGGAACCAACTTCAGAGGTACATCTACATGGAGCCTCCCAGACCAAGGCTTGAGCATAGAAATAGTAAAGTCAAGTAAGGTGATTGGTCAAACAACCTAGGAAAGGGTAGCTAGAAGAAAGAAACAGAATAAAACAATGGGCTAATTAATGCATGCAGCAATGGAAGTGCCAGGATGTTGAATATAGATTGTGGAAGGCAGGGACCCTCGCACTACTATGGATGGTTGTAACATCTCAACTGGGCCAACAAAATTGTAACTGGGCACGCAGGATTAATTCACAGGATATCTCATTTGTTAACCAGATTCAAGAGAATAACAAGTTTTAATAGGGAGAGAATATCCAAAACAGGATTTAAAATAAAATGTGAAACTATCACAAACAATAGAAAAAACAAAAAGAATTTACAACATCATGTCTTAGAAGGTTTAGTGTAACTGTTAATCTGACACAAGTGGCCTGCTACATGCCAGTTTCTTGGGTAAAGAAAGCTCTAACACGAAGACGCTTCATCTAATTTCTAACTACTGTTTAAGCAAACTCAGCAAATAAGTTTATCACAAGTTGAATCAGGAGGAAATAAATAAAATATTTGCCAAATATTTTAAGAAAATAAATTTCTTCTAAAAATATGAAAATCAAATGCAGGAAAAAGCTCATAAAAGGGAAACTCGTTATCAAATTTTAACAAAACACACCATATAACAGTATAATCAACATCATTATACAGCCTTAAACACCTTAATATTTTTTAAGAATTACTTTAAAATGTGATACAGTAAAACATGAATGCGATAGTAAATATTTAGGTAAAAGAATTGTGTTACTTTACCTTAACACCTTGCTTGGGCTTTGGCTCGTCGTCACTCTCTTCTGAACTTTCATCCTCCTCAGTGCTGCTATCTTTCTTCACTTTTTTTGAAGGTTGTCGAATTTTAATTGCCTGAAAATGATGAGTGTCCACTTTAATTACGGTCTTGTACGAGAGCAACTTAAACACCTTAATGTTTTTTTAAGAATTACTTTAAAATGTGATACAGTAAAACATGAATGCGATAGTAAAGATTTAGGTAAAAGAATTGTGTTACTTTACCTTAATACCTTGCTTGGGCTTTGGCTCGTCGTCACTCTCTTCTGAACTTTCATCCTCCTCGGTGCTGCTATCTTTCTTCACTTGTTTTGCAGGTTGTCGAATTTTAATTGCCTTAAAAATGATGAGTGACCACTTTAATTATGGTCTTGTACGAGAGCAAAAATGAGTATCGTTCATTTTCTTGGATCCATTAAAAATTAAATGTACCTTTCCTGTCTACATATGAGTGGGTACAAACCAAAAAAGTTGTAACTGAAAAATAATGGATGGGTAAGAATATCCAAGACTAGCTTATAAAAGCTCAATGTCACAAAATTGTACAAATTACATAAGAAAAACAGAAACTTCAAAATTATAACCCTGTTGACCTGTGTTGCAGGTATACGCCCCCTGGCCTGACACCTCCTGTTTGGAGACGCCTCCAGCACGGGGACGTCTCGAATACTCCCGGAGGCGTTCCGGAGGTGCCCGCCGGCGTGCCGGAAACGTCCAGCACGCCAGTGGACGCCTCCGGGAGTACCCGGGACGTTTCCGGCGCGTACCCGAGGGATTCCGGCAGAAAAATGGCAATTTTAAAATTTAAAAAAAAAAAAAAAAAAAAAACCTCAGAAAATCCTTTAAAAAAAAACCCTAAAAACTAAGCAACCCTAAATGTAAATCCAGTCCGAACCCAACCGTATAGAAATAATATAAACATTTAAGTATAAGAAACTAGATGTAACTAGATGTCCATATCTAAATGTAAACTTATATATCTAAATGTAAAATAAGAAACTAGATGTAACTAGATGTCCATATCTAAATGTAAAACTTATATATCTAATGTTATACAAAAAACTAGATGTAACTAGATGTCCATATCTAAATGTAAACTTATATATCTAAATGTAAAATAAGAAACTAGATGTAACTAGATGTCCATATCTAAATGTAAACTTATATATCTAAATGTAAACTTATACTTTAAGTTATATTTTATTTATATACTTTCAGGATGTTTGAGAGGGGTTTCAGACTGCTAGGAGCTATAATGCAAATTCTAGGTTTTGGAGGATCCTGTCATATTTCAGAGTTAGTCAGATTCCAGGGTTTCAGGGTTTCAAACTTAGCCATATTTCAGGGTTTCAAGATTTCAAGGAGACATCATAGGAGGTATGAAGGCTGCATGAAGGGATGTATGCATGATAGAATAGTATGAGAATATCTCTCGCAAAGTGCCACAAGCCGATCCCACCCCATTCCCTGTGCACCCCTTAAGGCATGCACTCGTGAGATTCAATGCACCGATGAGCCCTTGTGAGATGAAGTGTCAGTAAATGATAAAGTTGAAAAATAATGGGAGTGGCATTCATGATTTTGTGGACAATCGAGATGATTTATTCTAGATTTGAATGTACATCTTGTCTTTGAAGTAATGAATGAATGAATATTATATATTTTTAAGTGTTTTATCATTTATAGACAAATATTTTCACACTATGTAGTTTCAAGTGTTTTACTAAAAAAATGAGTGATATATATATATATAGACACACACACACACACACACACACACACACAGAGACGTACCCACGACGTATCCAAATCAAGGTTTTTGAAAAATGACGTACCCGCGTACCCGAGAGGTCCCCGTATCCGTACCCGTACCCACACCCAAACAACATAGCTGTTGAGTTTAATAGACAATGACCCCCAATAGGATGCCAATAAAGTTAATTAAACCCAATGCTCATAAAGGATGGCCGTGTATGCTTTAAAGCAGGTCTTAATGTGAAGTGTCATGCGAAAGACCAGTAGGCAGAGGATATGCTAAAGCTCAAGTATGTTTTATGTAAGTGGTTCATAGAGGATATGCTGCTGCTCAAGTATGTTTTATGTAAGTGGCTCATAATTCTTTACAATCAAAGCAATTTAGCCACCATTAGCATGTAACATTCCACTAACCTACACATGCCTGCGGACCTAGGGTATGAGAAAATACAATGCAGCATTTGCAAAACAAATAATCAAATGAAATAACACAAGCAGATTCATACTGATTGAAACCACTTCACTTGGCATATTCTTGAATACAATAATAATCAAATACATGCCATTACATTCATAGGAATAAAGAAAAACATCCTGTGTTAAACTACAACAGGCTCCCACTTTAGTAATTTCTTTGTGCAGAGTGACCTCAATTTAAGGCCTGCTTACTGCTTTCATATACTAAAATATAAGTTTATATAAATATGAAGTGCATGTAGTTACACACACCAAGTTTCTTGTTAAAAAATAGCTTTCATATTAATTTAATGACCTAAAGGCCATTTTTTAATGTTCACATAACCCCAAAAGAACAAGAATGTATCATGTTTGGTACCTCAGAATCCTGTTTAGCAGGCACAAATTCATTGTCACTGTCTTCAGATTCTTCTTCACTGCTAATTTCTTGTTTGGCAGCTTGTTTGGCAGTAGGTTTCTGAAATTCACAAAATAATTCCTCGGATATAACCGCCAAATGTTTTAATTCTTAAGAAAACAGAAAGAAAAAAAAATGATGCCCATTAATCACAAAATATCCTGGTGTAACTATTTAAAAAAAAATCTAGCATGAAAAGTTTTCTTATTTTCAACTATAATACAGATTCTTCTCAAGTACTGGCAGTAAAATGACATTAATATGAACTAGAGAAAATCATTATATTTAACATGTTAGCATAGAGAACAGAAACATCAACACTAAACAATTGATGCCAGCTTTAAGCACCTTTTACCACTGCACTAATATTTCCTCCAGACAAGAAGAAATCACAAAACAAACCGTGGACCAGATAGGTAACTTTGCTAATTTCATCATGAAGAGCATAGTTAAAAATTAAGGCTGCTTAGTGCCTTGACAGTATACAATATCTACTCATTCACATACTAAATCCAGGGTTTCCAGGCACTCTAAATCACACATTAAAAAAATACTTCCAATCAAATTAACACTCAATACACATTTCACATCTGCAATATAAAAGATAAGTGAATGGAAAAAAAACAATGAAATACCTTTCGTATCAGTTTTTGAGGTGCAAGCTCTTCATCACTCTCCTCAGAAGAGTCCTCCCCACTGCTGCTGATTTCTTGTTTAGCAACAGATTTTGCAGCAGGTTTCTAAAGTAGATTACACATTCACATAAACACCAAAAAGGAAATAGGATTTAAAGATTGGCATCAGATACCAAAAAACAAGTGAATAAACTACAATACATGAAGTAGCTTCCACATTAACATAAACACCAAAAAGGAAACAGGATTTGAATAATGGCACCAGTAAAAAAAACAAGCGAATAAGAAAACAATACATGAAGTACATTACACATTAACAAACCCCAAAAAGAAAAAAGGATTTATACAATGGCATCAGATAACAAAAAACAACAAGTGAATAAGAATACAATGCATGTAAGGTACAGATAACAAAAAACAAGTGAAGAAGAAAACAATACTTGAGGTACCTTGCACATTAACATAAACAACATAAAGGAAATAGGATTTAAATAATGGCATCAGATAATAAAAAAACAAGAAAATAAGAAAACAATACATGATGTACCTTTGGAATATGTTTTGGAGGTGCAGGCTCTTCATCACTCTCCTCGGAAGAGGATTCCTCACTGCTGCTGCTTTCTTGTTTAGTGGCAGGTTTGGCCACAGGATTCTGAAACAGGTGGCATTAACAAACACCCCAAATTCAAAATAAGATTCAATATTGGCAACAGATAATCATAAAACGTTTCAAAATTTCAAGTAATATAAATCACTCTCTAGACTTTGGAACAAAACACCAAATAAAGTATACTCTGTATTGCACATCACTGGCATAGAGAACAATAGAAGAATGTAAGAAGAAATAATTCCAAAAAATACCTCACAGAAAACAAAAGATCGAGATTGGACATGCTTTCTATAACCACACAGAAGACAGTAATACTTAAAAACAGCTAGGAAACATCCCCTTTGCATTTAATTTTTTTAATAGTACCCAGCAACAGGGCTTGTGTTTACTATTTATATGTATTTGAACAAGTAATTGGATCCATTTATTGTTATTTAGTCTTTTCATATGCATTGGTTATATTTATTTCATATTGCAATTGAGATGTTAACTCTTAAATTGCTGTAAAATATTTTATGTATTTTCTGTGCAGGTGTTTCCAGTACCTTTCCCCCTAATAATATTTAAATGCAAACAGATTATTTTATGTGCAGGTATTTCCTATGTCTTCCCTCCTAATATTTGAAGGTGACCCTTGCCCCCAATTTTGCCAGTCCCTTCACAAGAGTACTAAGGGGAACCTTGCAACAAACCAAAAAGAGTGATTTCTACCTTTCGGGCAGGTTTCACCTGCTTTGATTCTTCACTCTCAGATTCTTCTGAACTGCTCTCTTCCTTCTTTAAAGCAACTTTGACAGGCACATTCTGTGCAACAGAATTAAAATATTGCCATAAAAATCTGAGAAACACTGAAACGTAATGAAAAAACCATAAACAAGTGGTTGCAGCTATAGCTAATTGATAATCAAACCAATTAGCCAGTTCCATATACCTTATAAGTTTCTGAGATTGATATTTTTGTATTCGATTGAGTAACTTTGGATGCAGGAGCCTTAGATTTCTGAAACTGACATCAACCCCAAATAAATGTAATATTAAACATTGGCATAAAATATACAAAACATGATTTATTACACAGGAAGGAAAAAATTTCTTAGATCTTAAAACTAAAGATCATTTACAACATCCAGCAAAATATCCGTACACCATCACAACTAGGGAGAACAAAAAAGGAAAACACGAGCAGAAAATATATCAACTTAGCAGCAGCTTCAAAATGCAGAATTGACTGCTTCTACCTTTTGATCAGTGGGTTCCTTATATTCTTCAGATTCTTCGCTGTCAGATTCTTCAGAACTGCTCTCTTCCTTCTTTGGAGGGGCTTTGACTGGCACATTCTGTGCATCAGTATTGGAACATTGTCATGAAAACCAAAGAATCAATGAAATGTAGTGAAAAAATGACCAACAATTATGACTAGTAGAAAAGAAAAGAAATTATCTTGTAAACGTACTTTTCGCATTTCATAGCTTGGCAAATTTTTGTTTAGTTGAGTAACTTTTCCTCTTGTAACCTGTACAGGAATGCAAATAACAGAACATGCACAGAGAAGAGAAATCACTAATTTATTAACACAGAGCATAAAAGGATAATTAATCTGATTGGTGCCGACACACTGAACTAAAATCTTTCCTTACACAAATAGAAGAATAACCAACGTTGCTGCATTTCCTTACTTACAAATAACATTTACCATTAGCCTTTATACCTAGACTCCTCTTTGTAGTACTTACATATTACTCGCACAAATAATATATAAAATACCTCTGCTTTCATTTTTTTGGGGGCAGGCTCCTCATCACTCTCCTCAGAAGTGTCTTCTTCACTGGTGCTTTCTTGTTTTGACACAAGTTTCGCTATGGGTTTGGAAACAGGTTTCTGACATTCAAGGAAAAATAAATACATTTCTTTGCAAAACCAACAACTCCTTCATCTTAACTATGGAAATGTTACAAAAAACTTGTAAAAAATATTGTCAAATATTAGCAATAAACATTATTTCTGCCACCAAAACGTCCACAAATCTCAAATTACAGGAGAAAAAAATACACATTTTCTGTTTAAGAATGCAAAATTGGTCTCGTCACAAAAACAGCAGGGAAAAGAGTCATTCTTTGAGTGAGTGTTTTTAGGCTCACTAAAAGCCATTCCAAAGGGCCATTTGGTTTTTGAAAGGCCATTTGGTTTTTTTCAGTAAACCATGCAGTTTGCAGCAGGGAGAGATTTTTACAGGTAGAAACGGTGGACAACAGGGAGAAGTTTTTTATGAGGGAGGTGGCAGAAAACGGAAAAAGTATTTTATATGACTAGTATCTCAAATTCAGCTCATGTATGAATATAAATTCTAGAGTAATTCTTCAGCATTGGCATTTGCAATCATTGCTTATGTTAAACAGCTAGCATCTCAAATTCAGGTCATCCAAATATGTATAAAATCTGCAGTGATTCTTATGTATTGACTTTTGCAATCATGGCTTATGTTATGTGGCTGATTACTCAGATTCAGATGCCATACATATGTATTAAATCAAGACTAATTCTTCTGTATTGGCTTTTACAATCATTGGTTGTGTTATATGGCTAATATCTCAAATTCAGATCATGTACATATGTACGTATATGGTCCAAGTATAATCATGTGTGAATGTGATGTTTGGTGAAAAGAAAAATATTAGATTAAGCTTTTAACATCTCAAAACAAAAAAATTGAATACAACAAAACATGTTGCTAACTAGCTTTATCCTCACTCCAAACAGAAATAACCCCTCTACCTTTTGTACAGTGTCCTCTTCAGATTCTTCACTGTCAGATTCTTCAGAGGTGCTAAATCCTGTCTTTGGAGGGACTTTGACTGGTACTGAAGCATTCTGTAAATGCAAAATATCAGCAAATTGTCATAAGAAACAATTTAACTGGTAATTGCAATTTTGTAAGAGACAGCAATTAGTTTGAATATACCTTCTTATCTTCACTTGATTCTGCTTTACCATTCTTTAAAGCTGCAAATGACCCATTCTTTGCCACTAATGTCCCATTCTTTCCCAAAACAGATGATTTTCCAGTTGGTTCCTGAAGAATTTATTATAAATATTCAAAAAACATTCAATAGGAAATTCTGGTCTTTAGATCATAAGCCTAATATCAATTCAATTGTTCAAATTGCAAGTGTCATGATTCTATGTTAATAATTCCAGTTGAAAATGAAATTGCCATTACTGCCCCTTTCTGAAAAATTAAAATACATGTGGCATTTCGTATAAAATAAACTCCACATCTATAAAGTTCATTATCTTGCAGAGTTGCATGGAAACAGATTCATTATCAGATATAGATACAGCTAATTTTTATAACCTCCTGATATGATCTAGATACAGTTGGATACAGCATATATATATATATATATATATATAATCAACATTATAAATAAAAAGAAATAAATAAATTTATAAAAAACTGTCAATTTTAAATTATAAACAAATTTATACACTAGAATAAAATTTATAAAATTATTAGCAGTTCAAGTTTAACCATATTATCAATAAATTTATAAATAAATCTAAAACTTTTTAACTAAACAACAATTGGCTGCTCAGATGGGGTAAGGAGCCTCAGTTGACTGTATTGTTCAAGCCTACGTTACCGGATACACCCCTGTAGGCTCCAAAAACAGAAATGAAATGCTCCAGGGAATGGATGCACCAGGAAACACAGGAATTGCCCAGGGAGCATCCCTGGGCCTGCAGATACACCCGGATACGTCCCAGAACGAAATGCTGCCCCTGAAAACGCAGGGGAATTGCCCAGGGACGCTCCCTGGGTGTTTCCACAGCATTTCCTGCCAAAAAAAAGGTCTTTTTTTTCCATTTTGCTTAATAAAAAGTCAAACACGGACTTCAAAAAACAAAATAAAGTATGAAAACCTCTCTGCAGTTTCAATGGCTGGCTGTGTTTTCAAAACGTGAGCCTCAATCAACTCATCTGTATCTTCTCTACGTTGCAGGGGTACGCCCTCCCCCCCGGCACCTCCTGTTCGGAGACGCCTCCGGCACGGAGACGTCCCGGGTACTCCCGGAGGCGTCCATGGACATACTGGAAACGTCCGGCATGGCCACGGACACCTCCAGGACGCCTTCGGGAGTACCCGGGACGTCTCCGGGCATGCCCGAGGGATTCCGGCAGAAAAATGGCGAAAATTTATTTTAAAAAACCCTCAGAAAATCCTTTAAAAAAAAACCCTAAAAACTAACCAACCCTAAAACCCAGTCCGAACCCAACAGTAATATAAATAAAATAAACATTTAAGTATAAGTTCACATTTAAACTTATACTTTAAGTTATATTTTATTTATATACTTTCAGGATGTTTGAGAGGGGTTTCAGACTGCTAGTAGCTATAATGCAAATTCTAGGTTTTGGAGGATCCTATCATATTTCAGAGTTAGTCAGATTCCAGGGTTTCAAGGTTTCAAACTTAGCCATATTTCAGGGTTTCAAGATTTCAAGGAGACATCATAGGAGGTATGAAGGCTGCATGAAGGGATGTATGCGTGATAGAATAGTATGAGAATATCTCTCGCAAAGTGCCACAAGCCGATTCCACCCCATTCCCTGTGCACCCCTTAAGGCATGCACTCGTGAGATTCAATGCACCAATGAGCCCTTGTGAGAGAAAGTGTCAGTAAATAATAAAGTTGAAAAATAATGGGAGTGGCATTCATGATTTTGTGGACAATCGAGATGATTTATTCTAGATTTGAATGTACATCTTGTCTTTGAAGTAATGAATGAATATTATATATTTTTAAGTGTTTTATCATTTATAGACAAATATTTTCACACTATGTAGTTTCAAGTGTTTTACTAAAAAAATGAGTAATATACAATATATATATATATATATGCACACACACACAGATGTACCCACAACGTATCCAAATCAACGTTTTTGAAAAATGACATACCCGAGACGTCCCCGTATCCGTACCCGTACCCGTACCCAAACAACATAGTATCTTCTTTATTCGGGCTGTATACAACAGCTATGAAGGTTGCCACAGCAAGTCATCAGGTCTTCCAGTTATTGGATTGTGTTTCAGCCTTGCCAAAATAAAGGAAATAAATGTCTATAACATGATCAAGATGAAGGAGAGGTTGAAATCAAGTCCTTTTTCGCTTAACCTTTATGTCCCAAAAATATGGTTCTCCAGGGATCTTTTTGTGCAGTACATAAGGTAAGATCATTTGTACAGGTATAATACGAAAGCTCAACTCGTGAATAAGCTCAAAGAGGAGAACAGGAAATAGTCTTATGTTGATTTAACACCGGGTCATCTCATTGCAGTTTGGTCAAGATTACAGAGAGTGCATTTCCTTGTCTTTATTTTTGTCCATACATTGTAACATTTGCACTGTACTTGTAATAAGAGTAATCTAAGTTCAACAATTGAATATTATGATATTTGGCATTGAATAATTAGTATGTTTTGTGGTTTAATTAACTTATTGTTTCCTCTATGCATATTATGTGGTTAATTTTGCTTATATGGCTATATATTTTAAATTTATAATTTTTTAAATATATATATTTTTGTACGGCCGTATCCAAAACGTATCCAAACCCTCAAAAAAATCCCTGTATCCATGTATCCGATTCTTGTACCCGTATTCGTATCTGTATCGGTAACATAGGTTCAAGCTATTAAGGATCCAGGGCAGTCCACTCCACACCTGGATATCTTAAAGGTGGCTCAGCTTAATTGCAGTTCAGACAGTCCTCTTCGGTGCCAACAACACTCGTTTCTATTCATGAGGATGTGAATCAGCTGTGCTTTGGCTTGGGGAACCGATTGGATCCTCTGGAACATTGTTGAAGGCAGTGGCTGCTGAGGAGGTTATACAGGGACAAAACCTTGATGCAATCTGCACCTCTCTTGGCATCAACTCCTTGTGGTTCCAGGCTTCTCATCTGGCTGAGTATCTTGCTGCTTTGGTGATGGAGGATGATGTGCACGATCCTGGCCCAACTTTTATGGTTTCAACTTCAAGTGATGAGGATGCTGCCTAGTTTCCCCTCTTACTTCTTACTTCCACCTGCGGGCTTTTGTACACACTTTCTTGCCTCATAATTATCTGTACCTTCAGTAGAAGGCCTTAATACATTTCTGTACCTAAATTTATTCAGATTTTCAACTTTGTTTATATTATAATAGACGTGCTGTAGCCCTTTTGTGACCAAACAAAAAAAATATATATTTTAAAATATTAAAAAATTTAAACTATATTTTACACATGCTAAAACATAAATTAAATGCCTATTGAAAATACTAAATGATAAAAAAAATATTCTATATTTCAGGGATATCAGTGCTTAATTCAAAAATAACTAAATTATTCTTTGCTGTTACTAATGTTCATTGAATTACTATACAATTTTATATCCAATATCAGATACTATCTAATATTTAATATTAGATATTTTTAATGACTAATTTTATTATTTTTTAATCATTCTACTAAACATTATCTAATATCAAACATTGTTTATTAAACTAATATATTATTTTTCTTCCATTCACAACCTCACAGAATACATGCAGGGCTGGGGGTACCGTAGATTTTTTTTTTTTTAAATGCAGGTTATGCAGGACAAAGGAAAACAGATGAAGTGAAAGAACAGAAGCAAAGTATGCCAAAGGAAATAGATCAAATGAAAGGTTAGCATGTTGAGGAGAGCCAACATGACATTGTGAAGGTAAAGAGCAAATCAACACTGGTTCACCTCCACATCCTCTGTTGTTCCCACTAAAAGGCATTTAAGCAAGACGTCTTCAGTTTTTTAATTATCTTTGTAGCCTTTTAAAGTATTTATTTATAAAGTTGAATTTTTTTTCAATTTTAGATCAGACACGGCTATGGACAGCCTGCATGCCTTATCTGGCTTGTGAACCCGTATCTGGATACAGATATCCAGGCCATATCAGAGCCTCACCATACCCATGTCCATTAACAGCCACAAAAATACACATGCCTTTACAATAAGGTATGCTGTATCATGCAACACGGTAATTTTGAGATCATTAATTATAAATGTCTCAATTTTTTAGTTTTAAATTTAGGAATATAATTTCATTAATTGTTCATTTTTCAAATGTTCAAAACTCCATTAACTGGTAAATCCACTGAAATAATTTCTCCCTTTTTAAATATATTATCCACCACATTAATACTTGCCTCATCTGAAGAATCCTCCTCGCTGCTGCTATCCTTCACTGGTCGTTTCTTTGCCAAGTAAGGCTTTTTGCTTACAAGATGTTTGACCTTAAATGACTTTAAGATAAAATGAGCTCTTCGAAACAAAATGATAATAAACAACCTATCATCATCAACTAAAGACCTAAAATGTTTTGCAGTTTTCAAATATGTTATGTTTCACTCTTTCGCCAAAATATTTTGGTTTCCCTTTATTTAATTCCTCTTAAGTTATAATTTTTTGTCAAACTCTATACTCTAAGGCTAATATTTATTTACTAAGTACCCTCAAACCTTTGATATTCCTAATAATCAAAACATATATTATTAAATTATGAATAGTTTAACATACCACAAAATGAAATTCTTGTAAAAAGATATATCGCAAGAAAACAGAGGAAGAAAGAGATATGGCCTCATACATATACAAATGATATTTCAACAAAATTGTCTAATAAAGATGTTTTACACAAATACATACTTGTAAAAAACGGGTAACAGATTCTTGTAACCTAGGATGAAAATGCACAAATTTCAGGCTGTAATATACTGCTTTATATATAAAAAAATTATCAGAAAACTTTCTAACTTTTTACAATACAGATTATATTGAGTTATAACAAGAAATCTACTATTATAACACAAAGGAAAACCTGTCATGGATATGACAAAAATTATTATGCTGCAAGCTATTTGCCCATGCATTCCAGGAGTAGATCTCAAAATTCATATGATTGTCAATAGCCTCACAACATGTTCATTTTTTTTCAATGCAAGAAAAGTGGAATTACTTGGTCCTGTCATCATTGTTATTAATTCAATAAAATTTTATAAACAACCATTTTAATTGCTTTAAATAATGTTTGTAGGTTGCAAGACATTATTTTAAAATAACATTGAAATCAAAAAACATTATATGGAAATGTCTACGTGTGGAAATCTTAGACCAAAATTTGACTATGACAAGCATATTTTTAGTTTAAATTTTAGGGCCTTCATAAAACTAATTTAATGCGATCCTACCAGAAAGCTCAAGATTAATATAACACACCAAAAATCAACGCCAAGATTTGATAAAGATGGCGATCTTGTTGCATAAGGAAGATCATATCTGATCAATCATGCATCAGATGCATGTCAAGAATGTTCACTTTCAACACATATGAAACAGGTAAACACTTTGGACGCTTTCCTATATAATGCATGCAACTGTTTGACAAAGAATGCAGAACTGATCAAGTTGCAAAAGAAGATGAAGAACTGCAGATAATATTTCTTCAAATCAAACATCGCTCTGCTTTCTGCGGCACAGCCCCTTCACATTTAAGTCTAATTAACTGCTACTTTTAGCTGAATTGTGTTGTCAGTGTTCAGATGATGTGTTTTGATGTACTGATTATAGTGGAATAGATATCTAAAAGGCATTTTCCATCAGGACGAATGGTATTTAGATGCACTGATTATAGTGGAACAGATATCTTTTAAATATTTATCATGAAGTGCAAGTGAACTTTGGAGCAGACAATTTAGCTCAAAGAAAGGGTTAAGGCAGCATAATCACTATTTTTCTACCTACAAGACACAATCTGCTGCGTTGCAATTTAATTTGAACCTTTGCGGATGCATATTGCCAAATTTTCAAAAATTCTAGACCCATGTTAAAAGTAAAACAAAATTTAGATGATTTGTCAATATACTTGAATGGTTATGTGCCGTCTGTCATAAAAACCTTATCAAAATACTACACCTAGAACTAATCTGACTGTCAAAAAAAGTTATCAAAGTGGGGATTAATCTGATTTTGGATAATGGATGGCAAGGAAAATATATCCCTCTAGAACACCATGAAACTTGTCGCTTTTCAATTTTTCTGAGGTTAAATGCCCTTACACAAAGACAATTGTTTGCTATTGTTTTTTTTATTTGCTGCAGACTTTCTCAAACTTAACTAGTACCACTCAACTCCTTCAGCAAAAATTGTGTGCAATTAGTCATTTAAGCAGGACAACATTTACCTAGACATCTTGTTACTTTTGAGTTTTTTCTTTGCTAGATCAATTGTATACTTTACTTCCCACTATGTCGTTTGGGTACTGGTACGCAAACGTTTTAAAACGACACGCAATTTTTCAAAAACCTTGATTTGGAAACACCATGGAAACGTCCAAACATCCATACATCTTATAATTATTATTATTATTATTATATTATTATTATATATATATATATATATATAATGCATATTACTCATTTTTTTAGTAAGATACATGAAAACACATAGTACTCATTCTTTCATTGCCTCAAAAGTTCAAAGTAGACATTGCAAATACATTAGAATCTAGAAAAAAGCATCTAGATTGTCCTCAAAATCATGAATGCCACTCCAAATATTTTTCAACTTTATAAATCATGCACTCTCGCAGGGACTCACCGATGCATTGAATCTCTTAAAGAGCGCATTTATTAAGAGGTGCACAGGAAATGGGGTGGGCTTGGCTTGTGGCACTTTGAGAGAGATGTTCTCATACTATTGTATCATACATACATCCCTTCATGCATCCTTCATACCTCCTATGATGTATCCTTGAAATCTTTAAACCCTGAAATATGGCTAAGTCTGAAACCCTGAAAACTTGAAATCTGACCATGTCTGAAATATGATAGAATCCTCCAAAACCTAAAATTTGCATTATATCTCCTAGACATCAGAAACTACTCTCAAACATCCTGAAAGTACCTAAATGTAAACTTGTACTTAAACGTTTATTTTATTTATATACTGTCTGGTTCATCTTTTGTTTTTAATTTTTTGTTGCAGGAATCCATTGGAAACACCTGGAAACGGCCGGAAACGCACTGGACATTGCTGGAAACATCACAGATGTTTCCTGGCATTTCCAGACAGGTAATGTGGGGGGGGTCATTTCCTGCAACCTTGACTTTCCATATACAAGTGCTTCTTCTTGCAGACAGTAGGCTTCATTTCCCATATACAAGTGCTTCTTCTTACTTTCTTAAGTGGATGCAAATGTGTGGATATATGATTCCAATTATATATCTTCATTGTGCATATATCCACATGTGCATCTTCTTGCTTTCTTAGTGGATGCAAATGTGTCGATATATGATTCCATTTATATATTTTCATTGTGCATATATCCACATGTGTCTTCTTTCTTTCTTAAGTGGATGCAATTGTGTGGATATATATTTCCAATTATATATTTTCATGGTGGATATATGCACAAGTGTATCTTCTTGCTTTTTTAAGAGGATGTGACTGTGTGGGTGTATACATTTCCAATAATATATTTCCATTGTAGATATCCCATATACATGTCTTCTTGCTTTCTGAAGTGCATACAATTTTGTGGATATATGTTTCCAATTATATATTTTCATTGTAGATATCCCTAAACTAATGAGGCATAGGATTGCAATAACTTGAGTAACATGCACATCCTGTGAATCGGTAATATGCAGGATAGAGGCAAAAGAAGGCATTGGAATGCAACTACTCATGCAACAAGGAAGCATCATTTATGTGTAAGGAATGATCAAGTACTCTCTTATTTATTGGGCAAGGTATTAATATATAAAATCATATGATGAGCAGTGCCATTCTACTTCATCATAAATAAATGAATTAGCTTTGACATATTCATATGTAAAGATATTCACAACTGGTATGCTCTCATGTCATAGATTGATCACCGTGCACATTATTTAACCATTTGAGCAATTCAATCATAGAATTTTTCACCTATAAATAATGCCCAAGATAAGAATTTGCAAATATCACCTCTTCTTCAGACTCGGAATCACTGTCCTCAGATGAAGATGTCTCTGGTTTCTTCTTGGGGAGGACTTTGTTTGACAGTTTTAATTTCTTACTTGGTGGCTGTGCTGCCAAATCAGCTTCTGGTTCTCTCTTACCTGTAAATAAGCAAACCAAATATATTAAAAAATCAACACCATTGCTGACAGATGCTAATAAAAAAGGATACTGCTAAGGATCACTCAAAGACAACATAAAATAAAATTCTTGGCATAAATAACACACCTTTCCTCCTGTTCTTTAATGGGGCAGTTAGAGCAGACACGGCCACCTGAATAACAAGAGAATCAAATCACTGAAGACACTGCGAACAAATAATTTGCAGTAAAAATAATTACAATCTTGGCATTTAAGAACTCACCTCGGTATTAGCTTTCCTGTTTGACTTCCCCATCCTAATGACAAACTAGAGAAGTGTTAACAACCAGCATTTAAAACTTTAACATGTCATATAAGATATTACCTGAAAAGTCTCACCAAATATTACAACATTTTCACTAGAGCTCTTATTATGATCTATACAGACTTGAACCTGAGAATCCTATGTTAAGAAAGAAACCATTTCCTCGCAATTCTCAACCCAATACAAATAAGATTTAGACCGCCAGGGGGGGCACCACTCAATAACTAAATGTTCCTTAACCTTGTAAGAAAACGTGAAATCCCTAGTGGAAAATATGACTGGTAACGGTTTATTTTTTTGTTCCTAAAAAAATGACTCCCTCATCCCAGAAAAGAACTTCACAAACTAAATCGTTTCAAAACAAGTACAGCCCCAAAGTAATAATTCATCGAACATCCTTGAAACTAAAAACAAAAAGCATGCATACACCATAGAACAAAAACACTGCGAGCATTCATTAAACTTACAAGACAATACGTGCCGCCGCAGATAACGAAAGGAAAGGGAACGAACAAACTAATCTAAGCTCGCTCGCTCGCAATCGTAGGGAGGAAAAACCTATAAAAATCCAAAGGTAAAAACCCTAATCAGGGTTTTAGAGGCGAGTATAACTAAAAAATTGCGTGCGACTCTTGTATTTGTATTTTCGTTTGTGACCTATTATTCTTCTTCTTGTACCTATCAAATTCAGCTTTTAATATTTTGGAGTCCGACCTAGTGCTGTAGATATTTTTAGAGCAGCGTTTAGTGAAGAGTGAATCACACGTGTCTTGTTCATTAAAATAAGTTAATAAATTTCAATTGTGCATTGCTATGTTGGTGCAATATGAATACCACACGTCACTCGGAAGGAGTGTAATTTTTTGTTTTTTAAAAAAGTGAAATGATATAAATACGGAGTACTCTTTAAGTTTTATGACTATTAATATTATTTTATTTTTTTAATATGAAATGTTAAGAAATAATAAGTTAATATTTTTGATGTAGGTGACAATAGAAAATGGGATGGTTTGTTCCTTCTATGGTGATGTTTTGTGAAGGAAGGAGATGTTTCGTTTTATAATGATGTTGATAAATATTGTAACGAATTAAAAATATATGATATTTAGTTGGTTTATTATGCGTAGGTAGATTTGGATAGGAATAGATTGGAAATGCACTGGAAGATGATCCTAGAATAGTCATTAGAGTCTAGAAATATTATTTGTAGGGTGTCAGACTCTTATGTCAGATCTAGGTAGTTGTGTCGATGCAAGTGTTTAACACTGTTGCATGTGTCATGTACAAAATACTAATTGGATCTGGATGAGATTAACTAGAGTCTTTTTAGTTTTCTATCATCTTTTTTCTGATGTGTTTAGATCACGTGCATAGGTTATCTCTCTTTATCGAATGATCAAACTATAGCTCTTCACTCTTAGAGTGACTATGGTAAAATAAGGTTAGTGGACTTATGATGTCGAGTTACCCCAAGGACCCCTCTATCAAGGGCACTGCCTACATATCCAATACTTTGAAGAGGGCCTCAAACTTATGTACTTCTCCCTTACGCGTTAGTTTGTGTGTGCACAAGGATGCAATGTGTGATATGCAGTGACTGGCTTGTAACTTAGCAAATGTAGCTCATGGATTGCTCTTTGAATGCTTCAGACCTATAGAAATATTGTTCCTATGACTGATATAGAAATAAGAATGCATAGAACATGTTTGCTCACGTGAATGCTTGATTGAGTGCTTCTTAGTATATTATATTGTGAGTTGTGTGTAATTTCCAAGTATTTACTAGGTGATGAATGAATGAGGGTTGATCTTGTATATATACCAATCTCTTTTAGAAATATTTTATATTGAAGCACTTAGGTCGACCTTTAGGATATGTTTAGTTTTGTAAATTGGATGACTTTTGGGCACCCAACACTTTATAAGAAAAGTGGACACCTATGTCGATGCATTTGTTCACCTAGGATGCAAGTGTCCAGTAAGCTATAAAACAGGGAGATGTCCAAAACTAGTAGTGAAGGATAATAATTAGGTTTAGAGCTTTTTGCACAATATGGAAGGCCTGGTGATCAAAATAAGAATGGTTGGACTAAGAGATAAGCAATTAGGCACAAAAAGATAGTGAATGCGAGTCTTTTGACAGTGGGCAGGTCTATAACTAAAAGGTATAGTCATGATAGGTATTTGCCAAGTGTACAAGACTGATGTCTTATATAAATCAAATGTTAATATCTACATTTGCCCCATTTTAATCTAGTAATGAAACTACTAGTTTAAAGAAAAGAAATGCATACATGATTCTCTATAACACAAATTGTCTTTGCATAAACCCAACTTGAATGCTTTGTTTATGACTAACCTACAACCAAGATCATGTTATAGTATATAACCAATGTTTGAAATCTAAAATTGAAAGAGTTTAAAATGCTTGAAACTAAGAAGAGCAATGTTACAAGTAAACATGTGTGTCGATGCAACCATCTTGCCTTTTGGTAATTTGATTTGAAAGGATACCTCATTGTGAAGTATTTAAACTGATGTTAGGACATTACTAACTTGAAAGTGCATGTATATATATAGATTAAGGGACACGTGCCCCCAACCTTGGTGTAAAGGTCAGTGGCAACACGACTATTGAGTTTATTTCATCTTAACCGTGCGATCCAAATATGTGCATAATCTAGTAAGTGTGAGTGATTTAATCAAATCACACCATATATTGGGTGAGGGTGGATGATTTAACCAAATCCAACCTATAATTCTAGTAAATTTAGATGATTTAATCAAACATAACTAATAATTTTGGTAAGATTGAGTGATTTAATCAACTCAACCTTCCAACGGTGAACCAAATACTGTAATAGATTGGTTCGATAATAGTCCATAACAATCCATCTTAGGTATGATAACAATCCATAATAGGATTTTAAATCTAGAATTTGATCAGATTTTGTAATTTTTAGGTGCTCTTTGCATGACATGTGTACCTTATATATCTCTCAAGATGAAACTTGGGTATAATAATAGTACCAATGTATAGAATGCTACCACAAATATGTATCTAAATCATATATCTATGAAATCTAGTGAATTTTAAAATAGTGCAAGTGTGGAGGACATGTTTTTATGACATGTCTCCATTGAATCTGGAGAATCTAAGAACTATTGTAAATGTGAAGAACCAGTGTAAATGTGGAGAACATGTTTCCATAACATGCCCCCACTGCAATCTAGAAATGTTGAGTACTAAATAAGTGTGGAGGTCATGCCTTTTTGACATGCCCCCATTGAAATCTAAAACTGTGAAAACATGGATTTCATTCCCCTATGTCATGCCCCAACTAATATCCCCCCCCCTTTTTGAGGTGAGTGGAAGTAGAGTCTGGTAGTTACCTTGCCTCAAAAGGATAATGTAATTGTATAAGTTGTGTATGGATCATGTAGCATACAGGATGAACATGTAAGTAGATATAGCATTGAGGCACGCAGTATGTGATCACATCAAGTCCTAATAAGCATGATATATATCATGGCAACGTCTAGAGAGTAACAATACAGACTCAACAAGCAATCATGCACACACACACAAGGGCACTCAAAAACAAAGTAAAAGGCAAAAGAATAGAATGGTCCAAGGAGACCTCATACAAAGGTTGTGTTTAAATGCCACATAATTGAAGGTACATGACTTAGTCAAATGTACAAACAACATATAAATGACATATTCAAATTTCCAAATAGGCATGCAAAGGCACGGGGGCCACAATTGGTGGAGCATATTCAAATGCTCAAACATTGAATATAATGCAAGACAATAGCAAGCAATGAAGACACTCAAGGAAGTGCATAAATGAAAGCAAGGATTATAGGCAAACAACATGAACACAACATACTAATTCCTAAACATATGTGTTTGTAAGCAATGTTAAGTACATAGCATGTCAATTACACTTTGAAAAGTGTAAGCATGGATATAGGCATGTTTAAGTATATAAAACATGATAATGTAAAGTGATCATATAATAATATAACCTAAGTATATTGTGATCAAAGAAGTATATGCACCCAACGTACTTATGACGTGAGTGGAGGGAAGACCCAACATCTGTATGTGCAGATAGCATGTATCTAGTTATGCCTATATCACAATCAAATGAAGCATGAAACATATGTGTGTATAGGAAACGAATGATATGTTATCTACTAACATTGAACAAATAACATATGTATAAGAAATAGTACAACTGGGTACATGTTGAATTTATTTTAGTAATTTTTTTGAGTTTTTTTAATGTTTTTATGTTTTTGGATTTTTTTTAGTTTTTTTAATATTTGAAAAAGGCATAGTCTAGCCAATTATCTTATCTAAGGGATGCTTGTCTAGAAGTGTTTTGAACACTGGATATGTTATATCAAACTGGCATTATTGTCGATTAACATGTACAAGTGTGATATCTGGTGTTGTAGGTTTTGTGATGTTTTGTGTGGGTATCATAGACTTTATGGTCTTGAAGAGGTAATAGAAGGAGTAGGGGTTCATGGAACCTGTCATTTTGTGTTTTGTAGTATATTTGAAGTAGCAATGATAGGAACATGTTTAGTTGCTCTAGGTAACTGAGTATGTTGCATAATAGTAGATGAGGATTTTGTAGAATCCACTGCATATCTCTCATGTAATGATCTTTTGAGTATGGGTCACCTAGGAAAGGTGATTACATGTTGCTTTCCCTTTCACAGAGGATTAACCTTAATAGGTTTTATAATTAGATGTCTTGGAATAAACTTCTCTTGTTCAAGTAGATGTTCATATTGAATTTCATGAACTATGACTACTCTATTGGTATGAATGTATTTAATACACCTATGCACTATGGGAGGTACACCGTGGAGTTTATGTATCCAAGGTCATCCCAATAACATATCAAAGACTCCCATGTATGGTATAACTAACAAGGTAGTGACTACATGTGTTGGGACAACATGTAAGGATAAATCAATCTCACCAAGAATATGTTATGGGGTATCATTGAATGTTCTTACCATTTTGATTAAAAGGTATAAGTCATCATGTATATATCTCAAATGTGTAAGTAATGTCATGGTGAAAACATTTTCACTAGCACCATTATCAATCATAACACTGTGAATAGGTTGGTGATTAAGGTATATGTGAATAAATAATGAATGAAAATCTGAGTCATCATCCACAATCTCATTGTCATAAAAAATTAATCGATGGTCTATGAACCATAGGAGGTATATGTCATGTATAAATACTAATAATCCCATCTAATGGCTGGTCATAATTTGGTGGAGAAAGATGTGCATTATATTCCATTTCCACTTCTAGATTCTTCTAAGAATGATCTTGTAATGGATCACTAAACATCTTTTAGTTTTGATGGTCACTAGGTTGTGACCCCAAATCTTTGGGAGGATAATCAAATGTGAGTTGTTGATTATCGAGAAGGCCTTGGATCTTATGCTTCATGGTATGACATTGGTTAGTGAATGTCCAAGGCCTTGGTGATAATCACAATAAGCATTGGCAGCATATCCATGAGGCAGAGGTCTACTCATAGCAACCTCTATGGGAGGAGGGAGAGATATGAGATGACAATCTACAAGATTCTTTAGTAGTAAAGCTGGAGACTCGAGTAATCGTGTAAATTGTCTCCTAAATGCATTAGATAATACAAGCCATTTAGGTTGTTGTGACATTACATTAATAATTGTAGTTTTTTTTTTTTAGGTTTTCTAAGTTTTACCTTGTATCTTGGTTTGATATGAAACTTGGTATTTGATGTAATCGACTCATTAGCTACATAGTTAATCATATTTAATGAAATAATTTCATTTCATGATATCTAACAATATGGCATATTCCATCAAAAGATTTGAACCTTTTTGAAAATAATGGACTCATGTAATGGGGCAAACAAACTTTGCTTCAAAATATCTTAACTCTCTTTATTCGCCATTTGATTTATCATTCTGACCAACATTGTCTTATACCTCAAGATAGGTTCATTGGATTCTTATTTGATTTTTATAATTTGGGCATAGGATACCTTTTTGATAATGTTGATAGAGAAGTGTGCCAAAAATTGATTTGTAAGAGGTTCGAATGTTTTTACCTATTGGATTGGTAAATCATATAACCATCTTAAAGCATAATCCTTGAGACTCCTTGGAAATAGTTTGGTCAAAAGTTTATCATTGGAGGCATAATCGAGGCATGTTGCATAGAAATATCAAAGATGTTCAAGATCACCCTTGCCATCATTAAATGTGAACTTAAGTGCAACAGAACCAATTGTCAAGGTGTGTAAATATATCTTAGGTGCAAGAGGGTTATGTAACACCTCTTGTGAATCAAGAGCATAAGGTGACTTCATAGAATTTTGCTCAATATTAGTAACTTTAGCTTGCAAAAAAAAATTAGTTTGTAAAATATCTTGCACATTTTGATTACTAAGATTAGAAGTTCGAGAATCCATTGAAGGAGGTGTACCCATGGTTTGAATTGAAATAGGCATTAATACTAGAAACTAGATTGAAGTGTCTATGTTTCCCATGGCGGATGTAGTAATAGTAGGATCTGTTTCAGGGAATAATTGTGCAAAGACATAATTTGTGCTCTCGTTAGATGTATGGAGTGATGATGTACTCAAGGGGAGGGTGATTGGTATGGAATCAATTGTATTACCACCTAAGGATTCACCATCACTAAGGGAGGGTGCCATAGTGTTGGCATGTTTACCGATTTCATCTCTTGTAACATACAAAAATACATCCATTAAGTCCTTATTGGTATTGAGGTAAGTGACTAATTCTTATTTATCTTCCATTTGAAAATGATTTGTTTAATTAACATTTTCCATTGCTTATAAATGAAAAAATCATAATTTGAAACAACAATTTGACAATAATCATAAATGATAAAAATAGAAAACCCTAAGTTAATCTAGGATTTTTAGACTAGAGATCATGTTCTTAAAATATTTAACCCTAAATTTAGATATGTGTAGTTATTTAGGGTTAAGGGGATTATATTAATTTTTTCATAAGGATGGTGAACTAACTTAATGAATAGGCTAATTAATAGAAAAACTCTAATAAATAATATTATGAATTTATGCAACCAAGATTGCTAAAAATTGTAAAGTAAATCTATTGATAAATATAATAATGAATTGGAAACAAATGACACTCAACTGGTTTACTATGTGCATGTAGGTATGGACAAGAATAGGCTATAAGTAGACTAGAAGATGATCTTATAATAGTTGTTAGATTCTAGAAATATTGTTTTTATGGCCTTTGATTCTTACATTGGATCTGGACAACTACGTTGATGTAAGTGTCTAACACTATCATAGGTGTCCTATACATAATACTGACTAGATATGGATGCAACCAACTAGAGCCATATGGGCCTTTTTTCACCTTTCTTCTAATGTATTTCAATTGCACACATGAGTTGTCACTCTTTGTCAAATGATCAAACCCTAACTCTTCACTCTTGGAGTGATTGAGGGGAAAATGGGTTAGTGGGCTCACGATGTCAAGTTGTCGTAAGGACCTTTCTATTAATGGGTGTTACTTACATATCCAATACTTTGAATATGGATTCAAATAGATGTATTTCTCTCATACATATTGACTTGTGTGTGCATAAGGATGCAATATGTGATAAGCAAAGATATGTAGTGACCTAGCTTGTAACTTGACAAATATGTCTTATGGGCTACTCTTTAAATGTGTCAGACATGTATAAATATTGATCATGCAACTAATATAGAAATAGGGATGAATATGGCAAGTTTGTTCACTTTAATGTTTAATTGAATGCTTCTTGGTATATTGTCTTGTGAGTTATATGTGATTTCTAAGTATTTCTTAGGTGAGGAATTAATGAGGGTTTATCTTGTATATATACCAATCCTTTTTATAAATATCTCACATGAAAGCACTTTGGATGACCTTTGGGATACGTTTATTTTTGTAAATTGGATGAATTGTAGGCACTAGACACTTTGTAGGAAAAGTGGACATCTACATCGATGCATGTGTTCGCTAGAGATGCAAGTGTCTAAGAAGCTAGAAAATAGGTATAGGTCAAAAATTGGTAGTGAAGGATAATTAGGTTTAGAGATTTTTACCTGATATAGAAGGACTGATCATCATAATAACAATGGTCAAACTAAGAGATAATTAATTAGGCATAAATAGATAGTGAATGTGAGATTTTTGGCAATAACTATGTCTATAACTAAAAGGTACAACCATGATGGGTATTCTCCAAGCGTACAAGACTAAGGCACTATATAAATTAGATTTTAGTATCTACACGTTGATTTATATTTATACTACACCTTTTAAAAAATCTCACGTGAGGGTTAAAAAGACAAATAGATCGACCCATATATATTGGGAGATTTGTAAATTGACAGTTTAGAAGGTAGGAACACTAGCGTTAGATTTGGGACACTAACATTGACACAAATGTCCTAATTTGGACATTAGTGCCTTGTAGAGTAAAAAGTTTCTAAAGATATGTAGCTATCTATGTAAGATAAAAATTAGGTTTTATGCAAACTATAGGATACATATGGTTTATGTCATCAAAATGGTAGGGTTAGACTATAGGACAAACAATTTGGCACAATGAGATGGTGAACGCGAGCCTGTTGACAGTAGGAAGGTCATAAACTAAAGGATTTAATCATGATTGGTAGATATCAAGTGTACAAAACTAATATGTCATATAAAATCAGATTTTAGTATCTATATTTCCCCTTCCCTTGCCCTCTCCCTCCTTAATCTAATAGTGTATAAACATGAAATTACTAGGTTAAATGAACTAAATGTGTACCTTGTTCTATATGACACAACTTGATTTTTCTTGAGCCCCATTTGAATTTGTTATTTATACATAAATTGCAACCAATAACATGTTACAATGTAATTAGTGTGTATAATCTAAAAATTAAATAATTGAAATCCCTGAAAGTAAAGAGAGCAAGGAAAGGATACACATGTGTGTCCATGCAACCATGTTTCCCCTTTGTACTTTGCTTCGATGATGATACTTTCTTATTGAAACATTTGAGAGAGAGGTTCATAACTAAACCTTGAATATGTGAAGGCAGAATTGTAGGGTGATCATGCCCCTAATTTGCAACAAGAGCAACTTGTCCCAATGCCATTGAGATCATTGAATCTCAATCTCACAACTCAAGTGTAAACATAATCTAGCCAATCTAGCCAATCTAACAAATCTAACCATCTCAACCTGAAAAGGGGATTAGTGCCAAGGCCATCAAGGGTACTAAATATTAACCACACTACTCAAGGGATTCAACTATTGTAGACAATTAAAAACTAATCAATGCATCTTGGAAAGGTCAGTGCATCAATGTGCAGTGAGAAAGGAATGAACCATGTTCATTTCCCCTTGTAAAATATAGAAATGGTGTATAATATGAATGTGTATGTGATCTAGTGCATTTTCATGACATATGCACCTATAATGTGTCTCAAGTTAGAGTATCTATCAAAATGTAACATGTACTATGTAAACTGTATATAATATCTATCTCAAATCTAAAAGCCTTTATCCCAAATTTATGAAAATTGGTGCCAAATGCATAAGATTTTTTTCCAAGTGTATATCTAATTCATGTAAACTATATCACATTTTGCCAACTCTACCAACTATGTGTGTGGACTCATGTCTCTATGACATGCCCCCACTTTTGAGGTGAAGGGGATGAAATTTGGTAGTCACCTTATTTCAAATGGATAAAATAACCATGTCATATATGTATCAATCATGAAGTAATAAAGCATAGAGTGGTATCATGTCTAAGTATGCGTATCAATGAAACTCATAGTACATGTTGTCACTTGGATTTTCACCCTTTGAGGAGATGTAAAGCTCTCCTCATCCAAGTGGCACAATGGAATCACCTCTAGGCTTGTGGGCAACCTAGGGAATGAGGTGAATCTCTAGATAGGGCTAGCTCCCTTGATGTACCACTTAGGATTGCAACAACTAATAACTTTGGGGGTGAAAAGGGAGAGAGATAAATAAAAGAAATCTAACCTAAGGGAGGTGATACACCAAATATTTATGACATCCAACCATATGCATATTAAACTTGAAATCAAAGGACAAACTAAACATACACTCTCCAATCTATGTCTTCTTGCATCAATGTTACATTGTGGGGTTATGGATGAATGTGAAAAGCTAGGAGGACTAGATAAGAGGCCTTGAATGACACTAATGAAGAGACTAACTCACTTAAATTTTGACATTTCCTAGAACACATCACATGCCCTGCAAGAAGAAGCTGTGAATAGGTGAGAGAATGTGACAACTTGCTAAGGAATCCATAGTCTTCACTAAGAAAATTCAACATTCAAGTAAATCACACTATGAGTATTCATGGAAGAGGTTAACACTTAGTCAGTTTATTGATCAAAAGGTATAAAAATGAGCCGTGTTTCACCATACTCAGGTGGAACATCCTCTATAATGGCCAAAATGGCTAGTTCTTGTAGAACTTGAGAGAGAGAGAAGTCTAAGGGTCACAAGGACACTTGTCAAGCTAATAAAATTATTTATCCATGCATGAGAAGAAGGTATGAGTTGAACCATGAAAGATAAAGATCTCCAAGTGTCAATCCAAGTCATAAATTTCATGAAAAGTGGCATAAAACTCCTCATTTTGCACAGAAAAACTACCTTCATGATTGCCTCTATTTGAACATCCCATAATTGATCAAGACTAGGTATAATGATTGGAATGTAGGATAGGGACATCAGACATGCCTCTCCATGCATTGGTTACATGCCTAGTATTTATAAATCAATTGGAGAGGACTAATCATCATTTGTTGTCTAGAAAACTGCTCTTCCATGCATCCTTCACACTTGGCTTCCAAAAAGAGATCAGTTGCTCATGCATATCCATAAAATGTAGTGAATTACATGTGTCAAGTCCCTCCATGGCCTTATAATCATTAGATACACCTTAAAAATCCATCCACTCGAAGTTTTCACACTTTTCCCTACCTTGTCTAATAGGCTAGTTTTGACTGGTTGAGTTGAAGTTGTTTTTCAAGGCACTTAGGAGTTTCTCTACAGTATGAAATTGATATGAGGGGTTATCCCAAGTCTATATATTCCTCTCAAAGTTGGTTTCATGCTTAGACTTAATATATAACCTATAAAACACACAAAATAATGAGAAAAACCTTGTTTTTCCCCCCATCTGTATAGTTTTGTACAAGTAGTTGGCATGTGAGGGATCCTGAGGGAGTCATATACAACCTACAATAGGTTTTATGAGAAAAATATTCCATTTGATTAGCTATTAAAATCCATTTCAATCTAGTCCTGGCTGAGACAAGGGTTTTAGGCCTATTTTGACCCTTAAGCTTGTTTCATAAAAAGTTGATGTTGGATTTTCAGATTAATTCCACAAAATGGTTTCTAGGGACCTCCTCTATCTCCTCTAAACTCCTTTTTCTCCCATTCAAACCCTCAAAGAAGATGTGAGCTCCAAAAATTGTCCTATTGAACTTGCTTCCCTCTTTTCTACATGTCTAAGTGGGCCTTGGGCTCAAAAATGACCTATTTGAAACCTATCTACTATCTACAAGCTTCAACACCTCTATATTATCCCCATAAACATGTTCTAACATGTTACCAAGCTCATTTCATGCTTTAAGTGTGAAAGACCGTCAATTTGGACATAGGCCTAATCCTTACCTAGTAGGTCTGAGTTGTCTCTGAGCTAAAATATGGATTGCTTGTACTTTTTTTTCATCTCATAGGCTTAGGTACATCTAAAATTACATAAAAATCATGTCTTAGTACATTATAATGCTCACCTCGTTATATACTTGAAGATGACATCTCAGTTGGGCATCAAACTTGAACTCTGCCTAGCAATCATGTTTGCAACTTTGAAAGTATAGAGTACTCTGCTAAGACTCATCCCTTCTTGCAAGGCTATTAATGTTTTTCTAAGAGTATTAAAACTCTCTGTCTTCCAATATGGTCTATACAAGTCTCAACCTATTCTTTTATCACTTTCTTCAAGACTCCCAGGGTTTATGCTCATAAGGGAGTGCCCTCTATCTAAGATAAAAGATAGGACACTCCTCTACCTCCTCACACAAATTATACTATTATAAGATATTATCCAAGTCATAAGGACACTCTACACAAAGTTTGAGCCCCTGAATCTAAGCATAGATGCTCCAATTGATCAAAACTTCAAAGCAGACTAGTAAAAGGCACTGTCTGCAGGGTTCCTTAGGAGGACTATATTTTACATGTTTAGGATCCTTTCTCTCTTTGTTATAGTATCACGAGGATATCATGTGGTTTATATAAATGCTATGAAGGTTTCCTTACCTTCACTCACCCCTTCACCTTCTCAAATCTCCATATGCTCCTTTGGCATGTTTGCTTCTTTAACAGAGTTTTTACTCATGTGAGGGGTACCTGTAGGAAACCTTTTAATGGTTAGACCTTATCATGATGTTTTACACATTTATTGAGGTTCACAAGACCTTTTTTCAATGAGATAGATCCATTGTTTAATATTTATTATCTATTCATATTGCCAATGCTCCTATGAACATGTTGTTCACTATCAACCACTATTCCAACTGACTGTATGTGACCCTAAGACCTTATGAAGATTTAACTCATGTTATCAAGGGATTATGGAGGTGATAAGAGTCTTTATGGAAGTTTTAGGTTCATTTCATTATGCCATTGTGCCTATACCCTTCACATGTCTCTTGGACCCTCTAATTGAGTCCCTTTTCTGCCTTGACTGAGAAACTCTGCTTGTCCTTACTTGTAGTTATCCTTTGTCTTGACTGGGATCGACCAATATGCTTGAGAACTTTCCTTGAACCCCCCTAGATCACCAAACACATGTTTTATAATTTCATCTACTTGTAAGGACTAAAACACTATCAAAACCTCAAACTTAAGTCACTGCCAGTCTCAGTCACTCAAGGCTAGTTGTAAGTGCTTGTTTGCACTTGGGAGGACACCCGTACATGTGAATTACACATTGAGATTTATACCCTGGTCTTTTGGATATCCCCTAAGGTCACAAAATGTGTGTTTGAACTAGTACTCAACTTTGAAAACCTTAAAATACCACTTTGTGCATCAAGTTTTAGGTTACTGCATTATACCCTACTGTAGGTGAACAATTTATGTGTGGGGACACCTATAAGTGTTTATGAACTTGAAACATCATAATCTAACATCCACTTATACTTCTCATGCCTATTTACACACTATAAAACTAATGAAACCTTTCTATTTGCAAGAGAAAACTCACTTACTCTTCATGATATCAAAAGGTCATTCAAATTGTTAATCCAGTAGATACTAATGAAGTATTTCAGTTTTCTAAGCAACTTTGGGCCCTCAAAAAACCACTCTATACCTATCTTATTGACCTCATCCACCAGTCCTCTTCATGTTAGAGGCTATCATAACTCACTTAGCTATATGCCTTAAACTCTTTACCACCATGTTTTAAGATGTTTACAAAGAACCCCCTGACCTCTATTTTGACTTTTTAGGGAAAGATTCCTAGAACTCAGTCCTTGCTTGATCATAGTGGTCCACTTCCTCTTTTTGCCTCATTGACACTTCATATGGGTCTGTCAAATCTTGATACTCATACCACAACCTCAAGTAGGTGTCAAGTGGTTTCATCTTCTCCATGAAAGCATTTATTACTCTGCTTAACAACCTATAGGTGAATGCTTTGGTGCATAATAGTGAGTTGTAGATAAG
Source organism: Torreya grandis (assembly GCA_037957365.1). Taxonomy (NCBI): domain Eukaryota; kingdom Viridiplantae; phylum Streptophyta; class Pinopsida; order Cupressales; family Taxaceae; genus Torreya; species Torreya grandis. Next base: position 1,506,154 of record JARHVA010002027.1, read on the forward strand.
CAATATGAAACCATTTATGCAAATGAACCTAGTGTGTTGTTATCAAACATACAAATGCACCTCTTGTGGTTCTAAGAAGTTGGAACTTCATCAACCTTCTCACACTTTAGTGTGACATCAACAAGGGTCATGTAAGTGTTATCTGACTGTATATGTGGACAGTGAGCATGAAATCAAGGAAAATGTGGATGAAAGGTCCTAAAAACAACTCAAACTCAAAGTCCATAATTTAAATACATGATTTACACCAAGGAAAAACTTGAAATAAGATCTAAAACTTTTCCTTAAATGTGAAAATCACTTGCACATCTGAATAAAGCAGGTAGAGGGTTGAATGATTGGTTTAACATGGTGGAGGCATGGGTTTGCAACCATGAAAATCAAGGAGACCTGGATGAAAGTTGGAAAGGGGGGTCAAGGAGACCTTGAAAATATGTATATGAATCGATCACAACCCTATGAATCTGTTGAAAAAGCATGAAAACTCTTGAAAATGGTGAAAAATGCCCATAACTCATAAAATTATAACTTCCTACAATTTGAGATGATTAGCATATCAAAACCTTATGAAACCTAAAACCAAGTGTGGGGAGCATTGGATAAGTCATTCAACATGCTCTAAAATTAATCTCAACAACTCGATTATATGGACTTCTTAAAACCAAGGTAAAACCTTAAGGATGCATAGATTGATAGGTAGATTTGCATAGTCGACTTCAAACGAATGGTTCATAAAGCACAGTTGATCATTCTCAAACTTCTTACTATGAAAATTAAGGTCTCTGAGTGTAAAAAAACCTTTTAGAATCATTCTACCTGAAAATCTTTCTACTGGTCATACCAAGTATGAACCTGCAAGTCACTTTTGCACGTTTAGAAAGGCAAGAAAAGGGCAGAATGGTTTTGGGCCAAAAATGACACTTCCAAAGAAAGCAAAACATGTAACTAAGCTTTAGGAAGCTTAAGAGTCACATCTCAACCTTTTCCAAGTGGCACACTTCCCAAAGAGGCTGTACAAGTGCCAATCTCTCCTTTTTCCTTAAGCTACCATATTTTCAATTTTGTCAATTAATTAAGACCTTTTTGGACACATGGGTAATAACATAATATTTTTTAACCTTTGCATTTCCCAAGAAACTTGTATAAATCATTAAATGCATTATTTTAATGCTAAAAATGACCCAAAATGACATGAGAGACTAATGAAATAAGTGACCAAGGCTAATATAACATCTTATGGCATCAAACGACCTATGAAACACCTTATGATATGATATTACACCCCATATAGACTTATAAAGTCAAATTTTTACCTATGGGTGCCCCAATTTGACTAAAAAGTCAAATTTGGTCAACAATACCAATGACAACAAGCTCGAAGATGCATGATATGGATTGTGGCAACGTCTAGGAGTAACAAACACAAGCTCAATAAATGATCAAACACACACACAAGAACACTCAATGTCATGCAGAAGAGGTCTAAGGAGACTACAAATAAGAGGGATGTTCAAATGTTGCACACTCAAAGGGAGGAAATGTTCAATTGTCTGCACATTAAGGAAAAAACACCTAGGGGCACCATGGAAAACGAACAAGGAACATGTTCAAATGTTTCACATTTAAAACAAGGTAGAAAAAAATTAGTATATTCAAGTAATCCATGTGATAAGATGAATAAGTGAAATATATAAGCAACCAATATAAGCATAGCGTACTAGTTCTTGCATGCATGTGTTAGAAAAAAGTCTTGTAGCATAGCATATCTAGCACACTATGTAAGATGTAAGCATGAGTATAGACATGTGTATGTGTAAGTTTCTAAGTGTAACATGATAATGTAAAGTGATCATAAAATAATGTAACATGTATCAATCATGATTAATGAAGTAAATGCCCCCAACATAGTGTGTCACATGGGTGGAGGAAAAGGTCCAACATCTGTATGCTCATGTATCATATATCTAGTGTATGGTTTTATCACACTTAATTATCAGTGAAACATATGTGTGTATAAAAAGGAAATGATATGTTATTTTCTAACATAAAGTAAACAACACATATGCAAAATCTAGTAAACATGTGTATGATTAATATTTTTGTATTTGATTTATTTTAATGTTTTTTATGATTATTTGATTTTTTAAACAAAAATACATATTTTAATTTCAAGGAAGAGAGGGTAGCCTGTTAGGTGACCCCTTATCCAATGGAAGCACAATTGATTACTTTCTTATAAGCAATTAAACACGAAATTATACCAGAATGATAAAGTAACTAGAAACTTGAGACAACAAGGAATTTGAGAGACAATACACACTCTTGTATTAGATATTACTAGAAGAAAATACAATAAGGAAGATGCCACTTCTTCCTCCACCTCAAAGGCTTGCCACACCTCAAGACCTTCTTCCCTCTCTCTCTTGCTCAACACAAAACCAACTCTACAACCTGAGTTGCTATCCCTCCTTGAATGCTTCAGCTGATCTCCTTGACCTTACACCTGTAGATCTCCTTGACCTTGCTTGCTTCAATGCTTTTACTTGCCTTCTTGGTAAATACAATACAAGCCTCATGGGTCTTTAAATAGAATCCCATGGTTACAAAAATAGAAATCTAACTACAATAATTAGACACGCAGCTCGTGACTATAATTAGTCATTTGACATGCAAACACTCGCTTCACTTAACTGACTATTCATCAACAGCAGTTCTAGACTGCCACAGGCGACTGATGTCGGTCCCTGTCTGTCTGGTGCTACCGACGTCGGCCGACTCCCTGCCATCACCGGTTTCATTCTGCACTGCATCTGATCGACGTCGGTCATTCTACCGATGCCGGTGCTTCTGGTTCTTCAGCATCCTCTTCTTCGTGTCTGCAAACAGTTGAAGCTTTTCGCTCCACACCCTAACAATCTCCCACTTGGAGATAAATAGTTACTACTATACCTATACCTGTACACCATCTATTTTGTTCCTTTGGCTCTGTATCCCTCTTCAAAGTCACTCTTGAAGACCAACCACCACGCAAACCTGTGATGCTAACCTTGTCACTTATGCCAAAAGAATTTTGCTGCTCCCAAATTCTTCATGACATACTTCTGAACCAAATCTACCCTTAGCTCAGAAAACTCCCTGTATATGAAACCCTGCAACAAGTAACACAATACAGTAACAAGATAATGTAGCTAATATTATCCAACCTGGTAAAGATAAAACACAATGGTCAAACCTCCATTGTCTGCAGCCTAATCAAGACCATATACCATAGCCTTCTGTCTCATGTGTCCATCCACTCTCTTCTCTAATATGGGAATCCATCCCTCTATCCAGTGCTTTCTTCCAGCTGACAACTCTACCAACAAATACCTGTTTGGTTCTTCTCCAAGGACTCACACTCCTCATCTATGTCAAGCTCCCACTGTTTCTGGATTCTACCTGCATTGCTTCTTCCGTCTTCCTAGTTCTTGACTATCAGTAAGCAATATAAAGAAGGTGAACAATGAATATGAGGTTCACTTACCATTTCTGACCTCCATATGGGTGTTTGAGACTCCTTGACAGCTAACTGTCCACCCATCATCCGTTCCAGTGACCGATCTCGGCCATCTCCCAATCTGCTCCCGACCGATGTCGATTCCCTGCACTAACCCTGACTGTCGACGTCATTTCCCTGGCCGACGCCGGTTTCCCTCCTATCAACGTCAGTCCTGATGATCGACGTCAGACTTATCCTGCCCGACCTACCGACCCTGCTGGTCTGCACATGACCGATGTCGGTATCTGGCTGACTGACGTCGGTCCCAAGTGACCGACATCGGTGTCTATGTGTTCCTGTAAGTGATGAAATCTTCATCTGTGAGCTCATCTTGGATCAAACCTCTGTCCATGCTGCCCTACTCAAATTTATTTAGCTCCTGTGACTGATCTCTGTCCTTCATCTCCTCCATAAACACCAAGGCTTATTTGTTCCTGTCAAAAGCATCAAATTTTCTTTTTCTGCAATGAACTCTATCTATGCTTTCCAAATCTAAACACATACCTTTTAATTCAAGAACTTCCATTCCCTTCTTATTCATGTGACCAAGCCTATTAGGCCACATCTTTGAATCTACACCAGAAGTAGAATCAGTAATACAAGTAGATAGATAAAGAGTACCTACTTTCTTACCTCTCGCTAGAACAAGTGCTCCCTTGGTAACCTTCCAAGAATCTGCTGTGAGGGTTATTGTGCATCCCTCATCACCCAACCTTCCAATAGAAATCAGACTCTGCTTCAGAATTAGAACATGCATGACCTCTTTCAACACCCATGTGTTGTCAATCTGTAATCTCAGCTACACTTTCCCTTTGCCAACTATCTGACAAGGCGTACCATCCCCTAAATAGAGCACTCCAAAGTCTCCCTGTTCATACTCATGAAACAAATCTCTATTTAGGGATGCATGAAAAGATGAACCAAAATCTAAAATCCATGATCCTACCTGACTATCCAAAGAAAGTATGAGAGCGTCTTGTACCACAATATTTGCATCCTTTGCTTCTTCAATACCTGCATGTTGATTCTCTTTATCTCTCAACCAACACTCCTTTGTATGTCCTTTCTTTCCACAAAACCAGCAGGTAATACCTTTGGATTCGGATCTCCTTCCCGACCTTGATTTCCCTTGCTCAACCTTCTCCCTTTGCCTTCCCCTACTTTTTGCACTTAGAGCATTACCTGATGATTCACATGTGCTTCTCCTGCGTATTTCCTCATTCAAGATCACACTCACAACATCATTAATTTTTAAGATTTTAGAAGCAGATGCATAATTACTTACTGCCATAACCAAACTATCCCAACTTTCAGGCAAAGAACATAAAATCAAGAGAGCCTTTACCTCATCATCAAAAACAATATTGACTAAAGCTAATTGGTTTACCAAACCATGAAAATCACTGAGATGAGTATGTACCGATCCACCTTCCTGCATTTGCAAAGTAAATAGTTGCTTCATAAGATATACCTTATTAGAAGCCGAGGGCTTTTCGTATAAATTCGCCAAGGACTTTATCAACTCTTCCATTGTCTTGCACTGTGACAAGCTGAAAATCACAGACGATGCAAGGCTCAACCTTATGGAACCGAGAGCCTTCCGATCAAGAACGCTCCATTCTTCATCCTTCATATCTGTGGGCTTGCATGCAACCCCACCCAACGGTAAGTACAGATCCTTCTGATATAGATAATCCTCAATCTGCATCCTCTAGTGTTGATAATTCTTGCCGTTAAACTTCTCCATTCGTAGCTTACTTTCTTCTCCCATTGCTGAACTCCCACTCAATCAGAAAACCCTGTGAATGACCTGTAATCAAAAAATTAACTTGCTTCCTGCAAACCGTAGCTCTGATACCAACTGTTAGGTGACCCCTTATCCAATGGAAGCACAATTGATTACTTTCTTATAAGCAATTAAACACGAAATTATACCAGAATGATAAAGTAACTAGAAACTTGAGACAACAAAGAATTTGAGGGACAATACACACTCTTGTATTATATATTACTAGAAGAAAATACAATAAGGAAGATGCCACTTCTTCCTCCACCTCAAAGGCTTGCCACACCTCAAGACCTTCTTCCCTCTCTCTCTTGCTCAACACAAAACCAACTCTACAACCTGAGTTGCTATCCCTCCTTGAATGCTTCAGCTGATCTCCTTGACCTTACACCTGTAGATCTCCTTGACCTTGCTTGCTTCAATGCTTTTACTTGCCTTCTTGGTAAATACAATACAAACCTCATGGGTCTTTAAATAGAATACCATGGTTACAAAAATAGAAATCTAACTACAATAATTAGACACGCAGCTCGTGACTATAATTAGTCATTTGACATGCAAACACTCGCTTCACTTAACTGACTGTTCGTCAACAGCAGTTCTGGACCACCACAGGCGACCGACGTCGGTCCCTGTCTGTCTGGTGCTGCCGACGTCGACTGACTCCCTGCCGTCGCCGATTTCATTCTGCACTGCATCTGACCGACGTCAGTCATTCTACCGACGCTGGTGCTTCTGGTTCTTCAGCATCCTCTTCTTCGTGTCTGCAAATAGTTGAAGCTTTTAGCTCCACACCCTAACATAGCCAATGATCCCATCTAAAAATGCTCATGGGGTGCTCTAGACTAAACATCAGGTGCAACAAGCTAGTCATATTATTGATGGTCATGTATATGTGCCAAATATGGAATTGTAGAATCTACAATATTCTACCTATAGCTCATAGGACTTTGTGGTCATGAAGTGATAAAAGTTGTAGTGGTTCGTGGAACCCATTGCTTAGTGTTATGTGATTTTTTTGGTGCAGCCACAATTATGGTTCTTTGTACCGTCCCTGAAACATGGTAATGTACTCTTTGCAACTAGTTGGGTCATGAAGGCGTAGATGAGGGATCCATGGATTACACTATGTATTTTTGATGTAATGGCCTCTCAAGTATCGACCACCTAGGAAATGGGATTACCTTTTGCTTAACCTTTCACTCATGATTAACCTTAATAAGTTGTATAATTAGTTGTCATGGAACAAACTTCTCTTATTGTAATGGATGCTCATACTAAATCCTTAAAACTATGATTACCCCGTTGGCATGAATATACTTGAGACATTTGTGCACTGTGGAGGGTGTTGCTTGGAGATTATAGATCCAAGGTCATCTTAGTAACATATTGAAGACTCATGTATGTGGTATAACTAAAAATGTCGTGGTCATGTGTACTAGACCAACATATAAAGGTAAATCAATGTCACCAATAACCTAATGTTCTTTCTCGTCAAATGATCAAACCATCTTGGTTGAAGGGTATAAATCATCACGTGTGTATCCCAAATATGTAAGTAATGCCATGGTACATACATTCTCACTATAACCATTATCGACCATAACATTGTTGTAGTTTAATGATCAATATGTGATTTAATAAATAACGAGTGAAGATCTAAGTCATTATCCATAATTTTTTTGTCATCAAATGTAATAGAAGGCTTCTAAAACATAGGAATTATTGTGTAAGTGTGTCGATAATCCCATCTAATGGGTGTCCATAGTGTGGATGAGGGGGATGTGCGTTATATGCCATTTTCACTTTCATTGTTTCCTTATATTGATCTTATAATAGATTGTTGAATATTTTCTAGTTTTGATGATCATCGAGTTGTGACCCTGAATCCCTTAAAGGATAATCAAAGGTGATCTGATCATTATCAATGAGGTCTTATATCTCATGCTTCAACTTGTAACATTTGTTTGTAGAATGTCCAATACATTAGTGGTAATCACAATAAGTATTTGCATAATATATTTTTGGTAGAGGTCAACTTGTATCAACCTTTATGGGAGGAGGGGGAGATCTAAGATCACACTCCACAAGCTTCTTAAGGAGAGAAGTTGGAGATTCAAGTAATTGTGTAAATTATCTCTTAGGTGCATTGGATAAGATGAATTGATTAGGTTATTGTGACATTGAATATACCATTGTTATTAAGAATTTTTATTGCAAATGTTTAGACCTGATCCATTATCAACTAACACTATTTTGATTCCTTTATTGTGAATACCGAGTTGTATGAATGAAAGTAGATCTTGATCAATGATATCATTTGAGGGTGTTGGGGGATCAAACCAACAATAGATTACACTTGTGAAAGCAATAAACGCGGAAATAAATCAGATAGATAAGTAACTGAAATGATAAATAGCACAGAACAAGATATACAAGAAAACACCCTGAAAACTTGTATTGAAACTCTTTACAATAGGAATACAATATGAAGAAACTTCGTTCTTCCACACCTCTCTCAGATGCACACAAGATCTCTCACTAGATCTCTATTCCTCAAGAGCTCTCTCTCAAGTACACTCAAATCCAACAACCTGGATTGAAGCAACTCTGTACTGTCCTTCAAACATTCACAATGTTCTACTCTTACAGTTCTACACACAACACTTACAATTCTAAGCTAAGAAGATCTTCCTACATATAGAAATAGGGAACTTGAGCATGCTCTTACAACAAACAGTTAAGCCTCTTGAACAAGGGCTCTAAAAATAATATTGCCAATAATAGAGACGCAAGCTTGAGTCCACGACTCAAACTTATCATGCAAACACTCGCTGTTGTCCACGGAAATAGATTTTTGGACACGCAGGTAACCGACGTCGGTTCCTGCCTGTTCGCCTGTGACCGTCGCCGGTCGACCATATCGCCGACGTCGGCGCCTCTGCAACTGCTACTAACCGACGTCAGTCGCTCCTGACCGACGCCAGCGTCTGTGTAGACCCGAACCTGTTTAAGTATGCTCCTTGGTGAAGCTTTTAGCTCCACACCCTAACAATCTCCCACTTGGAGATAAACCAACTGCACCAACCTGTACAGCATCATCTTCTTGCTCCTCCATCTTTAACTCAATCATGAAGACCAATAGAAGTTGAATGAAGATTCAACTTCTCCATCATAACCGGCTTTGTTAGCATATCAGCAGGATTCTTGTCTGTATGAATTTTCTCCAGCTTCAACTCACCATCTTCCAATACCTGCCGTATGAAGTGGTACCTTAGCTGTATGTGCTTGGTTCTAGAGTGAAAGGCCGAGTTCTTGGCCAAATGGATTGCACTCTGACTGTCACTGTACAATCTGCAACTCCCATGCTCCCTTCCAAGCTCTTCCATGAACCGTGTCATCCATATCATCTCCTTGCTAGCTTCTGTAGCTGCAATGTATTCTGCTTCTGTAGTTGACAAGGCTACAACCTTCTGCAACTTAGATATCCAACTAACCGCTGTTCCACCTACAGTAAAAACATAACCTGTGGTGCTCCTCCTGCCATCCAAATCCCCTGCCATATCTGAATCTACATAGCCATGTAGAGAAGTATCTGAACCTCCATAGCACAAATGCTTGATGTTGGTTCCTCTCAGATATCTAAGGATCCATTGAACCGCTTTCCAATGCTCCTTACCTGGATTAGCCATATACTTACTTACTACTCCCACTGCTTGGGCAATATCTGGTCTAGTACACACCATTGCATACATCAAACTCCCTACTGCGAAAGAATATGGAACCGTACTCATGTACTCTACCTCATCATGTGAATTGGGACATTGTTCTTTGCTTAACTTAAAATGTCCAGCCATAGGTGTACTTACCGGTTTTGCATCCTGCATATTAAACCTCTCCAACACCTTGTTCACATAATCTTCTTGAGACAATATCAACCTGTGATTTTTCCTGTCTCTCCTAATGCTCATGCCAAGAATCTTCTTAGCTGCTCCCAAATCCTTCATGGCAAACTTTTGAGCTAACTTCTCCTTAAGCTCAGAGATATCCTGCATGTGAGACCCTGCAACCAGCATGTCATCTACATACAACAATAGAATAATAATCTACCGTTATCAAATCTCTTGAAATATACACAATGGTCTGATTGACACCTACTGTAGCCATGCTCAGTCATAAACCTATCAAATTTCAAATACCATTGCCTTGGAGCTTGCTTGAGGCCATACAAGCTTTTCTTTAACCTGCACACAAACTTCTCCTTACCTTTGACCTCGAAACCTTCTGGCTGTTCCATGTAAATTTCCTCATCCAAATCTCCATGAAGAAACGCTGTCTTAACATCTAGCTGCTCAAGATGCAAATCCTCAAAAGCAACCAAAGACAATACAACCCTTATAGAAGTCATCTTAACAACCGGAGAAAAAATTTCACCAAAGTCAATACCTGGCTTTTGTGCAAATCCTTTTACCACTAATCTGGCCTTATATCGCATCTGACCATCCTCACTTTCCTTCAACCTGTGGGTCCATCTGTTCTTCAGTGTTTTCTTACCAGCTGGCAACTCAACCAAATCCCATGTTTGGTTCTCTCTTAAGGACTCCATCTCCTCAACCATGCCGTGCTCCCACTTACTCCTGGACTCCACCTGTAATGCTTCTTCAAAACTTTCTGGTTCTCCACCATCAGTTAGCAATAAATAATATAAGGAAGGAGAATATCTAATTGGAGGCTTACTTACCCTTTCAGACCTCCTGGTGGGTGTCTTGGACTTGTTTTCAACAATCTGTCCACCCAAATTTTCTGACAGTGACCGACCTCGGCCACCTGTAGACCTGTCACTCGCCGTCGTCGGTTCTGCCTGACCGACCTCGGTGCCTGGTCTGCCGACGTCAGTCTCTGTATGACCGACATCGGTTTCTGTACTGCCGACGCCGGTTCCAACCCTGCCGACGTCGGTCTCTGTGTTTTCCTGCAAGTGATTATTTCTTTTTCCCGCGAGCTCATTTTGGACCATAACTTCGTCCAATTCACTATTGCTCTGCCCAGATTGATCCAGCTTCCTTATCTGATCACTGTACATCACTCTTTCATTGAAAACAACATCACGGCTCCTGATTACCTTGTTAGTTCCTAGATTCCAAAATCTGAAACCAAAATCATCTGAGCCATAGCCTATAAACGTGCACCTCATAGACTTAGGATCAAGCTTCTTTCTATTTTCCTTATCTATATGCACAAAGGCTTCACTACCAAAAACTTTGAGATATGAGAGATCTACCTTTTTACCTGTCCATGCCTCTTCTGGAATTCCACCATCCAGAGCTGTAGAAGGTCCTCTGTTAATCAGGTACACTGCGGTGTCAACTGCTTCTGCCCAAAACTCTAAGGGCAACCCTGCATGCAATCTCATACATCTTGCACGCTCCATGATAGTTCTGTTCATCCTTTCAGCAATACCATTCTGCTGAGGTGTCCTTGGAACCGTCCTTTGCCTACGGATTCCTTGTGTATAATAATACAATTTGAACTTAAGACTGCAGAACTCACCGCCATTATCAGATCTCAGGCACTTTAACTTTCTGCCTGTTTCATTCTCAACCATAGCCTTCCAAAACTTAAAAGTCTCAAAAACATCAAATTTCTTTTTAATACAGTAGATCCATACCTTTCTTGTGGCGTCATCTATGAATGTAACATAGTACCGTGATCCGCCAATAGAGGCTACCTGAGCCGGTCCCCACACGTCTGTGTGAACAAGCTGCAACTTCTGCCTTTTCTTAGTAGACCCAGTCTTGAGAAAGCTAACCCTTTTCTGTTTCCCAAATACACAATGCTCACAAAACTCTAGATCCATACTTTTCAAATCTGAAAGCATACCTTTAGACTTAAGTATTGACATCCCCTTCTCACTCATGTGGCCAAGCCTTGAGTGCCACAATTTACAATCCACACCTGAAGTAGATAAAACTAAAGGAGATTTGTTAGTAACACAATTACACAAGTAGAGAGTACCTTCTCTCTTACCTCTGGCCATAACTAGTGCACCCTTGGTCACCTTCCAAGAATCTGCTGTGAGAGTTACTGTACAACCCTCATCACCTAGCTTACCTGCAGAAATCAAATTTCTCTTTAAACTAGGAACATGCATCACTTCTCTCAACACCCATGTGTTGCCATTCTGCATCTTCAGCTGCACTTTACCTTTGCCAATAATCTTACAAGGCTCATCATCCCCTAAGTATACTATTCCAAAATCTCCATGGATATAGTCACTGAAATACTCTCTGTTAGGGGTAGCATGGAAAGATGCACCAGAATCTAATACCCAAGATTCTATGTTATTATGCAAAGAGAAAATTAAAGCATCCTGTGCAATACCTGCAACCTTGGCTTCTTCCTTTCCTTCGTGTTGGTTGTCCTCCTTGGGCTTTGACCAACAATCTCTGCTTATGTGCCCCATCTTTCCACAGTTCCAGTATTGTGGCTTCCTGCCATTCCTGGATTTGGATCTTCCTCTCACCTTAGACTTAGATCTTGATCTCCTCTTGCTCTTTTCTTTTTACCTTCCCCTGCTCTCAAAATTTAAAGCGTTCCCAGATGTCTCTTCTGTGTTTTTCCTGCGTATTTCCTCATTCAAGATAACACTAACCACATCCTCTACTTTCAAAATATTTGATGCAGATGCAGTATTAGAAACTGCCATTACTAAGCCATGCCAGCTTTCAGGCAAAGAACATAATATCAAAAGAGCTTTTATTTCATCTTCAAATACAATATTGACAGAACTTAACTGATTAACAATTCCATTGAAATCATTCAGATGAGTAGAAACAGATCCACCTTCATTCATATGCAAATTAAATAATTGCTTCATAAGATATACCTTATTTGAAGCTGAGGGTTTTTCATACATATTTGCTAACGTGGTCATCAACTCTACCGTAGTTTTTGCCTATGACAAATTACATATCACAGTGGAGGCCAGACTCAGTCTTATAGACCCAAGAGCCTTTCTGTCAAGAACTTCCCATTCTTCATCCTCCATGTCCTTGGGCTTCTTTGCTATCCCACCTAACGGTAAGTAGAGATCCTTCTGATACAGATAGTCCTCTATCTGCATTCTCCAATGTTGGTAGTTCTTGCCATTAAACTTTTCCATTCTCAGCTTACTTTCTTCTGCCATTGCTTCTCCCACTCAAACAGAAATTCCTGCAGAAACACCTGTGAGCAACCTGTAATCTGTAACCTGTAACCTGTAACCAAGGCTCTGATACCACTTGTTGGGGGATCAAACCAACAATAGATTACACTTGTGAAAGCAATAAACGCAGAAATAAATCAGATAGATAAGTAACTGAAATGATAAATAGCACAGAACAAGATATACAAGAAAACACCCTGAAAACTTGTATTGAAACTCTTTACAATAGGAATACAATATGAAGAAACTTCGTTCTTCCACACCTCTCTCAGATGCACACAAGATCTCTCACTAGATCTCTATTCCTCAAGAGCTCTCTCTCAAGTACACTCAAATCCAACAACCTGGATTGAAGCAACTCTGTACTGTCCTTCAAACATTCACAATGTTCTACTCTTACAGTTCTACACACAACACTTACAATTCTAAGCTAAGAAGATCTTCCTACATATAGAAATAGGGAACTTGAGCATGCTCTTACAACAAACAGTTAAGCCTCTTGAATAAGGGCTCTAAAAATAATATTGCCAATAATAGAGACGCAAGCTTGAGTCCACGACTCAAACTTATCATGCAAACACTCGCTGCTGTCCACGGAAATAGATTTTTGGACATGCAGGTAACCGACGTCGGTTCCTGCCTGTTCGCCTGTGACCGTCGCCGGTCGACCATATCGCCGACGTCGGCGCCTCTGCAACTGCTACTAACCGACGTCGGTCGCTCCTGACCGACGCCGGCGTCTGTGTAGACCCGAACCTGTTTAAGTATGCTCCTTGGTGAAGCTTTTAGCTCCACACCCTAATAGAGGGTAGATATTTACAATCAAAAGTGATGAGATTCACATTGTTTTTGAGATCTTGCATAATATTTGTAAAATAATTCAACTCTATGTCTCTTAGTACTTGGGTTTTGCGCAAGACTTCATATAAGATATCCTTTTAGATAGTTGATTATTTCAAAAGATCAAGGATTGGTTGTAATGAATTTACTTATATGTTCACACAATAAAACATCACATCATATAAATAAGAGCAAAATATATAGATCCACAACAATAATTGATAGAAGAGTAGAATACTTGATAAATATAACTGAGCCACTTCAAGGGGGAAGCCTCGACAAAAATTCAATAAGAGCAGAATTCAAAATACGATGATCAAATACTAACCACTTCCTCCTCTATATACTCTACTTATCCATGGTTATTCCATACGCTGACCTTACTAAGAATATGGATAAATATGACAATATAAGAGGTATGTAAGCCACAATTCAATCATGCATATCTCTACACATGCCATAGGTTAAGGCTGTATCAATTTGTACAATTTTGACTTTCTTGTTATATTGTTTAGCCATGTGATTTTTTTATTAATGATTATGTTGGAGAGCATGTATTGCTCATCAAGTAAGTCAAAGGTGTGAAGGCAAGTTTATTGAATTTCATTGTAAAAATTTATTCCATTAGGATAAATTCATAAAAAAATGTAACTTTACTTCTAGTGGAAAGATGAATCTGGAGCCGTAGATTAGTGTAGGGTCTGATGTTGGGTGGTGTACTTCTAAGAAGTAGTCTAATGGCATGATCATGCATTCGGCTTGGTGGGAGTCTTTTTGGCATGTCACCAAAATCAACATAATGTTCATCCAACACCATTTGTAAATTGGGATGGGTAGACTCTTTGGTTGGTTGAACCTTTATGGAAAATCAGCATGCCAAAAATCCTTCGACACCTTTTTTGACAATCTTCATCATCTGATGGGAACTAACCAGTTGTGGAGATTTTGCCTATAATCCACATAGTTTAAATGTCACACCTTCTGAATGGAAGTGCATGAATAGTTCTTGGAAATTCATCTCAATAGTGCCCAAAGTGGTGAGCCATTGTACTCCTAGAATAATTTTAGCCCATCCCATGGGAATAACAAACATAGGAGAATTTAACATGTAGTATCCCATAGTGAGTTTAACACTATGGCATTTTCTAGAATAGTTGATGGTACCTCCATCTACAATCATGACCTAAAATTTTGGAGTTGGGTAAATGAAATAGTTCAAATGAGTAGCCAAATTACTATTGATGAAGTTGTGTGTATACCTATATTCAATCAACACAGTCACATTATGTTTCTTGATGAATCCCACCACCTTAAGAGTTTGAGGAGTACTAATACCTGAAAGGACATGATAGGAAATAGTAGGTTGAGAATCTTTAGACTCATCATCAGGTTCATCCAAACCTATACGTGAGGCCTCATCATCTTCATCATCCTCATTGGTTCCTTCAATGTAAATTAGCTTATTTTCAACACAATGATTTCCTTTAATCCATTTGTTATCACAATGAAAACATAAACCTTTTGCATTCTTCTTCTCAATTTGTTGAGGGGTCAATTTAGTAGGCTAAGGAAGTGATGGTTATGGGAAAATGCATTCACTAACATTAGTGAAAGGTAATCATTTAATTATCTCTTTTTCCTCTGCCATATGTGCCCTTGGGATGGTTTCAGATACTGAATTGGGACTAAACATGTGAACATCCAATTGGATGTTATCTTTGAGGCCACCCAAAAATAGGTTAGTCAAATTTTCCTCAGTGATGTTTGTTGCATATAAAGAGAGATTATAAAATTGATGAATATAATCCTTTTCAATCCATGTTTGGCATAGTTTAGCTAGCTGGATGAAGTAGTTTTTTGAGACATTATTATGATAATGGAGCTACAACTCCTCGTAAAATACTGACCAAGAAACTAGGAGACCCTTCTTTTTCTTTTGAGCACACAACCACCAATACCAAATAAACTGCTTAAGTACAAAATATAGAGAGGTTATAACCACCTTTTACAAACATGGAGTCTGATGTAGATCAAATAATTTTTCAATTTGAGTGATCCATATGAGTGGATCATTACAATCAAACTTGTGTAAGTCCACTTTTGGCAACATCAACTTTAGACCTAGATTGGCGGTGTGGTTGTTTGAAGGAGGAGAACCAAATGAGAGTGATAGAGGGTTATTTTTCAAATACTGAGCTAAAAAGTTTGAAAATTACCCAATTATTTGTTGCAATTGATCTTGCAAGCCATTCAGGTCCCCTCTCATCCTTGTGATGTCCCTTTTAATGGCATCGAGATCATCTCTCTGCACTATGCCATGTAACTCTAATTAAATTTGTTGACCTACCTCTAACATACATGGATCAAAAGTTTCAAACCCCATGTCATCCTTGTGAGGAGTTTGAGGAGTTTCTTGCCCTTGCACAAACCCGAGGAGGGTTTTAGACCCCCAAAAAAGTATATCGGTTGGTGTGACCATTACGATCACCTCACTAAGACAAATCTAATGACTGTTAATGTCTACAAGGGTGAACATTTTTAGCCTAAAAAGCGTACCAGAAGAATATACCGTTGTGATCATCTTATAGAGATGAATCCAACAACTGTTAATTTTCATAAGGTTAAAGATTTTCTAGACTTTTTTTTAAAAAAGTCCCTTTGAACAATACTACAAATATGGAAAAATTAAATTCTTCCTAGATTGCAAGTTATGTTTTTCGATCCTTTAACTCATAGGAGACCCACAACACTAGATTTGAAGGAAAAAGTCACCATAAAAACTTGCCAAAATCGAAGATTTAATACAACTTGTAATGAACTTACTTATATGTTTGCACAATAGAATATTATATCACATAAATAAGAGTAGAATATATATATCCACAACAAAAATTGACTGAAGAGAAAAATTCTTGATAAATATAACTAAACCACTTCAAGGGACAACCTCCACAACAATACAATAAGAACACAATTCATAATATGATTATTAAATACTAAACACTACCTTCTATATATACTCTACTTATCCATGGTTATTCCATAGGCCAACCTTACTAAGAGCATAGAGAAATGTGACAAGATAATATAAGAGGTATGTAAGCCATAAATCATCCACACATATCCCTAGACACGCCATAGGTTAAGGGTGGGCATTGAGATAATCCATGGGTGAATAATGGGAGTGGGATGGTAGATGTCACTTGAATAAGAACTTTGGGGACATAAGGTTGGGAACATGCACATTGGTGCTTATTAAATATAGACAATGGTTCAATATTAGTGAAATAAGAGTTGTACAGAAAGATTATATATTTATCTTACTTTAATGGGCTCTCTTTATTTTTACCAATTTGTTGACTCCATTTGATTATAACATTGATTGATTTAACAATGTATGAGAGATAACAAGCAATGACTACCATCATATACTATGCAATTAAATGAGTGAGATATTTATCCCTATTAAACATGATTTATTCCTTTGTAATTAATGTAAATATGATTTTAAGATTTTAACAATTAAAAAATCAAAAACCCTAAAAAGTTGAAACCTTAGGGAAAACTAGGGCTGCACAATAAGACTTAGAGTTTAGGGTCACCAAAATATTTAACCCTTTTTATGGTTAAGGGTGGGGGGATTAGCCTAATCAATTATGAAATAAGATATTCTAAAGCATGCCAATTAAGTATTTTAGATCTACTATATCATGATAAATATATTGAATTTGAGAATATGTTAAATACAAAAAAGTATAAGGTCAAACGATATTATGAAAGTAGTAATGTGAAGGATAAATAAAATTTAACCTATGTAATGATGCATAGGCATATCTAATAGTCACATGTGTGGAGGAAGTCAATTTGATGATTCACCTTGACTCATCAGATTTTGGAAATTAGCTTTTTGTTAGCTGGGATCCTAGTGTCAGACTACAAACACTAGTGCCAATGCTTTTATCCTAATTTTGATGCTTCTATTTGGCTCAAAATATAGATATATTTTTTGGAATAGTCAATTATGCCTATTAGGTTTCATTATCATCTTGCAAGTTATTAGTTTAGATCATGTGCATAGTTTCCTAGAATTAGTCTTTTGCTCAAAACCCTAGGTCATCTAATTTGGGCACATCACCTTAAAAAATAGGGGTTAGTAAGCTCAAGTAAACTCAACCTAAACTCAAATATTCTTCTATCAATGAACATTGCTTACATAACTATATGCTCTGAAGAGGGCCTCAAACCAATGTAGTTATCCCCCTTATGTGGGCTTGTGTGTGAACAAATACCCAATATGTTATATGCGAGTGCATTTAATGATCTAGCTTGTAACTTGATAAATATTGTTCATGGGTTGCTCTTTGAATGCTTCATACCTATAAGAATACAAATCCTATGACTAATTTCAAAATAAGGAAGAATAAGGTAGTATAACTTAGTTATGCAAATGATTTTTAGTAATGTAGTGTGAACTTGAGAAGTTATTTGCTATATCCTTTTAGATGGATAATGAATGACCCTTTATTTGTATATTTTCTAACCCTAAAAATCTATATTGAGGTTATCTAGAGTTAAATATGGCATAGATAACCTAAGGTACAATGGTGATGAACTATCTCTATAGTAGACCAATTAGATGCTAAACTCAAATATAACATATACTGAATTCACTAAACTGAGATAGGATAAAGATAGTAAGTAAAACTATGATAGATATGTAAATGATAAAGAATTAATGTACTTATTTGGTTTAGATGTTAACATAGTTCTAGATATGGAACAGATGGAAAGTAGACTAGAAGAGGATTATGAAATAATTGCCAAATTCTAGATTGGGTGCCTCTAGAGCTGTAGACATTAGCATAAGCCTAGGATGGTTGCATCAATGTTATTATCTAAACCCAATGTAGGTGTCATGTAAATAGTAATTACTAAAAAAGGATGTGACCACCTAGATGCTTATGGGTTTGTCTTCACCTTTGTTTTGGTGCATTTAGATTTGGATCATGGACTGTCACTCCTCATGAAATTACAAAACCCTGGTTCTTCATCTTCTTAATGACCTTAGAAAAAATGGGACAATGGACACACGGTGTCAAGCTAACCCCAAAGACCCCTTTGTAAAATGAAAGATGCCTACATAGTTAATACTCTGAAAAGGGCCTTAGACTAATGTAGTTCTCTCCTACATGTTGGCTTGTGTGTGAATCATGCAATATGTGAAAAATAAGTACAACAATGACCTAGCTTGTAACTTGGCAACTATAGCTCTTAGGCTCCTCCTTAAGTACTTCAAACCAGTGTATGTGTTGTTCTTATGACTAATATGAGAATAGGATAAAATAGGAAATATTTGATTTATCGAGTGCTTGATTAAGTACTTTTTATAAGTTACCTTGGTCTATGCTAGGTTTTTCCAGGTGAGGAATGAATGATGAATGATCTTGTATTTATATCAATAGATTGTAGAATTAACTCTCATTAAAGCACTTAGGCTAACCATTAGAGTACCTTTTTTTTCAAATTGGATGACTTTAGGGCATTGGAGACTTACGTCAGAGTAGGACACTTGTGTCGACATAGGTATCTATTTTGGACACTAGTATTTAGGAAAAAATGTAGGTACAGGCTTAAAATGTGTAGAGGTGGAAGATAATCAGGTTTTAAGCATTATGGGCAAGATAGGAGGTATGGGTCATGAAAATAATATTGGTCAAACCAAGAGATATGTCAGGGGGAATAAAATAAAGTAGATGCGATATTTATGAAAGTGGGAAAGGTCTATAATTGAGAGGAATAACCAAGGTCTAAGTTTGATAAGTCTTTAAGAATAAGGTGTTATATAATCCATAAATATCTACTTTTTCACCTAAATTTAATAAAGAAATTGTTGGTTTAAAGGAGAAGAAATGTGTACTTGGATGTGTATAACACACCTTGACTTTGCTTGAGTCCATCTCAAGTGCTTTGTTGGTGATTGACCTATGTATCGATGCAACCGCCTTGCCTACTGACAAGTTGATTTGAAAGATGTATCATTCTAAGGATAAAAAACTGATATTAGGACAAATATATAAAAATCTATAAAGTCCATATATCTAAGGAGATAGAGGGAGATTGGAAGGCACATGCCCCCAACCTTATACAAAATGTAAGTTGTCACCTGACAATTGAGATTAACTCAACCATGCAACCCAATAATACTTGTAACCTGGTGAGCATGAGTGAACAAAGTCAACTCATACTATCAAATGGTGAGACTGGATGATGCAATCAAGTCCAAAATGAAAACATGGCAAGATTGAGTGATTTAATCACCTCAACCATACCAAAAGTGAACCAAATACTATAGTAGATTGGCTCAATACAGTCCATAAAATTCCATCCTAGTGAGTGACGATAGTCCCTGAGAGTGTTTTGAAATCTAAAATTGATTTAGATTTTATAATATTAGGTGCACATTGCATAACATATGCACCTTAGATATGTCTTGTGCTAAAACTATGTATAACAATGGTACCAATGTGTAAAATTGTGCCACAATTATGAATCTGAATCATGTAACTATGTGTTTTGGCTAATTTGGAAATTGTTTAAATGTGGGTAGCATGTTAGCATAACATGCCCCTCTATAGATGGAGAAATCTGAAAACTAAAATAAGTACCAATGAGGAAGACATGTTTTTAAAGCATGCTCCCACTGAATTTGGGTGTGTTGAATACTTAATGAGTGTGGATAACATGCTTCCAAAGCATGCTCCCACTGAATCTGAAAATTGTGCCAAATGTGAATAAGTGTGGAGATTATACTTCCAGAGCATGGCCCCATTAAATTTAAAACTATGAATGTGTGGAACCATGTATATGTGACATGCCCCCATTGAATCTAAAAAATGTGTCAAATGTGGAGAACATGCCTTTATGACCTGACCCACTGATATGCCCCCACTTTGAGGTGAGGAAAGAACATAAACTGATAGTTACCTCACCTCAAAAGGATAAGACAACTTTATAATATATGAATGGAACCATGTAGCATATAAAAGAATATGTCTAAGTAAATGTAACATTGAAGTGCATAGAACAATGTGATCACATGAAGGCCTAAAATTCATGATAAATATCATGGAAATATCTAGATAGTAACAATATAAGTTCAATAATCAAACAAGCACACATACATGAGCACTCAAAAGCAAGTCAAAATATAAGGGTCCTAGGAGATTGAAAACAAGGGGCATGTTTAAATGTCACATAATCAAATGGACGTAACTTAGTCAAATATCCACAAAAGTAATAATGACATGTTCAAATGTCCATACAAAAAACAATGACATATTCAAATGTCAAAGAAAACATGCATAGGTATGGGGGCCACAATGAAAAGAGCATATTCAAATGCTCAAATAAGCAAGATAATATGTAACATCCCCATTGGTATTTACTTAGAATAACATGATAATTTTTTTAATTTAAATTTACATATTCTTTCATTATATTTCACCACAAAAATATAATTAGTGATCCAAGTATAACACACTAAGTATGTTAAATATAAAATAAACAAGTAACATCTACTTGTTACTGATCACTAACATCATATAAAACAAAACATAACTGAATATAGAAAGTAATTACTGATTTCTAGCCATGGTTGGTACAATAATACATCCACTGTTGTCAATGTATGATGAATAAATAATTAGATTTTACCAAGAGTAATGTTTCAATAATAATAAATATAATACAAGATACAAAATACAAAGCTTTGCGGAGCATAAGTTTCCCGAACCCCAGTATCTAAGGTAATCTCAAGTGCAGTCTCTAAATAAGTGTTATTGTGTAGAGAGAGAGCATCATCCGAGCACTTTTCCACGTCAACCATGGGCCATCGATCCCCCACACAATCCCCCATTAGGGAATGACCCTCCCTTCAAAAATGGGTAGATAGTGATGGTGCGGAAATCTAGAGAGACAATGTTGTGTACTCATGTGTGCTGTAAGATTTCTAAAACATGATGTGTACCATAAAGAAATATTTTCTAACATGATATTGCACAAACATGTAAATCATACATGTGAAATGACAATGTTTAACTAAACATTACTTTGGTCAAAGTTTTTAATAGTTATTGATATCTAGAATCAGTTAAATTCATACACATCAATTGATTGGATTACCTTCATCTGGTATTGGCGATGCTAAGTAAGCTAGTGAAGTCCATCTCACTACTTAATTAGTACCAACAATTTGAGATTTGGTTAATATAAATATAACCAACATATTCATACCAATTACTTCCTAATAGCAAGCATAAAACATACTAAATACAAGATAATCAGAATACATACATTTAGTCCATTAAACACATGAATGAATCTCAACTATATTATTTATCCCATAAATAATAAGCACAACAAGTACAATTTATAATAACCAAATATAGTATATATATATTTAGAATACACATTTCAAATTTTCGTAATTAAATTTAAATGTAGTACATTCTAAGATAAATAACAATATCATAGTCTAATATTTTTATGCACACATTTCTCGATTACAAACAACCAGTCAAAATAATTTCAAAGATCAAATCATTCATAAACAAAAACTAAATCTTTCATTTGTACAACTTGTTGTACTTTTTGGAGGTTGTATGCATATAATTATAGTGTCTTATCCCTCAGGATTATGTGACTTAGTTTAATAGTCAATAAGATATAATTATAGGCATGCATCCCAATGTACAAATATAAGCTATATATGTATACAATTACCTAAGTTCCTATATATATATATATATATATATATATATATATATATATATATATATATATTTCATATATTTATGCACCTTGCATAATATATACCACATAATTTATATGTTCTAGTACACAAATATTGTTCTATCACACTAACAATAACCTCCATTCTTTTTATAAAACTTCATGTGTTTCAAACAAACATTTTTAACTATTCATGAAATAGCAATCAATATCTTGCATAGGATCCCAACATTTCCAATCCCCTATTTTATTCACTCATTTCATTTTAAAAGTCATAATCCAATTATGATAAATCCCATATAGATGTATATTCCTGCCATAGTTTATTTATTGAATGTTTATACTATTTTTGAGTTTTTATAAGTACCAAATAACTCAAATCGACATCTATTACCAAATCACTGTGAACCATATAATAACAAACCTTACATAATTTATATACGTGTTCAAACAATGCAAATAGTTCACATATTTCCTTTTGAGCTTGACATTGTCAACTTATTTGTAAATAAAACTCATAAGCTTAAAGACTCCAAATATGCTACAGGTTTCTTAATGGAACTTGTTCTTAATACCCTTCCATCTAAATGATATACAATCATATAACCCTGCTTATATATATGTGAGAATCATGTTATTCTATTTCCTAATTTGACACTATTAATCACTAAATGCATATGTTATTAATTATCCAGATAACCTATATCAGTCACTTCTTATAACACAAAATTATTTACTAAGAATACATAGTCAGTATATAACTTATTCATTTACTATTTCTATTCAAAGACAGTTCCAAATATTTTCCTTCAACCTAAGTGTAGACACCAGAAATCCACACACTATGATTTTGAGTGTTGAAGCACCCTTGGACCCCCTTGGGACCAATCTAACCCTTTGACCCCTAACCAAACCTAATTCATAGTTAGTTTGACCAAAATGACTTAACCTAGCTTTTACCCAATCTGACCCTTCACCCTTGACCACCAATGATCAGGATGAATGCTGATGATCACCTTGTCCATCGATGGTTATGGTCCACCTCCTTAACCACCAACATGCAAGCCATCTACCTTGCTTTTCTAAATATAACCCATCTAAATTTGCATGCGATCCATTACATGAGTGAGTTATAATTAGGAAGCCTAGTTCATGTTTTATTGTAACTCTCTTACCTTGTTTATAAGAAGAGAGAAATAGGGAGGTGAAATGGATATGCAATTGTCATCAAGAGCTTGTGCATGCAGAGTTCCTTTGTTTTACAGGTCAATCATCATCAACAATCTAACGATCTAGCCTTCATGTCAGAGAACTAACTTATCAACGTAACTCTGCCAAAATTCCAAGCACTGTTACTCTATCAAAATCACATCAGACTCTACCAATGAGTCAACCACCTCAATCGATTACCCGATCAACTTTATACAAGATAAGTACTTGTTTTTTGATATTCAATTACTTCATTTGCCTTTTGTACTCAACCCAACATCAACCCATCTCCTAGAATCTCACTTTACGATCCCATCAATCAACCATTTATCAACACCAGATCTACACATAGTAACCATCAATGGCTATCTCAACTGTCGATGGTTTGTTCAATCACCGATGATCACCTTGACCACCGATGGTCACCTTAACCACTGACAGTTAGCCCAACCATCGATGGTCACTGTGGCAGTAAATTCTAGCAAGCTATTTTCACCTACCTACCCCTAATCAAATCTGATTTTCTATGTCTCTACTTGTTCACGTACCCCTTTTTGATTTTTTAAAGCAAACCCCAATCATCTAGCACTAGTATTAATTAACTTATCACTATTTTAATCATTTATAGTCTATTTTTTTAAGCAAGTATATCTTATGTTTAATTTCAATATTTTTTGGTTTTTGATGGAAGTACTTTCTATTCTATTTATAAACTTAATTGTTTAAAACATGTGGATTGACAGCCCTCGAGGAAGCTCTTGCTTCTGGGATCTAGTTATCGTTAGGTAATTCACTCAACTATCTATCTAACAAACAAATTTGCTTTAGTGTTTTCTTATCTGTAGGTCATCCTCCCAAGCCAAAGAGGTTTCCTTCACAATATTTTGATTCAATGTGTGCACAATCAAATAGGTTTTTCAATCATACCCTTAGTTTCTTCTTTTCCCTTTCTAAAATAATAAGCTAAAATTCATTGAAATATTCTGGCAAGCCTGGTGGGACCTTGAGTCTTTACTTTGGATTTCTTTTCTTTGCATTTATATGTTTTTCTCTCTATCTATGCTCATTAACAAAATTGAAATCTCTTTGGGTTTAAAATTAAGTGCATACATCGACTGCTTGCAGATTTAGCTCACATAGTTTAACTTAAAATAAAGTAATCTATCGTAGATTCACTATTTGTTGAACACACTAAACCAAACCACTTTCATCAATTAAATATCAAACAAACTTGAGACAAGGCCCGACTAGGATTTCATCACCTAGTGGTAACCTTACCCTTTCTCGGTGATCCTACTTGTAGGTCATTACCAAGGGGAGAACCAACTCAGCTCTTTGGTTGAGTATAAACTCTGAAAATCAATATATTTTGGCTAAGCACCCAACACCTTTATCACTATGGTGTGTGAAGTGAGGGGGTAGGCCCCAATACTAAGCCACGTATTGATTCTAATATAGATTCCTTTTGAGTGCCTAAACAACCTAAAACCATCCATAGATTTCCTCTCTAGTACCCACTCTACAAGCCAATTTTAGTCACACAACTTTTTAAGTTATAAGCCAAAAGTGAGATTAATAAAAACTCTAGGGCTTAATATATTTCTTAGATTGCAATTTGATTTCTTTGATTATTTATTGTCTTCTCTTTATTTGAGTTGTGATATTGTTTGTGTATTTTCTCTCCCTTACCTTGGATGGTTCTCACTCACCAACAATGAAGGAACCTTGTAGAGCAAAATCCATCACCAAACCAACCTACCTCTTCATCCATGGATTACATCTCTAAACCAATAGATTCTCCTCATCCCCCAAGAAGTCTTACTTTCCCTCGAGAGGTTCCCCAAGGAGATGCACATCTTGCCACCTTCTTAGATAACAATCTCGTGGCCCTACAACATTAGCTTATAATCATGTCTTACCATACCCTGACTTCGACGCCACCCATAGATATACCTTATGGCATGCCTCTCCACCTCATGGAGAGCACCTCTATTACCATAGTTACAACCCAACCATTGACTATTCAAACCTCCTCATCCACAAATAATCCCCTTAAGACTACTATAAACAAGCAACCAACCTAAAATACGAATGCCCTTATACCTTTCACTGCTACCAACAACTCTTCTGCCTTAAGAACAAGCCAACCTCTAGCCACCTACACTCCTTACACTATGGGGGTGCCTACCTCTAACACTACCAACTTTCCCTCAACTACCCCCAATCTGTCAACCACTACTCTGCTTCAAAGTCTTATGGTGTCCATACCCTTCACCTTACCATCAATCAGTACAAGTGTCACCACCCTTCCATCAGTTACCAACCTAACTACCGCTCCTATCCAATAAACACCCCTAATAATGAACCTAGGCTACATGGCTAACCTACAAGGGCATGTAACCTTACCCACTACACAACCACCTGCATCTACCCACCTTTATATACCTTCGACCTAACCATTGACATCTATGTACCAATATATGGCAGCATCCCAACCTTCTACCCACTATCAATATATCACCCAACCCCCACAATAGTATGCATCTTACAACCTTTTGGGTGCACAACCCTAAGCTGACCTAATGAAGATGCTTATGGATAAGATAACCACCTTAGAGTCATCCATCTTAGCTAATCACAACATCTTGTCATATGACTAAATCTGTAGTGAGCCCATCCATATATACGTACCTATTAGGTCGTGTCCCCCCTAATGTGAATTTCCCAACTTATCTAAATTCCAAAGTAAGGAGGATCCCCAAGAACACCTTAGGGCATTTAAGCATGCTTATTATCTGATTACCTACGATGATCCCTCCTCTAAAACTTCCCCATGTCCCTAGCTGGTCCGTCATTGGATTGGTATAGTGCCATGCCCAAACACTCCCTCTTTTCCTTTACCTAGTTGGCTCAAACTTTCTTGGACCACTTCTTGATCAATATCTCCAAGAAAATTTTTATCACCAAACTCTACTCTATCTGGTAGTTTCAGGATGAATCCATTGCCAATTTTATAGCTCGTTAGAGTGCCTTAATTAACCAACTTTCATTTTCCTTACCTCAACTTGAACTTATAGAGCTCTTTGCTCGGGCATGTGACAAGCATATCTCCTCTACACTGCATGTCCAAAGCTTCTAAACCTTTAATGAAGCTTTTACCATGATGTGTAAGTTAGAGAATAGAGTCATTGACAAAAGAAAGCTAAAATTGAAAAATAAGAACTCCACCTACAAAACTAATGAGGCCTCTTCTTCCAAACTAAACAATCAGTCCAGTGCCAATACCATGGGCAAAGGAACCATGAATGTAGTTGTCCTTAAAGTTGATCCTCCACCATCTATCAACTAACCAAATTCCTCTAGTTCCTCAATGAAAAACATGAGGAACCATAACTATAACAACTATAAGCAATTCGCTCCACTCATAGAATATTATGCTTCAATCTTGGAGAAGTTATTAAAAGCTAATATCATTCAACTTCATCCTATTAAACCTCCTTAGAAATTTGATTCTTCTCATCCTATACCTAGTTGGTACAATGAGAATGATCTATGTGCCTTCCATCGGGTAATAGGACATGACATTAGTAGGTGCAATACCTTTAAGAGCCTTATCCAATCCCTCATTGACAAGGGGGAGCTCGTATTGGACAACCCCAATGCACCATCAAACCAAGCCCTTGATATATTTAGGAAAACTTTCCCAAACCATGCTCCTACTAAGAATGAGAGTAACTAGGTCGAGTGTTCTCATGATGCCCATACGGTCAATATGGTCCTTGATGCACTCATTACTGAAACATCTAGTACCCAATCCTCTGATTCTCCACCTTTTCCATCTACTAAGGTAATGGAGTCACCTTCCCTTCCTTTAAAAACCCAAATCAAGGAAATGTTATCTTCTTCCCCTCCACTTATTAAGGTGGTGGAGCCCTTAACCAATCTTTCAACTGATATACCAGAACAACCAATCGTCACTGCCTTACCTTTACCTTTAACTACCGAGCAACTCACTCCTCCCTCATAAGTCATTCCCAAGGAGGAAGTCCCTATGTCCACTCTTCCCGTGGAGGATCCACCTATCTCAACCTCACATCCTTTATTTGAGGAAGAGGACAAGGTTACCATCTCTTTTTCCCAACTGATGGGTTTATCCTTTAAACCCACTACCCAAGGAACCAAACTGATCTATAAACCATTCTCTAGACTAGTCCAGAGATTGGAGTTTATTTCCAAACCCAACTTAGACTAGGCTACCTTTTGGTAGCAACTAGGCCTCCCTTACATTACCAAACTAGAACCTCCAACCTTTTATTTGGTGGACCAACCCCTCACCTCTATTGACCAACCTATTGCTATATTTACGCTACCAACCAAAACCCTTACCCAATCACACAAAAACTCTACCAAACCAACCAATCTCAACCACCTAAGTCAACTAAGACCTAAATATCTAAATAAACTTATAGCATCATAACCAAATCAACCAAAAGACTTGGTGCCTTCCCTATGCCATGCCTTAATCACCCATCCATGAAAGTGGACCTAAGACCTTCAAACCCAGCGACCAAGTGCCAAACCAAAACAACTAAGGAAGTAAAGCCTCCTAAAGGCTTGAATCCCCAAATTTTACCTCCTTTAACCGTGCCCTCCATTTTGGGACCTCATCCCTCTACCTTGAGCAAGAAGCCCATTATCTCTACCAAAACTCCACTACTTTTTTTGGTTACACCTTCGTAGTTGCTTTTTAACACACCTCTCTTCACGATGCCAACAATACCCAAGCTACCTACCTTTCAATCTTCCACCTCTAGCTCATCAACATCCTTATCTAAACCAAAGCCATCAACCAAGCACACCGCCTTACCTAAGGCACCTACACCAAACCTGCTTCCAAACAACTTTTTGCCTCAACAACCAAAACCAAGACTGCTAATCCTTTACCACCCTTAGTTGAATCCTACTTGACCATTTTGCATTGGTTATTGTAAACTTCTTGTTTAACCTTACCTCCCAACAGACCCTTTAACCCCTTGTTTCAAAACTTGTTTGCTATAATGGCCATCGAGTGTGTTCTTATCATAAGACACCCGACCATGACACAGAGAATTGTAAAGCTCTCTAAATCATTATCCACCAAATTTACAATGAGGATGATCTATTAATAGATGAACCTCCCATGATCCCTATACCAATCTCACTAAAAACCACACCTACCCAACACTTACCTACTCCTCTACTCTCACTTTAGAGTGAAGGTGAGTCTAACCCATCTCTTACCCCAATACCATCTCCTATTCATACTATCAATGTGGTCACGAGATCACAACATAAGGACAAGGGGAAGGCTAAGGTTTCCATTCCATGGACGTATCCATCCTCCACCTCCCAACCAACTCAAACCCATCCATCTCCATCTTCAACCAAACCCAAGCTATCTATTTTAGGTGCCTCCCATTCTAACCCCTCATAATCCATTAGGAGAGTTATCCTCAAGCAACTTCACCAGACCCCAATCAAGATGAGCTTATATGAGTTGATCTCTACCTCCCCTCACCAATGCCAAGCACTAATAGAGGCTTTGTAATCCATAGAGGTCTAGCTTGAAGATCCCCAACCCCTGATAACCTTTGTTGGTGCTTTTCAAATTTCTAACCTTGTTACTTTTAAGGATTCAGAAATACCCTCTATCAATCTAGATGACCCAGATCCCCCTCTCTTTATTAATACTTACATCAACCAAACCCATATTAAATGGGTCATGATTAATGGGGGAGCTAGCATTAACATCATATCCTCCCTTGCCTATAACCAACTCAACATACTCGAGAATGTCATGTTCAAAACCTTGACAATTCTTCGATTATGCATTGATACCATAGCCACTACCTTGGGAACTATTGTCCTTCATATCTGTCTAGGACCTCGTACTATCTCCAAACTTTTTTATGTAGTGTAAGGTGAATTCAAATACAACATTTTATTGGGATGACCCTGGATCCGCTCCATGGGTTGCATCCCCTCCACCCTTCATCATTACATCAAGTTTGAGTATGAAGGCCATTCCATCACCATCCAAGCTAACCCAAGCCCTTTCTTGACATGCAACATGACCTATTTCCCCAAAAATGTCCTCATGCCCCCATCCAACACACCCTTAGTAGCTCGAGACTAACATTTAACCACAAAAGTGGATGTCATATCCCCTTACACCAATGAGGCATCCACTAGTTCCTGTATCCCTTCAAATGAAATCCCCACCATGGACCCTTTGGAATCAATGTTCCATCATCTTTCACTAGGGGAATATCTCCTTTTAGCCCTTGACACTTTCCCTACTCCTCAAGAGTATGGGAAACTTAACCATCAACTGGGATATGACCCCAACATCAAAAATATTATTCTTTTTGGACCTCCCTACTATTGGACATGTTTTTTCTATGGGGGACTTGATAAACCCCTTGGTGCTTCTACCACCTCTCATCCACCTCAACTATTCACCACCGATTTCTATTACCTAGATAAATTGAGCTTCGCCAAGACATACTTCCATTGATGTACTTGGAAAGGCTTTGGTTTTGGGCGATATGAGCATGCACCATATGAGTTAGTCTCCATTGAGACCAAGAAACCTCACAAGATGTATGGCCTTGGTTTCATCCTACCCAATAGGAAGCAACCCAAACCACCTACCACCACCATTATTTAGGAAGATAGCCCTTCCTCACCCACCTCTCCTTTGTCTGCATGTGAGGATGATGACATCATCCCACATAACTTTTTTTTTTGTCAACATGATCAACCTTGGACCCTTGACTTATCAAAAGGATGGGGTGACCATAACCATCCCTTTGACCCAACCTAAGATGATAGGGGATGACCCCTTACCATTAATACTATTCAATGTCAAGATGATGATTCCATTCTCACCTACCTTGGCGTCCTAGATTCTTTCTTCCATAAATCCCTTCCTCTCAAGACCTTGATTATGTTGAATGAATCCACCATGGATATCAACTTGGGCACTCTAGACAACCCCCACATTGTCAAAATTGGCCAATCGTTGAATTTTGAGGAACTTCAAGACTTCCCCTCTTTCCTCAGAGACCATAGCATAACATTTGCCTAATCTTATAGTGATATACCTGGGATTGACCATGTTATTACCACCCATAACATAGTCACTAACCATGATGCCAAGCCTGTAAAGCAAAAGCTTTGATGTATGCACCCTCACATAACCCTTATTATCAAAGAAGAGCTTCAACACCTTCTATCTATCAACTTTATTCAACCCATTGACTATCCCCAATGGGTCTCGAATGTTGTACCTATCACCAAAGCCATAGGGGGACTATGCATTTGTGTGGACTTTTGTGACCTCAACCTCACTTGCCTTAAAGATGATTTTCCTATACCAAACATTGACCAGCTAGTCGATCTTACAACTGGCTATGAGATGTTATCTCACATGAACATATTCTTAGGATACAATTAGATCTTAATTGCTCATAAAGATTAGCACAAGACTACCTTTACCACCCTTTAGGTAACCTTTTGCTATAGAGTCATGCCTTTCAAGCTAAAGAACATTGGTGCAACCTACCAACATGGCATGAGCTATATCTTCCATGACCTTATCCATAAGATTGTAGAGGACTATGTGGACAACCTTATTGGAAAATCCAAACTCTGAAAAGACCATTTAATTGTTCTCAAGATCATATTTGAGTGGCTTATCCATTACCATGTCTACCTAAACCCGAAGAAGTGCATTTTTGGGGTCTTGTCAGGAAAGCTTCTTGGATTCATCATCTCCCTTTGTGGAATTGAAGTTGATCCCTCCAAGATCAATGCAATCCTTGACATACTACCTCCCATCAACCTTAAGCATCTTCGTAGCTTGCAAGGGAAGATTCAATCTATTCATCATTTTATCTCCTAGCTTTCGGATTGATGCCAACCTTTCCACCACCTTCTAAAGAAGGATGTCTCTTTTAAGTGGAATATCGTTTGTCAAAAGGCTTTTAATTCACTCCAAAAGTAACTTTTGTCTTTACCTATCCTCACCTCTCTCAAGGATGACCAACCTTTCTACCTTTATATCTCTACTACTGACCACTCCTTAGGGGCAATGCTTGCTCATCGAGATGAGAAACATAGAGAGCAAGTCGTCTACTACATTAGCCACTCGCTTGTAGAGTATGAAACTTAGTATTCCCATACTAAGAAGCTTTGGTTAGCTTTACTCTTTGTGGCCACCAAACTTTGCCACTACCTTCTTAACCATAAAACCCATGTCATAACCAACACTGACCCACTCAAGTACATGCACTCCAAGTCATACCAAAACCAATTAATGGTTAGGTGGCTCATGATTTTAGCAGAGTTTGACCTTGAGTTCCTTCAACAAAAGTCAATTAAGAGGCAAGTCATTATTGATCAACTAATTGAGGCACCGTTAGTAGATAACCAAGCTCCTCCTCCTAAGTTCCTTGATGAGTCCATCATGACCCTCTCTCAGGTAGACTTCACCTACCAACTCACCATGTTTTTTGACATATCAAAATGTCAACATGGTGAGAGAGCTAGTATCACCCTTATTCCCTTTGACGGTGAGCCTCTTCTTTTATCCTTCAATCTTGATTTTGAATGTACCAATAATATCACTGAATATGAAGCCCTAATCATAGGCCTTTAAATTGCCTTGGCCCTAGGAGTCAAAATGATCAACATCTTTAGTGACTCCCAACTTGTGGTCAATCAAATCAATGGCTTTTATTAGTGTAAGAATGATGTTCTACAATAGTATAAATAACTAGTTAACAAACTCTTAACATCATTTAAACACTATCGAATCAAGTCAACCCTATGATCTACCAATAAGTTCATCAACACCATGGCTTCCCTCACCTCTTAAATCCCATCTATACCTTCTAACTATAAGTTATCCATCATTATCCATAGATTTACCCAACCTTCCTATATCAAACCGGATTTTCCCACCATTTTTAATGTGGAGGAAACACAACCTGACCTTTGGTATTGGCAGACCTTCGACTACATCAACCTTGCCATCATTCCTTCTGGCCTTTCCTAGAATGCTCGAAGAACCCCAGAGTACCTCACACTACACCATTCTAGGAGGAATTCATTATAAATATAGCTTTGATGGCCTCCTTTTCTGTTGCCTACGTAGTCACAAAGCTTCTCATGTTATCAAGAAAACACATGATGGTATATGTGGGGGACACTTTAATGGCCTCATTGTAGCCAAACACATCCTTCGTCTAGGTTATTATTGGCCTACCCTTAACCAAGACTGCTGTGATTATGTGAAAAAGTGTGTTAAGTGTCAACAACATGCCAATTTGCATCACATGCCTAGCCATAGTCTTTGAGTTTCCTCTAATTTATGGCCCTTTTTGCAATGTGGTGTAGACATTATTGGTGAAATTACCCCCCACTCCTCACAATGACACCATTCTATCATCACTGTGACCAAATATTTTACCAAGTGGGTAGAGGCTCTTCCTCTAGTCTCGACCAAGGTAGAGAAGATTGTTGACTTTATCAACCATCACATCATCTACCATTTTGGTGTTCCATATAAGATTATCACTAATAATGGTAATTATTTTCAGAAAAAGCAAGTCCACGGTCTATGTGATGCATTTGGAATAAAGTTAAGCTTTTCCTTGCCTTATCACCCTCAAGTGAATGGACAAGCCAAAGCCTCTAACAAAACACTCAATAACATACTAACTAAAATGGTCAATACATCTATTTAGGATTGGCATTTACACATGCCCTTTGCCTTACAGGCATATCGTACTATCATTAGGACCCTTATAGGTGCTACCCCCTTCTCTCTTATGTTTGGAACAAAGGTCATCTTGCCTCTTAAAGTCCAAATCCCATCTCTTTGAATCTATTTACAAGAGATTATTTCTTAGGATGATTATCATCAACACCATTTAACTTAGATCGAACTACTTGATAAACGTCATTTAGTATCCCTTATCGATCTCCATGTCTATCAAGACTGCATCAAGTGTGCCTATAATAAATATCTTAAAGTGCATGACTTCAACATTGGTGACCTCATCCTAAATGAAAACCAAAATGTCACCAATATGGAGAAAAGTAAGCGAGGTAAGTCTGCTTTCAATTGGCTTGAATCCTACATCATAACCCATAAGTATGGATCAGGAGCTTACTGATTATCCGCTCTTGAAGGCCACCTAGAGCCTCAGCCCCTCAATGCTTCACATCTACATCTATTTTTTTGTTAAGAAGGATCAAGTTCACCTTTTTTTTTAACTTAAGCTCATCCCTTGCTATCTACCCACATTATCTCTATCTCTTTTAGGGGCAACTAATTAAAACTGAATCGTGTGATATTTCATCACAATAATAACCTAATCTTGAATAATGGGTACCATGGCTCTACCCATGGCATGATTCTCATGGTACTTTCCACCCCTCAAAAGATGGATTCCCATGATCATTGTCACCTAAACCTCTTCACACCTAATCAACCTTATGTGTTTTTAGTCTTGCCTTCATAAAGGTGTACCTTTAAGTCTATATAAGCATGTCTATGTTAAGAAAAATCAAATAAGCAAAAGTAAAGTCCACACCAATAGAAATCATGTGTCATTCTTAGCATTCACACACTGCTCCCTCGAAGGACATCCGCATAAGCATATGTAAAATTGCACAAAAAGACTTCTCCCTTGAAGGATAACTATCAAAAAGCCTTGAATAAAATAGGTAAAACTTAGACCACTCCCTCAAAGGATGGCTACATAAAGCATTTGTCAAAAGCATAGCAATTTCTTGGAAGCTTCCCGCATCGTTTAACTTCCCTTAAGCAATAACAAAGCAAAATACTCGTTATCACAATCTAAACAACACCAAACTAATCTTGAAAGCCACAATTAGCTCTCAAGTGGCATAATAAGATGAAATTTGTAATCAAATTCATAAATATACTTCTCGCATTGATCAGTCTACATAATTTGGCATAGACTTGTTTATACTGACTCTTTAGACACTGACAAAAGAGGCATGTTAATCTCACAAGAAGGTTTCATTTTCATATATCTCCCCTTTACTCACTATAAGCAAGGGATTTTTGAGCTTACTTAACATTATGTGGTTAAGATACCTTTTTACTAACCAACGAGCGCTAATGTGAAGCATTTGAAGGGCTTATGTTCATTAAGCCACTCCAAGTTCAATTTTTTCTAGTCCTTGTCAAAGAAGAAACATCATGCCCTCTGTTAGGTTGTGGAGCTAAAAGCTTCCTGATGCAGACACGGAGGAGGTTGCAGGAGAGTTGCTGAGTGTTAGAGACACCGGTGTCGGTCAGGCCAACCGACGTCGGCAAGATAGGGCAGGAAGGCAACCGACGTCGGCAAGATAGGGTAGGAAGGCAACCGACGTCGGTTAGAGATCGGCCGGCGTCGGCGACCCCCAGGCGGACAGGGACCGGCGTCGGTCGCCTGTGTGGTTCGGACTGCATTTATTACGGGCAGTTAGCTAACGAACCAAGTGTTTGCATGATCAGGGCTAATTATAGACTGAGAGCTGCAGATCTAATTATTGTAATTAGATGTCTAATTATTGTTTGGATGAGATCTATATAATAGACTCATGGTTGTATTGGAAAAGTGTGCTAGGGAGTAAGAGAGCATAATTATATACTCCTTCTGTGTGTGAGGTAGAGCAATGGTGCGTTCCTCCTAGTGCCTCAGTACCAGGTGTGTTGGTGCTGGATTGGAGAGCCAGCTAGGTTCTTCAGGAGTGTAGGATCTTGGTCACAGTTGCATGGCCTATATAGGAGATCTACATGGTAAGTAAGATCGTTGATCTGTAGGTGTATGTGTGTGCAAGGTCGAGGTTCACAGGTGAGTAGAACTGTTATTTGATTTGCAGGTGTGCAAGGTCATATAGACAGCAACACAACAGGGAGCAGTATCAGGCAGGATCTACTTGGAGTACAGGTGTGTACTCAGATAGAGCAAAGAGGAAGGCAAGGAAGTTCCTTCCATAAGTATGGTCTGTTGAAGTGCAGGTTATTGCAGGTTCATGGGAGATCTACTTGAAGTACCTTGAGTACTTGTGGAGCACGTGGAGTGCTTGTGGAGTGCGTGGAGCACTTGTGGCGTGCGTGGAGCACGGGAGGTGAACACCAACTCTGTATTTGAGTTGGGTGTTGGGACCTGTGAGAGGGAGAGCTTTGGGGAGAAGAATTACTGTTCACTTGAGGTGTGGGAAACCTCTGTAAGGTGGTGGAGAAGAAGTGGCATCTTCTTTATTGTATTCTTTTCTGTATAAAGTATTAATACAATTGGTGTATTATCTCTCATATGTTGTGTTATTCTGAATTCTAGTTACTTGGTGAATCTGGTTATTTCCGCATATTATTGTTGCTTGGTATTTGGTAATCAATTGTATGCTTCCGGTGTTCCGCATTCCTGACAAGTGGTATCAGAGCCTTGGTTGTAGGTTCTTGAGCTTGATACCAACAAGTGGTATCAGAGCTAAGGTTGCAGGAAGCAGGGTTGTGTTTGGTTACAGGGCACTCTCAGGGGTTTCTGATCGAGTGGGAGTAGAGCAACGGCAGATCAAAGTAAGCTAAGAATGGAGGAGTTGAAAAGCACAGATGGTTACTCACGGTCCGATGGAAAGAAAGAGCAGGTAAAAGAACATTGTTGGTTGGTAGCAGATCAGCATGAAGAAACTGAAGATACAGATGTAGCAGGTGTTGTTGCACAGGATGTGTTTGCAGGTTTCTTGGATAAAGTTGAATCTTGGATAAAAGATTCGGTTGCCTCTTTCCATGCAGCCCCAGGTAGAGGAGCTGGTAAGCCTTGCCAAAGAATTGGCAAAGGGGAAGTGAAGCTGAAATTGCAGGCGGCCAACACACAGGTGTTGATGAAGGTCATGCAGGTCCTAGGTCTGGAGATATGGCTAATTTCTTCAGAAAGATTGGGTGATGAGAGATGCACAAGAACTCTCACAGTGGATGCACTTGAATTAGCTGGTGGTAAGAAAATAGGTATACTTTATCTACTTGTTTATATTACTGATTCTTCTTCCGTTGCGGAGACGTGGCTTCGTAGGCTTGGTCACATGAGCAGGAAGGAGATGCATGTTCTTAAGCGGAAGACAGATATATTTGATAGGCTTAAGAACTGGAAAGCCTTGGTGTTCTTGGAGGAGATGGTGGACAGAGTTCAGTGGATGAGGCTGGATACATCTGAGCAGAGCAGTTTGGACATGTGTTTTGATCCAAAGGAGCTCGCAGGTAAAAAGTCATCACTCACAGGTGAACACAGACACCGATGTCGGTCAGGAGGAACCGGCGTCGAACAGACAGGTGCCGATGTCGGTCATGTGCAGATCGAAGCCGACGATGTCGGGCAGGGTAAGACCGACGTCGGTCATGGGACCGACGTCGGCAGTATGTAAGACCGATGTCGGTTAGGAGGACCGACATCGGCAGCAGGGACACCAGTGCTGGCAGGTTGGTAGTCAGGTACAGACGCATGGAACCGACGTCGGTCAGATGCAGACTGTGGGGTGACCGAGGTCGATCACTGTAACGAATTTTGGGTGGACAACATGCTGTCAAGGAGTCTCAAACACCCATACGGAGGACTAAAGGCGTAAGTAGGCCCTCAAATTTGTGTTCCTCTTCTTTATACTTGTTGCTGATTGTAGAGTAGGAAGGATCCAGGAAACAGGTGGGAGCTAGGCAGGGATATGATACAGAACCAAACGGGAGTTTTGGTAGGTTTGCCAGCTGGATGAAAACACAGAGACGAATGGATTCCTTAGTAGAAGAATAGAGAGAACGGATACGTGAGACGGAAGACCAGGCATATGGTCTTGAGGAGCTGCAAGACAGTGGTACAGGTTTTGACAGGTGGAGGACGAAGCATGGCTTCAGTCAGTGTCAGGTAACTACTATGGTTTGTCTTACCAGGTGGATGATGAGTCATGACATCATTCTGTTACTGTATGTGGACGGTATGTTTTGCTATAGCAGGTTAGTACATACAGGGTTTTACTGAGCTAAGGGTAAGATTAGTTTCAGTGTCATGTCATGAGGAGTTTGGAGCAGCGAAATTCTTTGACATGGGAGGCATGGAGATCACAGGTTGATTTTGTCTCGAGTGGGAGATGATGTGAATCAGGTGTTGGCGAGGTTCGGGATGCAGAGCTGGAGCACACTAAGGGTTGGACAGGTACAGTGTCCGAAATCACATGAGGTCTGGTATAGACCTGAGTATTCCCATGCATTGGGAGCTGTCAGAGTTAGGAGCCAATTCGGGGAAGTGGGTTCTCAGGTTTTTTGAGAGGGACCGACAATAGGTGTTGCTATGCAAGGTCAGGACTTCACTACAGGCGTTGTAGGTTCGGATGTGGCAGGGTACTCGGATGACAGGTGGTACACCACGGGATGTGTGGTGGGTTGTCTTCAGGTGGGAGCTTGAAGAGGGATACAAACCAAGAAACAGATTAGATGGAGTACAGGTACAGGTACAGTGCAGCTGTTTATCTCCAAGTGGGAGATTATTAGGTTGTGGAGCTAAAAGCTTCACTGATGCAGACACGGAGGAGGTTGCAGGAGAGTTGCTGAGTGTCAGAGACACCAGCGTCGGTCAGGCCAACCGACGTCGGCAAGATAGGGCAGGAAGGCAACCGACGTCGGTTAGAGATCGGCCGGCGTCGGCGACCCCCAGGCAGACAGGGACCGGCGTCGGTCGCCTGTGTGGTTCAGACTGCGTTTATTACGGGCAGTTAGCTAACGAACCAAGTGTTTGTATGATCAGGGCTAATTATAGATTGAGAGCTGCGGATCTAATTATTGTAATTAGATGTCTAATTATTGTTTGGATGAGATCTATATAATAGACTCATGGTTGTATTGGAAAAGTGTGCTAGGGAGTAAGAGAGCATAATTATAAGCTCCTTCTGTGTGTGAGGTAGAGCAATGGTGCGTTCCTCCTAGTGCCTCAGTACCAGGTGTGTTGGTGCTGGATTGGAGAGCCAGCTGGGTTCTTCAGGAGTGTAGGATCTTGGTCACAGTTGCATGGCCTATATAGGAGATCTACATGGTAAGTAAGATCGTTGATCTGCAGGTGTATGTGTGTGCAAGGTCGAGGTTCACAGGTGAGCAAAACCGTTGTTTGATTTGCAGGTGTGCAAGGTCATATAGATAGCAACACAACAGGGAGCAGTATCAGGCAGGATCTACTTGGAGTACAGGTGTGTACTCGGATAGAGCAAAGAGGAAGGCAAGGAAGTTCCTTCCATAAGTATGGTCTGTTGAAGTGCAGGTTATTGAAGGTTCATGGGAGATCTACTTGAAGTACCTTGAGTACTTGTGGAGCACGTGGAGTGCTTGTGGAGTGCGTGGAGCACTTGTGGCGTGCGTGGAGCACGGGAGGTGAACACCAACTCTGTATTTGAGTTGGGTGTTGGGACCTGTGAGAGGGAGAGCTTTGGGGAGAAGAATTACTGTTCACTTGAGGTGTGGGAAACCTCTGTAAGGTGGTGGAGAAGAAGTGGCATCTTCTTTATTGTATTCTTTTCTGTATAAAGTATTAATACAATTGGTGTATTGTCTCTCATATGCTGTGTTATTCTGAATTCTAGTTACTTGGTGAATCTGGTTATTTCCGCATATTATTGTTGCTTGGTATTTGGTAATCAATTGTATGCTTCAAGTGTTTCGCATCCTGACACCCTCTTCTTATCCTATCGTGACTAGTTAATATTTTCATTATGACGTTTGTCTCTTGATTGTATTATCTATTTTCCCATCTAGTGTTGTTAGTTACCTTACCTCATGTGATTTACCTTAAGCAAGATAATGACAACCATAATCATAACAGGCATATCCATGTATGTCATAAGCAACATCATAATCATAATCACAACCATAACAAGCATAAAACCATAACATCTATAAGCATTAAAATAATCAACCACTTTCCACCGCATGTCTGAAATCTAAATAATGAAATCAAAATACTCATTAAGATTTACCATATTGTAAGCAACCATAAAGCATAACTATATATCAAAACCATCTCATACCTAGCTAAGCATATATCAGTGTCTAGCATCCATAACATAAGCATCATCCATAAGCAATATAAACATCACATCATAAGCATTACACATCAACACAAACCTTAAACCATGAACATGAGCATACACAAAGATCACACACACACACACACACAGACACAGACACACACACACACACACACACACACACACACACACACACACACACACACACACACACACACACATCATGAGTCAAATATCATAATGTGTACACACAAATAGATATGTCTCTCTCTCAAAATGTATATCTCACTGCATTAGCTCGTAGGCCAAAATCAAAATGATATACAAATATCATAAT
Source organism: Torreya grandis (assembly GCA_037957365.1). Classification (NCBI taxonomy): domain Eukaryota; kingdom Viridiplantae; phylum Streptophyta; class Pinopsida; order Cupressales; family Taxaceae; genus Torreya; species Torreya grandis. Next base: position 1,545,977 of record JARHVA010002027.1, read on the forward strand.
CTAGTCATATCCTATCTATGCCCTAGGGGTACCACTATATTTTGGAACACCACTGGATCCTAATGCCTGCCCACCTATTGTGCTTGCCGATACCCCATATGTACTTATCTATCTAGCTACAAACCCTGCCCACTCACCTAGTGTTGCCAAGCTGGCACCACCTGCCAAGATGGCTCTATACTCACCCCATTAGGGCTCTTATGGACACCGTGTCAAAATTATGGCCTCATAATACTATAGTTCCTCCACTATAGCCAGATATTGTGTCATGGGGATTGTGCCTGGTAGCCTTGTTTATGTTGCAGATGCTCCTCCTCCTCTCTACCTTAGAGAGTCCCTCTCCTATGTAACCAAGGTGAGTGAAGCTCGCACTTGGTCCCTATCACCTGTGAGAGTTGTACCCTGACCCTGTAAGGTAACAACCTAACCCTGTAAGGTGGCCACCTTCCCTTATAATGCTTATACCTATGCTTGTGTAGTGGCTAACACTGCTTCTATCTATCCATTAGGGCCAACCTCTTGTGCCTATACTCTTTGGCCCCATTTCTCGATTGGGTCCATATCCATAGGCCCCCTACCATTGTCACCATCACCAATGTCTGTAGCTACATATAAAGGCTAGTACCATGCCATGTACCCATCTATGAAGCTAACATCATCTATATGTAGTCTAGTAGGCAACTCCTCTTAATTTAACAAAGTCAACACAAGATGTGGCTTTGGTAATAATATCTTAGAGTCCTCATACCTATACCTAGGGAATGCACCTAGAATACCTTGTACAAGACCAAACTATTTATGTACCCGTTCAAATGGGATGAACTCCACCTTTCTATCCTTTGATTGAATATTCATTTGTAACTCTATAAGGATATGCCAACAGTACCCAGACCATGCTAAAAACTGAATATAAGGTCTCAAGGTGATATTTTTGTTCACTAGTGCACCTAATACACCCCTGAATCAATCAACATCATGGGTTCTTCCCCGTACACCTAGAGTGGCAAAGTCACCCCTCTACCTTATAAAGCTAACTAGGAACTCAATCTGTGTGAACCTTGCCCATGACAATCCCACTAGCCTCAACACTTAAATGTGCTCATAAACCTAATAATGTAGAACCAGGTTGATGCTAACACCATACCTCCTGTGGGCCCTAAACCCCCATAACTCTTTATATATCTAAACCAAGAGAACAGGTACTGAACTAAATATCATCTGACCTAGTAACAGCTCCACTAGCACCCCCAGTAGTAAATATGGGAACTGCCCGTTGCTCGAACCAAGAAGAGTAAAGTAGGAGATGACCATCATGAACATGGTCATTAGTCTCCTCTCACTCGGATCCTTTGTATATAATGTGTTGTAGCTGAACCCACCAATATGCCATCAGACCCAATCACTATCATATCCATACTAAAGCTTAATGTGCTCCTCATTCTCCCTCATTCTATGTGATAGATCCGATCACCTCAGAGTAGAAGCTGTGTGATCTTATGCATGTCCTAATGCAATATTTTCATCGCATCGGTTGATAATAGGAAGGTGTTTATAGTAAGATCCTATATTTTGATGAGTGCTATGACCATGGAGGCATCTCAAGGCACATGCTGATAGTGCCTCATTGCCCCCAACCCAACCTCCAGCATGTGGGCCCAATCGACTGGAGTTATCCCCTACTAGATCTTTATAAAAAGATACATGACACTCGATCATGCATCTGTATCTGCTCCTTGGCCAACCCTCATTCATAAACATAACTTAGCTCTTTCTACTATTTACTAGCCCTACCTTACCCTTCAACTTTACATAATCAACCTCTCGTTACCCTATCCTTACCCTTCAACCTTTTTATACCCTCTAACATCCTAGCTAAACCTACACCTAACAAGCACCATCTAATTTGCCGTAACATCTTAAACATTTTCAAAAACCTTATTTTTCCTAGTTGACCACCAATGGTCATGGTAACCACTAATGGTCAGGTATCCATCATTCCATGGGTATAAATTGTCGATGGTCAGACTCGACTGTCAATGGTCACTGTGGGTGTTTCGTGCATGGACACCCAAACCCTACCCTACCCAAAAATAACCAAAACATAGGTAAACCTTCCTAGTTTTTATACCATTCTTGCCTACCCACCCCACTTCACCTACTAACCCTATCTATTTCCAATTATACCCATAAATTTACCTAAATTTCCCAAAAACCCTAATTAGGGCATTGTAAACCAAACCCAGGCATTTCAACCTAGCCTAACCTCCAACCCTAATGAAAATGCATAAAATCAAGCTAATCTATCAAATTAAGGACATCCCTACCTCATTTTATGACCTTTATCAAGGAGTCAATCAAATACCCACCCATCTTCATCCATGCTTGCATGCTCCCTATATCCTCGTTCGTTGATCCACCTCAACAACCTCTTACCTGCTAGCAAGCAATCACTATCAACTATCACTTTTGCCCAAATATGATAATCACCAAATGCTAGAACTCTCAAGTCAATGGTAAAAGTAAACAAAATGATTTTCACTTTTAATTTTTGCCCACCAAACTTTCTAGGGTTTTAACCCTGATTGTCAACGATCAGGGTGACCATCAACGGTTGCCCTTAGAGACCCTGACTATTGATTGTCGAGTGCCTCATTTTTCTTACCCATATCTTGAGCAACCTTCTTTTGGAAAAACCAACCCATTTTACCCACCTTTAGAGACTACCTTCTCCACCCAACCTAACCACCTTGTCACCTTACAAGTGGTCCATTTCAACCCAATTAGAGCTCATTTCGCGACATTTTTTGCCTAGTCCTTTGATCATAATAATAACATTACCATATTGACCCTTCTTGCACTTACACTACCCTACACTTACCTAACCCACTTATGTCTTCTCAAGGCCACTTCTTACCTTGGATACCTACAACACTTAACCCATTTATGTTTTCACTAGGATCCCTTCCTACCTTAGATACCAACTGAAACATAAACATCATCTAGAAGACTTGATAGGAATAACCCGATCAATTATGTCTAACATTGTGGCTCAGTTACCCCATCACCAATCTTCTTAGAGCTGACCTTTACTTTTACCAACTTGACAACCTAGTCTATTCGTGATCTTGTCTATCACCTCTTTTTGTCACACTTTGCGTGCTTGTTTATGCTTCAGTGCCCAACCTATCACCCACCTTCATGACATTCACCTTCATCATCACCTTTATCCACCTTATCAAACCCGCACCTGATTCTATCCTACCTCATCAACTCTCGATTTGAGGGGGAACAACTCCTCCCATACTCAAGACAACTAGACCTTTGATTAGTAATCTATTTTTTGTTTTATAGCTTATTGATTCAAATCATATAACAAAAAAGGGAAAAATGTTGACATCAAAAATATGCACACCGTGATTCTGAGTTTTGAATCACCCTTGGACCCCCTTAAGACCAATCTAACCCTTTAACCCCTAACCAAGCCTAACCTGTAGTTAGTTTGACCAAACTGACTTAACCTAGCTTTTACCCAATATGACCCTTCACCCTCAACCATCGACGGTCAAGGTCTACCACCTTAACCTCCAACATGCAATCCATCTGCCTTACTTTTTTAAATATAACCCATCTAAATCTACATGCGAGCCATTACATGAACGAGTTATAATTAAGAAACCTAGTTCATGTCTTATTGCAACTCTCTTGCCTTGTCTATAAGAAGAGAGGAATAGGGAGGTGAAAGGGATCTACAATTATCATCAAGAGTTTATGCATCCAATTTTCCTTTATTTTCTAGGTCAATCATCATCAACAATCTAGCAATCTAGCCTTCACGTCAGAGAGCCAACTTTCCACTACAACTTTGCCAAATCACTAAGCACCGTTACTTTACCAAAATCATGTTAGACTCCACCATGAGTCAACTACCTCAAATGATTACTTGGTAACCTTTTTTCAAGATAAGTACTTATTTTTTGATATTCAATTACTTCATTTGCCTTTTATACTCAACCCAATACCAACCCATCTCATAGAATCCCACTTTATGATCTCGTTAATCAGCCATTTATCAACACTAGATCTACATATAGTAATTATCAATGGTTGTCTTGAGCACCGATGGTCTATTCAAGCATCGATGGTCACCTTGACCACTGATAATCACCTTAACCACCGATGATCAACCTAACCATCGACAATCATTATGGTAGTAAATTCTAGAAAGCTATTTTCACCTACCTACACCCAATCACATATGGTTTTGTGTCCCTACCTATTCATGTACCTCTTTCTAATTTTTTGAAGAAGACCTCATCTAGCACTAGTATTAATTAGCTTATCATTATTTGAATAATTTCTAGTCTATTTATTTAAGCAAGTATCTCTTGTGTTCAATTTCAGTACCTTTTGATTATTGATGCAAGTACATTATATTTTGTTTTTAAACTTAATTATTTAAAACATGTGGATTGATAGCCCCTAAGGAAGCTCTTGATTCCATGATCTAGCAATTGTTAGGCAATCCACTCAACTATCTGTCTAACAAATAAATTTGCTTTAGTGTTTTCTTATCTGTAGGTCATCCTCCCAAGCCAAAGAGGAGTTCTTCACAATCTTTTGATTCAATGCATGCACAATCAAACAAGTTTTTCAACCATACCCGTACTTAGTTTCTTCTTTTCCCTTTCTAAAAATATACACTAAAATTCATTGAAATACCAAGCATAACTAATATAGTTCATACTTAAATGTATCTTCACTATTTGAAAGATAAGTATACACCTAGTTCATTATTTTGAATAGCAAAAACACACAATTCATACTTATATAATCTCATGGTTTCATGTAATAAATATACACACAAGACAGATTTATATATACATTATTTCAAATTTCAAAAATACATAGTCCATATATATTGTTTCAGATAACAAGAATACATAGTCCACAAATATATTCACTGTTTCAAATATCAAGAAAACACATAAACTTTTAGGTCAATCCATTCATTCATCAACTTTACTCAGTCTTCGCATGTTTATCCCACCTAATAAATTCTAAGTATACACACAATCATGTGTGTGTGTACACTAAGTATATCAATAAATACCTACTTAGTATATATAACTAATCGGAGTTCATATATATATATATATATTAAGGGTCAGTCGTAGTACATGTTAAAACCATCGGCTAAAAACCATTGAACTTTAACTTGGGCATATTTCCATTATGGCAAGAAAATCCTTTTAACCCTACGATTTTACTCACATATAGTTTTAGTTTGTTTTTATAGGGATTTAGAGGATATTGGCTTAGTGTTGTGGATGACCAAACCATCCACAATGCTAAGCTTATATCCTGAATAAAATAAAATCATTTCCTAAAACCTAATAGATAAATATATTTATATATTCTCATTAATTTTTTAGATTCCACACAAAATTAAATAACATCACCAACCTTGTAATGACATCCAGATGAGCTGCTTGGATTGGAATAGTTCACTCTCCTTCACTTTGCTCCTACTTCTCTTCCCCATGTCATGTCTTCCATGCCCTTCACCATCTCTCATTTTATTCTTTATCCAACAACTTCTTCCTTTTTCATGTAATGCATTCCACTAATTGCATAAATCTCATAGTTTCCATTTACATAGAAAAAAGCCATTAGCCGCTAAGCTTCTTGCTTAACCCCAATTCGATACAAGTAAGAAAGCCAAACATTCATAAACTTTTTAGAAATTCCTTAATCATTGTTTTAATCTTTTAATTCTTGTATGACTCTTTTTTTTGACATCACAAGGCCAAGTATCAACTTTATAAAAGTCCACTACAATATAATTACTAATGATAACTAGCACTTCGAACATCACCATAGTCTAGTCACTAGAAAATTTGACTAGGTTTAGTTTCTAAGTTAGCTTAGGATAACAATACAATTTTATTACTAAAATAGTGTAGATAAATAATCCTCATGACTTAATAACAATATGACTAATATAATTCAATGATATTCTTTTAATCTGAAATGGTAAATCAACAACTATTATATCAAAACACAATGATTATTATAACAATGTAATCATTATTACCACTACATTATATATATATATATATATATATATATATATATATATATATATATATATATATATATAAAATCCAATGTCTTTTGTGATATCTTTATATATTAAGGCATTAAGCCATATAATAATATTTTTCAAATATCATAATGATAACCAGTTAATGTTCTAAAACATTACAAAGATATTTTGATTAATCTATAGACAATAGTAAATAGATATTATTCACATAGATTTGTTTTCTCGAAAAACATTAACAATCATGAGTACAATAACATGACATAAACACACGGTAACATTATACATCCAATCTACATATAACAAACACAATGTAATCACACAAGATTAACTCCACATAAGCATTAATTGAACTAAATCACAACTAAAACACACAATCAATTATCTAAATGCAAATAACATCAAAGACGTATTAAAACTAACAACTCAAATAATGCATATTATGAGTGCCATCTAATGTGATGTGTGTATGGGTTCTAGTTGTTCCTCTATCATCCCCCAACACCTCCATCTTTGTCATCATCTTCGACGCTGCTCCCTCCATCATGCTCTAATGGATGAAACTCTCCTGTAACCAACTCACGACAAGAAGGTAGTTAGCTGAACATCACCATAGTCTAGTCACTAGAATATTTGACTAGGTTTAGTTTTTAAGTTAGCCTAGGATAACAATACCATTTTATTACTAAAATATTGTAGATAAATAATCATCATGACTTAATAACAATATGACTAATATAAGTCAATGATATTCTTTTAATCTAAAATTGTAAATCAACAAGTATTATATCAAAACACAATGGTTATTATAACAATGTAATCATTGTTACCACTACGTTATATATATAGATTATCCAATGTCTTTTGTGATATCTTTATATATTAAGGCGTTAATCCATATAATGATATTTTTAAAATATCATAATGATAACCAGTTAATGTTCTAAAACATTACAAAGATAATTTGGTTAATTTATAGACAATAGTAAATAGATATTATTCACGTAGATTTGTTTTCTTGATAAACATTAACAATCATGAGTACAATAACATGACATAAACACACATAACATTATACACCCAATCTACATATAACAACCATAATGTAATCACACAAGATTAACTCCACATAAGCATTAACTGAACTAAATCACAACTAACATGCATAATTAATTACCTAAATGTAGATAACATCAAAGATGTATTAAAACTAACAACTCAAATAATGCATATTATGAGTGCCATCTAATGTGGTGTGTTCTATCTATGGACGATTTTATCAAGAGGTTAGTTGATATTTTAGGTGCCCATTCACCTTTATTTGATCCTTTAGTGATAGTTATGGCATCATATCATATTATGGTAGCTGAGTGTGAGGAGTTGCATGTCGAGTTAGATAGATGGGACATCCCATAGCATAGTGCCACTGAGATCGTATAGGTTTTGATTAATCGATATGGCACTATATGGCATGATCATGAGGATATGATGTGTCATTTAGGATTCTTTGAGGAGAGAGTATGTGAGTTATCCTGTGCATACAATTCCCAATTAGATCCTAGTGCCTCATCATCAAGAGATGTGAGTATCATGGATATAGATAGTGATGAGCCACACATGGGCATATGCCCCCGAAATGCAATTGATGTTTCTTTTTTGTATAATTTTTTTATCATTTGATATATATATATATATATATATATATATATATATATATATCAAATGATAAAAAATTTATACAAAAAAGAAACATCAATTGCATTTCAGGGGCATATGCCCATGTGTGTAATGCTCATCACTATCTATATATATCATGTGTGTAATGATAAAAAATTTATAAAAAAAAGAAACATCAATTGCATTTCAGGGGCATATGCCCATGTGTGTAATGCTCATCACTATCTATATCCATGATACTCACATCTCTCGATGATGAGGCACTAGGATCCCCTGTGCATACAATTCCCAATTAGATCCTAGTGCCTCATCATCGAGAGATGTGAGTATCATGGATATAGATAGTGATGAGCATTACACACATGGGCATATGCCCCTAAAATGCAATTGATGTTTCTTTTTTGTATAAAATTTTTATCCTTTGATATATATATATATATATATATATATATATGACATTATTCATATGGTTTATTTTATGTTAAATGAATGTGCGACATTTTGTGTTTTATATTTGATTTATATGTTTACTTCCATAGAGTATGATTAAATGTTTTGTAAATTTTATAACTAATATGTTAATTTAATTTTATATCTACATTATAGTGATAATAGAATAATCATCGTATGTAGTGGAACCCAGAAGCAAATAAGAATGCCTAGCTATAATTATCATGGGTATTGGAATTGTTGATTGTGTTTTTATAGCTAATTATGTTGTATATGCAGGAATGACCTGTGAATCTATAGAAGTGATGTGTGAATCAGTAGGTACTAGTTATGTCATCATCTCTGATGATGTTCCCTCCATCATGCTCTGATGGGTAAAACTCTCCGGTAACCAACTCATGACAAGAAGGTAGTTAGCCTGTAACATCATGATATATATCATAAAATATTGCTATAACAACTAATCAACATGATCATAATGTGAAAAAATATACAATATAAAGGAGCATCCTCAATATCTTCAATATATAAACTCAGACTGGTTATATATACATATATATTCAGTAGGCATGTTTTAATATATTAAGTATATATATATATACACATACAAATACACACACATGTATATGTATGTATATATAAGTGTGTGTGTGTGTATACACACACATATATGTATATATAAATATATGTACACATATATATATACACTATATATACATACATATATATATATATGTATATCTATATATATATATATGTATATCTATATACATGTGTATAGATATACATATACATACATATATATGTAAATATATATATATATATATATGTATGTATATATATGTGTATATATGTATATATATATACATATACATATATATACATATATATATGTATATATATGTATATATATATATATACATATATATACATATATGTATGTATATATATATATATATATATATATATATATATATATATACACACATATATACATATATATATATATATATATATATATATATATATATATACACAAACACACACATACATATATATACATACACAAACACACACACACACAGATTGTTGAGATTTACACAACCAAGAAATATTTGAAGCAAAACATAAATGATACATGTTATATTTATAAGGGTATACTCATAAAATTGGTTCCAGTATAGTTTGGAGAATCTGGTCCATGTATGAAATGACTAAGGCTATAACATATATTTATAAAGTATAAATATATAAGGTATAACATATATTCCTATAAAATATATCATAGAATACTTACTTTATACCCATGGTTATTTGATATATAACTGGATATATAAATATAAACTTCTAAAAATGATACATACTATTGACCACATATATATAAATATCGATCCTATTGTATATATATATATATTTGAGATAGACTTAAATAGACTTGATGGAGACCAAAAGGAAAAGGGTACACGCATAAGTACGTGGGTATCGGATTGATATTTAGCACACAAAGGATATATAATATATTTGAGACAGACTTAAATAGACTTGATGGGCTTCTTAAGAGAAAGCTTTTGATTTGTAGGATCCCGAAAGGACAAACAAAGAGCATACGCTTCCTTAAACACAAACTAGACTCAGAATTTGATCTCTAGCAAAACTTGAATGAAATAAGAAAATCCTCCTCTATTTATATATGGATAGAGAAGAGATCAACGGTTGTATTCAAGATGCGATATTAATGATCATAAATAAAAGCAAAAAAGTAGTGGGGAAAAGGGTCTACTATGCACTGCCAAACAATACAAAGCATCTGTCAACACAGTTGATAGAATACCACCTTTGGATAACGATGAGGTCCATAAAAGATATAGAGGGATATTGTGCCCACATTCATGCCTATGTATAGACCTCGTAAGTAGTCATTCAAATACATTAGTCATCATCAACAAATTTATATTCTCCTTGTGGGGAATAATGATTATCTTCAGAGTCATAATGATGATCTAGAAATGGAGAGAATATCATATTTTCTTCGGTATGATCATCATCATCTAGGTGCATAGCTAATGGAACATGAACTAGATGACCTAGAGGTGTAGGAGGAAATATAACTTCATGGGTAATGGTAAACCTTTTCCATATAACTGCTAACAGTTGGGTTGGAAATAAATTATTGTGCAAATTTATCTAATAATTCTGAACTGAAAACAATTTAAATTTTATCCTGAAAGGAATCTTTAGAGAAATAAAAATATTTATTAGTTGATCTGGAACAATATGTACATTAGGTTCTTCAAATGCCTTGAGAGGAAGAACATAGTCTATAAATTCTTTTAAATAATCTGGAATTTCATCAGATAACCAAATTTTTTTCTTTGTCAGATTATATTGTGGCTAGAAAGAAGACCACTGGAGAAGAAACTCAAATCCTTGCCTTATTATGACATTTTAAAATGGATTATTGGGTCCATAAAGTCTAGGATTGTTATTTTCATGATAGAGCATATTTATTGAAGACCATATTTTACCATTAGGTTCTTGAAATTGAGATGTTCATTCTAGATGTGAATTATTAAGATCAACAGATGCTTCATAGGATTTGCTTACCAGAGCATTGGCTTCATTTTTCAACTAATTGGCCATTGAAGGAGTTGATCACCAAATATGTTTATGGAATTCTTCTCGTATAACCATGCTAACTGAATATTTTAAATTTGCTTCTCTGGATGCAAAATCTACTAAGTAATTCCTATTTCTAGCAATATGCTTTACTATAAAATCAAAATCTGATAGAAATGTAGCCCACTTGGTTAACCTGCTAGCATCACCTTTTTTCAAATTATTAGAAGAATTTAAAATACTCATAAAATTATTCAAATTAGATCTAAGCAAGAATTTCTTAGATCTAATAAATAACATAAAAACTTGAATATCTTTTATTTCAACTAAAATTTCTTTATGAGTTGAATGATAATTCTTCCATGCTTGTTTGAAACTTCCTGAAGTAAACCTACAAGGTTTTTCTGTACCATCTACCAATATTTTTTTTAACACTACACCCCAAAAGTTTTCAGATGCATCAGATTTTATAATCTTCAAACCATTACCAGGTAAAGATAATGGAGGAAGTTTCTAATAATTTTGTTTAATTCTTTGAATTGCCTTAGTCATTTCATTATTCCATGCAGGAGGATTTTTGGACAATCTTTTATTGAGTAACAATTTGTCTTGAGAAATATTATAGTAGTAACTCACTACATAATTTACACAACTAAAAAATCTTTGAAGCATTTTCTTGTCTATAAGAATATCAGAGAAATTCTTAATAGTTTTTAAGATATGTTCCTGAATAACAATTTCCTCAGATTTTATAGGAAATTGTTAATACACAGGAATTCAATTTTATCTTTAAACACCGTCATCTTCTTTTTAAAAAGTACCAAGCCATTTTCATATATAGTTTGATAAAAAATTTCAAGATGTTTTTATTGATCTTTTAGAGATTTATAGAATACTAAAATATCATCAATATAAATAATTATGAATTCAAAATGAGATGCAAAGATTTTGTTCATCTCCTGAAAATACTTAGAGCACTTTTTAAACCAGAAGGAAGAACATTCCATTCATAATGTCCAAATGGAGTGATAAAATCTATTTTATACCTGTCCTACTCTACAACTTGTATATACCAAAATCCAGATTTTAAATCAAACTTACTGTATACCTTGTTCCTATTAATTCTTTAAAGTATTTCATCTTTAAAATGAATAGGATGTTAGATTGGGATTACGTACTTATTCAGAGGTACATTATTCACCACTAATCTTTTCTTTCCTCTGACTTGTTCTGATCTTTTATTTACATAGAAAACTTCACATACCCAAGGACTAGTAGAATCTCTAATTAATCCTTGTCTCTTTAATTGATCAATTTTTTTAAAACATTCTTCGCGTAAGCTAATAGACATACCTGAGTGGTGAGCTTTGAACTTAGACTCGACATCTTTTCCATTTTTATCCTTAATCATTATTAATTCTATTCTATATTCATGAACTTTTTTGGACTGAAAGGCTAAAGGATTTTCTGAACAATAATCTTTTTTTATTTTCTCAATGATGGGATCAATACTAGCACTGCAAAGATTTAGTTTTTGCTAGATCGATCTTATATCTATAGATTTCTTTGGTTTTTATTTAAGAGGTATTATGCACTCATATTTCAATTTTTTATACAAAGAATACTTATTAGCCAGAATGATTTCATGAGGTTGAATAGTAACAGGATATAGGTTTGACAAATTATCTGATCCTATCATCATGTCATATGAGGACATCTCATGCTGAACAATCTTAAACATATAAACATATTCTCTAAACTATACTAGAACTAATGCAGATAATTTTGATATAATAGTCTTAGTGTTGAATATTAACTTATGAAAATCAAATTGCCACATGTCAGAAGGAATAACATGAAATCTAGCAAGAGAAATATCTACACCAGTGTCTAGTAAGACATCTAGACTGTAAGACTTGAAACCTTCCCATTTAATTTGAATTTTACTAATAAGATTATTTGTAAAGTGTGTATAAATATGATGGATTTGATTATTCTATAATTCATGATTGTTTTCCCCCTTCTCAAAATGAGACTCTATCTCATTTGTGACTTGGACCAGTTCTTGTTCAAATAATTATTCCTCTTCATCAACAAGAGCTTCTTTCTTTAAGAGAGTTTCTAATTCTCTTTGAGCTTTATCCAAGAAAATCTAGAGTTGATGAATTATTTTCTTACGCCAGAAAGATCTAGCATAAATATCAGGGTGATAAGCTATATCAATCTTAGAATTAAAATGCTCATGAGGAAACATAAGAGAAGATTTCTTTACCAGAACTTCTTTTCACCTTCTCTCATTGGCCAATTACATTTGATATTTTTTTTCTAATGCATAAATTTATTGTTGAATAGACATTCTTGTAGAATTAGATATACAGGTGTTTGATCATACTTGTCCTTCAGATATGAAAGTTGTTGGGATAAAGTAAGTGCATCAAAAAATGGACTTGAAATCATATGAATCTGAAACCCTACCTCTGAATCATAATCTAAAGATTTTGGTTCAGAGTCACTATTGACAAAATTCATGTTGACTTGATTATCTAATTCATATGTATCTCAAATAATATCTGATTCATATACAGCTTCTTCATCAAAAATTAAAATATATTCATCTTCATTCAAATCATGGCTTTCTAAGAAATTTACTTTCTTAGATTCCTTCTTTTTATTAGGACACTTATTAGCATAATGATCTCCTTGGCATAAGAAACATTTAATAGGCTTCTTTTGATATCCATGTTTTTTTTTTCTAAAAATTCTCTTGGGAACAAATATCTTCTTTCTAGATTTATATCTAGGTTTCCATTGTCTTTCTTCTTGGAAAATTTTCTAAGAGCACTTGCAGGAAGAGTCATTTTTCTTCCTTCTATACTATCTATATTTATGTGCATTTATGTACCCAAAACCAAAATTATCATCTAGTGTGTTGTAGAATTTAGCTCTAATTTATTTGTGGAACTTGAGGGTTTCTTTTTGGGATTTTTTTTTAGCACACAACTGATTATTTACAGCTTTGATATTCTGATTTATTCTACCAAAATACATGGTAGATAACTCATCTTTCATGATAGCTTTATACTTATTTGCAAAATACTCTAGAAAATATTTAATATATCTTAACTTGTATGCATGATTAAATATTTCACCAGAGTTATAAAACAAGTTTTTCATGTATCACTTATATTCATTTATCCTTATCATGTCACATAATTGTGCTTTCATGAATTTAGACTTATTGGCTTCCTTCTCATTATCAAGTGTGCCTACAAATTATGATAACAATGCATTACATAATGCAAAAACTAACTGATCATGAGAATAAATGGCAGTGTAAAATCATTCACCACATGCATCCCACCATTCTTTGATGTTGCCTATGAATCCATTTGATATCTATTGATCAACTGTAAAGGGATATTTTTTCATACCATAAATTTGTACATTTGCCCAAGTTAACATAGCATGCATAATTTATTTTCTTTTCTCTGGAGGTTCATAATTAAACTTCCAAAATAATGGTTGTAGATTCATAGTTCTTATCTGAGAATCTAGGGGAGGCCTAGAAGAAGAACCAATTTCGGGATTGAAGTATGCTTCTCCTTCATGAGGTTCTATTTTACCCATACCTATCTGGAAAATTTTATCCAAAGTTTTTTTTGTGTCTAGAAAACTCTTAGCCTTAGCCTTTTTAAGGGATTCTCTTTGAATTTTAAGCACATCTTCCCAGGTTTTAGTGCTTTTGGTATAATCTTCATCATGAAAAATAATAGACTCTTTGGATGGTTTAATCTATCTAGGATGTTGTTCAGATTTTCTCAAGACCTCTAAGATTTTTGGAATGGAGGAGACTTTAGGAGCTTATTCTACCATTTCTTTAACAATACTATCTAAAATGGAACTCATCTGACTTATACTTTGCTGAATCTGAATTTGTTTTTCTTTAATGACTTCTATCTGAGGAAGTATTTTATCCATATTTGGATTTTGTTGAATAAATTTATTTTTAGAGGATAAACTATCAAATACTATCTTCTACTGATTTCTTAGACTAGTAACAGAATCATCAAGCTTTTATCTGATTTCAATATGATGAGTTGCAATGGATTCATGCAAGTTACCAATGGCTTGAATAATATTTCCTTTTTGATATAAGTCTATACTTCTGAGCAGCTTTGAAACTTGAGACAAAGTCTCTTATATTTTTAGAGACCTTATTGTTTAAACATTTAGTTACCAAGTTATTCCAGCTCATCAACTTTATTTATGTGGACTGATCAAGGCTTTTATCTGTAGACCTTAAATAAATCATTTGGGCTCTAAACTTACCATCAGGAGAATACTGATTAAAATCTATAAGTTTTGGAAAAACTTTCTCTGTATGAAATTCATCTCCTAATGGAGTTTTCTAGATATGGCCTATTTCTTTAGATGATGTTCCCTCCATATTAATTTTCTTAGCCTTAGTTATAAGTTTTTTATTTTTCTCTAGTAGTTTCTCTAGATCCAAATCTCTTATAGTCATATGGATACTGAATTGATTTGGATGGTTGATTATCTTTTGACAGTCAGTGCAATAGAAAGAGTCCACCTGAGAATCATGAATCTTTCTCAAATGTAGACATGGATTACTACAAGAGGATTGAGATGATTATAATTGTAGAGCTTGCATATGATCTTTTAACCCATTATGAGAATCAAAGCTGATTATAGATTTATCAGGCAAGTCTTTGACAGAGGTAGCCAAAGATAAAGATCTTTTAGGCTTCTGAATAAAATCTGTGTCAACAATCCGTTTTTTAGGAAATTTCAAATCGGTCCAGGATATAGATTCGACTGGAATGATTTGACTATTTTTAGTAGCTCAACACACCACGCTTTTGCCTTATGTGGGACTGTGTTTAATAGTAGGGTGTAAGGTATTTGTTAAGTGATATATGACCTGATATTCAATAGCAAGAGGACAAGATATAGGGATCATTTCTAAACCATGGGTTTGAAGAAAAATCTTTAGTACTTTATTGAGATTGTCTTCATCATGAATGACAACATAGTAGTTAGGATATGCGATTGTATATACAAGGCCATCATGTAAACCAGTCTAGATAGCACTTTTCAAGCAAATGAAAAAGAGAAAGCATATCATATACTTCTATGGCTTTTAGAGTAGGCAATTTCTATTCAGGTCTAGGATTTTCTTCATTAATTTCTACAGTTGTTTCATTTGTAGTGTAAGATGAATCAATAGATATATCAGAAAGAGAGACCATATCAATTGTACTTGTGTTGTC
The DNA here is from genome assembly GCA_037957365.1 of Torreya grandis. Taxonomy (NCBI): domain Eukaryota; kingdom Viridiplantae; phylum Streptophyta; class Pinopsida; order Cupressales; family Taxaceae; genus Torreya; species Torreya grandis. Next base: position 1,562,114 of record JARHVA010002027.1, read on the forward strand.
TACAATTATCTAGTTTGATGTGTCCATGAATAAATATAACCTTATATATATGTTTAAGTTTTTTGAGCATGAGGGCATCTCATGTTGAACAACCTTAAACATATAAATAGATTCCCCAAACTGTAATGGAACCAATGTAGATAATTCTGATATAACAGTCTTAGTGTTGAATGTTAACATATGAAAATATATTCATGTTTACATGTATTTTATTTTGAGTATACTGAAACCAGATTATAGGAATATATGTTATATTAGACAATTAGATGAACATGAATTTTGTCAGTAGTGACTTTGAACCATAATATTTAGATTATGATTCAGAGGTAGGGTTTCATATTCATATGATTTCAAGTCTATTTACTGATGCACCTTCTTTATCCTAGCAACTTTCATATCTAAAAGACAAGCATGACTATATATAAAAAAACATGCCATATTTGGAAAACTCCATTAGGAGATGAATCTTATATAGAGAAAATGGTATGCATGCTATGTTTAAGTCTTTGAAGATACATGGTTGATGCAAAACCAGACATATTTTGATATAACCATGAGCCATCATGTAAACATGATGCATGGAATAATGAAATGACTAAGGTTGTTCAGAGAATTAAATAAAATTGTCAAAAAATTCCTCCATTATCTTTACCTGGCAATGGTTTGAAGATTATAAAAGTTGATGCATTTGAAAACTTTTGGGGTGCAGTGTTAAAATAAAAATTGGTAGATGGTATAGAAAAAACATATAGGTTTGCTTCAGGAAGTTTTAAACAAGCACAAAATAATTATCATTCAACTCATAAAGAAAATTTATGAGTATACCAAGTTTTGCATCAATCATGCATAAAGACAAAATATGGCCTATTTGAAAATAAGGTTATATATATGTGGTCCAATATCAAAACTTGAATATCTGGTTTTTCATCAGGTTCTTCAAATCCATGATTTGAATGAAGATGAATATATTTTGTTTTTTGATGAATATACATACATACATATATAGATACACATACACACACATACAAACATACATATATATACATATACATATACATGCATACATACATACATACATATATATATACACACACACACACACACATACACACACACACACACACACACACACACACACACACACACACACACACACACACACACACACATACATATGTATATATGTATGCAACATACATACCTATATACATATACATACATACATATATATGTATATATGTATGTATGTATATGATATGTATGTATATATGTATATGCATATGTATATATATACATATACACACACACGCACGCGCGCACACACACACACACACACGCACGCGCACGCACACACACACACACACACATATTCATACATACATACATATATATAAATACACACACACACACACACATGATTGTTTGTATACTTATAATTTATCAGGTAGGATAAAAATGTGAAGCCTGATTAAAATTGATGACTGAATGGATTGACTTAAAAGTTTCTATGTATTCTTGATATTCGAAATAGTGAATATATATATATATATATATATATATATATATATATATATATATATATATATATATATATATATATATATACATATGGACTGTGTATTCTTGAAATTCAAAATAATGTATATATAAATATATGATCTGTGTGTATATTTATTACACAAAACTATGAGATTAAATAAGTATGAACTATGTGCTATTATTATTCAAAACAGTGAATTGGGTGTCCACTTGTCATTCAAACAGTGAAGATATATTTAAGTGTGAACTGTATTAGTTATGCTTGGGTCGAGGGAAAAGATTTAAAACTATCTTTGAATATAAATAGTGAGTGAATAAATTTTATACTGACTCTATATTCTTAGTAAAGAATTATGTGCTATAAGAAGCGATTGATATAAGCTATTTGGATAATTAATAACATATACATTTAGTGACTAATAGTGTCGAATCAGGAAATAAAATAACAACATATCTCATATATATATATAAACAGGGTTGTATGATTTTATTATCATTTAGGTGGAAGGGTATTAGGATCAAGTTCCATTATGAAACCTGTAGCATATCTAGAGACTTTAATCTTACGAGTTTTATTTATAAAGAAGTTGACAGTGTCAAGCTTGAAAGGATATATGTGAACTGTTTGCATTGTTCAAACACATATACAAATTGTGTAAGGTCTGTTATTATATGGTTCACAATGACTTTATATTAGATGTTGATTTAGTTTTATTTGGTACTTATAAAAACTTGGGAATAATATAAACCTTCAATAAATAAACAATGGTAGAATATAGGTCTGTATGGGTTTTATTGTAACTGGATTGTGACTTTTAAAATGAAATGAGTGAATAAAATAGGGGATCAGAAATGTTGGGACCATGTGATAGATATTGATTGCTATTTCATGAATAGTTAAAAAGGTTTGTTTGAAACACATGAAGTTTTATAAAAAAATGGAAGTTATTGTTAACGTGACATAATAGTATTTATGTATTAGAACATATAAGCTATGTGATATGTATTATGAAAGGTGCATAAATATATGAAATATATCTATATAAGAACTTAGGTACTCGTATACATATATAGCTTATATTTATACATTGGGATGCATGCCTATAATTATAGTGTATTGACTATTAAACTATGTCACATAATCCTGGGGGAAAAGACACTATAATTATATACATACAACCTCCCATGTATAATTGAAATATTATGTTTGTGTTTATGAATTATTTCATCTTTAAAATTATTATGACTTATCTTAAAATGTACTACATTTAAATTTAATTACGAAAATTTGAAATGTGTAGTCTAAATATGTATACTATATTTGGTTGGTATAAACTATACTTGTTATGCTTATTATTTATGAGATAAATAATATAGTTGAGATTCATTCATACGTTTGATGAACTCAATATATGTATTTATATTATTCTTGTATTTAACATATTTTATGCCTACTATTAGGAAGTAATATGTATGAATCTATTGATTATATTTATAGTAACCAAATCTCACATTTTTGGTACTAATTAAGAAGTGAGACATACTTCACTAACTTACTTAGCATCACCAATGTCAGATGAAGGTAATCCGATCAAGTGGTGTGTACAAATTTAACTGATCTTAAAGATCAATAACTACTGAAAACTTTGGCCAAAGTAATTTTTAGTTAAACATTATCATCTCACATGTATGATTTGCATGTTTGTATGATATTATGTTAGAACATATTTCTTTATGGTACACATCATGTTTTAAAAATCTTACATCACACGGGTACTAACTTGTCTCTCTAGGTTTTTGCATCATCACTATCTACCCATCTATGAAGGGAGGGATATTATCTAATGAGGGATTGTATGGGGGATCAATGGCCCTTGATTGGTCTGTAAAATTGCTTAGATGATGCTCTCCCTCCCCACAATAATACTTATTTGGAGACTACGCTTGAGATTACCATAGATACTAGAGTCTGGGGAACTTATGCTCTGTAGAGCTTTGTATCTTATATCTTGTATCTTGTATTATATTTATTATTATTGAAACATTATTCCGGATGGAATTTAATTATTTACTAATTATACATTGATAATAGTGGCTATATTATTATACCAATCATGGTTGGAAATAGGTATTTACTTTCTATATTCAATTATGTTTTGTTTCATATAATGCTAGTGATCAGTAACAAGTAGATGTTATACATTTATTTGATAGTTAACATCTATATTGTTGTCTAAGTCTTTGTTTTTTCCTATGTTTGTCTTATGTTTGATTTGTGAAACTGAGCATGTGTGATGAAATTTATCTATGAATAGTAAAGTAGGAGCCTGATCTCTGTGACAAACCCCTGTGAATGACCCCTCTTTTGAGGGTAGTTATGAAATATATGTAAGAACTATTCTTAAAAGAAGTATCTCTAAAAAATGTGTTAGTCAAATCATGTACATGATATTCCAATACAATATACAAACATAACATCAAAATATAAATGAATTGTTGACGCAAGAAAGTGCACCCAGTGGCAGGAAAACAAGTTCCTGCCCTCTCCTCGCAACATGGAAACTCTCCTCTCACCTATGGGACCGGTGAAGCTGGAGGAGAGAGTCTCTAGATAAGGTCTAGCTCCCTTTGATGCATCGTGTTGTTTCCAGCAAGTGCAAACACACACACACACACACACATATATATAGATAAAAGGAGGGGGGATGAAAAGAGAGAGAGATTGTAGGAAAAACAAACCTACTCTAAAGAGGTGATGCACCAAAATAGGTCGACCTTCACACATCCACTCTCAGAATCAGATAAATGCATACATTTGGGTTTACATTTGGTAGAAGGACCAGGCTGCAAAAGACTGGCAGGGAGGCTTTCATGAAAACACAGGGAACAAAAAATCACTAAGGCATTATGAAATGCACACTGTAAGTAAATCCTTCTATTCTGGTCTTCTCAAATGTCAGCTCTTATCCTTTCAGCTACAAAAATGGCACCTTGTAGATGACAGGTTTGCTAGTGTTGAACCTGTGAGAGCATCAAGAAACAATGACTGGACACAGACAAACACTCAAGGCATACTCTGAAACATCTATCCAAATGGAGGTAACAAACTGCATTTTATTTGATTCAGGTGAAATTTTGCCAGGGCTGTGCCTTTGCAAAAGTGGAAGAACCGATCCTTCTCAAAAATGAGAAGTTACAATATATAGAAGAAAGGAGAAAGAAAACTTGGCGCTTCTTTGACAAGTTGGCCTGTCACGTCCCATAGGAAAGAGGAAAACATTATTGTGTTGTCATCATTTTAGAAGAAGCCTACTGGGACCATGCTATATAATCACCAAATTTGACTTTGGCATTCAAGCTTTAATGTGGAAGCATGGGTCATGCCTCTTTTTTGCCAATAGATGAAATTTGTCCCCCTTTTTTAAATGCACGAGCCATGCTACTTGCTGTTGTGCCATTTGGGGATTGACAGGCAATAAATTGCCTTCCACTTGCCACTTAGACCACCTTGTCACTTTTGCACCATGTCATTTCTCCTTACTTGTCACTTTGTCAATTTGTCTTTGTCTTTCTTGTCTCTTCTGGCTTAGTTGGCCCCCCAGGGGCGAACTTTCAGCAGGTCACTACATTTCTGGCTCTTGATAATGCTTTCTCAGCTTGAAATGAAATGGTCATTTCCTTCGCTAAATTTTGACGTCCACCCAGCTGTCAAGCTTTGAAAACCAACGGACATTCCATCCTCTTGAAATCGATAGCTTCTTAGGCGTCATCACTTGAGAACCAACGGCTAAACTATTCTACTAAATTTGATGTCCACCGGGACGTCATCGGGTCCATTGCCACGTCAGTCGGGTCCACGTGGCATCCTCTTGAGCACTTCTTTGTCTTTGAATTTTCTCTATACCTGTCCCTTTATTGCTTGAACTAACTTCCCAGGCTCTCGTGGGCAAATTGTCCACAGACAATTTCCCTGGGTTAAAACCCCAGGTGGCTTTGCTATGTATTTCCGAGGACAAAATGTCTGCAAAAATTCTATTCGATAAACCCTTTGACTATTTGACTGTGCCCGAGTATTTGAAAAGTTGAAGTGTCTGCCTGCCCTCCAAAAGGGCACTTTGACCATTGACTGCCCTTCATCTTGGGGCATACCTTTGAACCAGGCCATTGAACCAAAAAGGTTCAACGGTTCAAAGGTTCAACCAAGTGCGCCAAATTCCCAAGGCCAAGCCTGACGCTTTGAACCAAGCCACTGAACTGAACCCGTTGAACCAAAAAAGGTTTAATGGTTCAACTAAGTGCACCAATGAACCAAAGAAAGCCGATGAACCAAAAGGCAAGCCCGATGAACTCTTTGCTTTGAACCACCACGTTGAACCGTTGACTTGAACCAATCCCGTCTTGAACTTTAGCTGTTGAACCAAGTACATTGAACCTAGCCCATTGAACCAAAAAATTGGTTCAACGGTACAAAGGTTCAACGCTATTGCATTGAGGTGCTTGAACCGAGATGTTGAACTGAGATGAACCAGGCCGAACCAATGAACCAGGCCTGAACTGAGCATGTACCTAAAGATGGACTTGCAACCTGAAATTGACTGGTTTTAAAATGCAGGGGAAAGAAGTTGACCACAATTTTGTCCGTGGGCAAAAATTGGTCAATATGAATCTAAGCATAAGTAGGTAATATAAGATGTTTTTTGTAATCTATCATTGAACAAGGGTGTCAAGATGGATGTAAATCAATGTGTATAGCATCAAATATAAGTAACTACCTAGGGGGATGAGGCATAGTGTCCATCATGACACCCAAGTAAGAAGGGTAGATGCATGAGGTCCATCATGGCATCAAACACTAGTATGTGAGTGTAACAAGGAAATACAAGTGACATGGTGTATAAGAATACATACAAACACATGAGGCACACAAAGGTAGGCCAAAGGGCCACAATATAAGGGACATGGGCACATGTCACTAAATATGAGAATAAATTCATACAAGGACATGTTTAAATGTCCACATACGCAAGAAATAAGTATTTTGCCTTAGAGCCACATAGAAAGACATGTTTAAATGTTTGCATATAGAAGCAAGAAAGCACACATAAGGGACATGGGCACATGTCTAAGGCATACAAATAGAGAAGTGGCGTAGATCCAAAAAATAATAGCATATTCAATTGCCCTTGAATATGGAAGAAGTATGGGAACATAATCAAGTCTAATCTAGGAAAACTAGAAATGAAAGCATGTATAACTATGTAGTACAAATATATGTAAATGTTAAGATGTATATATATTGATTCTAACTAGTGATAGTCAACAAAATCTGATCAATGAATAACAATGATCAATATCAATATGTATCAATGCATAAACTAGAATGTATAATATGTAAAGATAGAACCTTATAGTAGCAACTATGTATGAGATGCCCCTGAATGGGTGGATGTATCGAATGTATAAAACTATATCAGTATATATGTCCCTAGTGGGTAGATGATAACAAGTCTAGATCAATGTAATGTATTAGAGTCCTATATGAATCTACAATTACTCAACAAGAATAAGTGAAGCATCTGTGTATGATAAAACCAACTATACTAGGATAGCTAGCAATGTGTAATATTTGGCAAGTAGTAGAGATGTAAATATAACAATGCATATAATCTATACATTTTATGTTTTAAAAATATTTGAATGTTTTTGTATTTTGACATGTTATATTATTTTTTTGTATTTTGAGTATAATCTATGTACAAGAAAATGAAAATAAATTATGTATAAGGAGTAAGAGAGAGAAGGAAGTATATACAAGAGTAGGAACCATACTAACCAATGAGTCTCATGGGAGACTCACTATCACTATGACCTATGTCAAATAGGGGAACTTTTATCATGTGTGAGGTTTGAAAGGGTAACTATGAGCCCATGATCTATTGTGATGTATAATTTGTGTCTGAAGCTACCTATGTAGTGATGTTATGATGTTGTGGCACTGACTGTGATGCCTTGTGAACTCTAGGGGTCTTAAGAACCCATCTAGTAGAAGAAAAAGTTGTAGGTGATGTAGGTACCCTATGTTGTGAACCCCTAGAACCCAATAAAACTGATCTTAGCATAAACTGAGGAGAGGAAGGTCTTATATAATCGATGATGTGTCTCTAACATAGGGGTCTCTCTAGTAATGGTCTTTATGGGATAGTATGTATACATGTAGATACCATAGGATTACACCTAACCTATACTAGTGACTCTGTTGAACACTATGATGTATGCATAAGAGTTTTACTCTATGATGTAACTGATAACCATGCAATATCTAGTAATGGTGTTGGAATTGTAACTAGTGTCTATGCTGGAATTGTAACTAGAAACTATGTTATAAATCCTTGTGGGATGGGTAGAGGATACTCATATGGGACACCCTCAACCTTAACCACCTGATTAACATGTATATACTTTAGGTATTAGTGTACTATAAATGGGATGGTTCAGAGCTATTGTAACCATGGCCTGCCCAATAATATATTAAATACACATGCACTAGGTACTACTAAGAACTGAGTGGTTGTGTGTTGGTCCCACATGTAATGGAAGCATAATATCCTTGATGGAGCTCTAAACATGGACACTAAAATTACTAATGATTGTATATGTGGGGAATATATCCTGCTCTATGTAGCCCAAGTATTATAAGAGTGTCATAATGCATAAGCTTAAGTTTGACCTGTTGTCAATCATAACACTATGAATAGGTTGGTGGTCTATGTATGCTTGTATGAAGATCACATGTGAATCTATGTCATCATCCACAATCTCCTACTCTAAAAATGTGATAAATGGTATAGGTGGAATTGTAGTGTGATAAATGTCAATAATTTTATGCAGTGGATGTGACTCCTTTATAACTATTTGATAGGAGTCTGGTGGTGGATGCTCCTTGTATATATAGTGATTACCTGATGTGCCCCTACCTCATTTGTTGTATGATTTTATAAAGGATATGAAAATATCTTTAGTGCCTTATCCTCTATTTGTTATTGTTTCAGTTCCTCTATGGGTGTTTCCACATTAATAATGTTAGTCTCAATGAGATCTTGTATCTTGTGCTTTAGGCTAATGCATCTATTTGTTGTGTGGCCTAGTGCCCTGTGATACTTAGAAAATGCATTTTAATCATAAATATTTGGAAGAGGTTGTGTCATATCAACCTCTTTAATGGGAGGAAGAGATATGACATTGCATTCCAATAGTTGTTATAGAACATGTGCTAGTGACTTTGGAATATTAGTGAAGACTCTATGTTGAAGACCAAATAAAACCAATATGGGAGATGGATTAGAAGCTACATTAACTATGGGCTTTTGATCACTTATATTTTTTGTTGCCCTTACCTTTTATGGAGTTTTGTTTTAACTCTTAATAGTTGATTATGATCCATTTGTGTACTTGAGTTTCCCCATTGATAAGAGTTTAACCTCTCTTTCCTTGACTGTGTGGCACATATTAGTAAATGTAAGAAACTTATTGAATAAGATAACTTCATGAAGTGCTAGTAATAGAAATTATTTAAATATATCTTGAAGTTCTCTATCTACCATGGGGCTAGTCAATTCAAATAATATTATCTTGTATCATAAGACATAATCAACAATAGGCTCATTTGAGTTTTGCTTTAACTATGCCACTTGTGTACATGATGCCTTATCACTGATGTTGATAGAGAAGTGTGTTAGGAACATGTCAGCTATAACATTAAATTCCATGATAGATTTATTTGGTAAATCATAGAACCATTGTAGGGCATAATCCTTGAGACTACATGGAAATAACTTCGTAAGAAGCCAATTGTTGGACCATAGTCCAAACATGCTGCATGAAAGGATCAAAGGTGATGATCTAAGTCACCCTTGTCATAATATGATGTGAGATTTGGTGACATGAAACTGGATGGCAAAGGAGTTGCCACAATGTGATGTTCCAAATGCTTATACAAGATAATGTTGGAATCTAAAGCATGTGATGGCCTAGTTTCTCCCTTCTTGAGATCTAACACCTTAGACTGTAGAGTATGAAACTCATACGTAAGGGATTATACATCTAGAGTGGAAAAACTAGCCACAAGTGGTGTAGCTATCACTGATGGTTGAATAACAATCTTGGGTTGTGCTATCTAAGTTGGCTGAGTTGGCCCCACTGGAGGTGTAACAACATTATTAACTGAAGGGTTTGAAGGTTAACCATTATTATTTTTATTCTTGATTTATAATATGGCCTATAGAATCTATGCATGATCAAGGGGTTATTCTTGAATTCTATCTCTGAATCCTTGTAATACCTCATCTTTGTTCATAATTATTTCATTATTGTTAAGTGAAGGCAGAGTGTCTTGATTCTCAATGTGAACCTCATCTTGCTCTTGGTTATATTATTCATCTTTGAATGCATTGTCATTTAATTCCACATAATTAGGGTGTGAAAGTTTCACAATTGAAGTTTTAATAGGCTCCTTGTCCTTATTATCGGCTCAGATAACAAGAATCTGAATATGCTTTATAGGATTACCACCTAGTTTAACACTTCTTCTTAATGGAAGAAAAATATATTTTTTAGATGACATATAGTAAACCAATTGAAATATATCTAGTAAAATAGAATATATGAATTCTAAAAATTTAATAGCATCTAATGAAAATAGGATAAAAAAGGACACCAACCCTAAGAGCATCTAGGTTTAGGGTTTTTTAAATCTAGGGTTTCTTTGTAATAATTTAAATTATATGTCAAATAAATTGAAACCCTAATATGAAATTGATTTAATTTAGCTAGGTTGTCTAAAAAATAAGAAAAATAAAAAGTAGGCAACCCTAAATTACTGTACAAAAATTTGGATTAATGCAAGATAGGGTTTGAAGCAATATTTGAAGTAAGACAGGTTGACCAAATGATTTAACCTTTTAGGGTTTAAGTATGTAAATCCTATGTTTAGATTAAAGGGATGAGATGTCTAAATAAGTCAAATAATATGCATTAATTAAAAACTAATTTGTTATGGATTTTATACTTCTTTTAATTTCTAAAAATAGTAATAAATATGCTTAAATAAAGACTTATTTGGAAAGTGACGATCATAGATGATCTGGGTTCTAAAAATTAAATTCTGGGTAGTTTTGAGTGTCGTCAATAGGATTCTAAAATATCTTTGCTTAATGGAAAGTATCACCCCACTTAGAAAATAACACCATGTTACTGTAGTATCCTCAAAGTGGTGTTAGTATCCCCTCTACAAGACTGTTCCTATTTTTTGGGAGCACATGCGCTTTGTGTTTTTAGGTCCTGTTCCTACATACATGAAATTTGGAACTATGCGTTGTGCCTAAAAAACTTAATTTAGTGTGAAAACCCTAATCCTCATTATAAGTATGGCATGAACAATAATTATTTTTTGTTAGTGGGATAAGATGGACATCCTCAACACCTCACTGTGAATAGAGTTGCTTACATACCAATACTTCAAAAAGGGATTAAGCTCAATGTAGTTCTCCCACCTAGTGCTTTATATAAGTGCAAGTGAGTGTTAGAATGAGAGTGGACTTGGATGCCTTAAATATGCTTGAGCTTTGGAATCTTTGAAAACTTGGCTTAGGGATATTATAGATAGTAATGTGTAGAAGTAGGCTAGAATAGAGATCAAATACCTTAATTTTTCTCAACTTGTCTTTGGTTTGAATAGGCTTTTTGTATTTATTTTCCATCTAGTGAATAAGGGTCAAATAAACTTGTATTTATAGAGATTTGTAGATTATGTAGATAATAAAATGTGTTTAGGTCAACCTTAGGAGGGGCACACATTTGAAAAAGTATTCATTTGGGAGAGTTAGGGTTAAGGATAATAGTGCCTAGTTGGGGACACTAGTACCATATGGTTGTAGTGTTCCAAATGTGGCACTAATTTCTAGTAGGCAAACTACTGGGAAAGTTGGATTGGGATCTAAGAAAGTTGTCCTAGGACTATGTTTTGGCTGATTGTAAATGTATGTGGTCTGAAAAATGATTGAAAAAGTGTGGGAAAGGCTCTAGGATATGTCTAAGGATAATTTATGAATAGGCTAACTCAAGTGATACTCTTAGCATCCAAATTCAACTTTTAGGTGATCACATTTGCCCTCCCTTTATGCTAGTAATGCAGTAAAGGAAAATGAATATTATAAAGGAAAAAGAAGAATACCTAGACTTACCTTAGAAGTGAAGCCCATATTGCTAAGTCTGAGTATGTGAATTTGGGTTTGCATATGTAAAACATGATCCAAAATAATGTCCTATAATGAAACATATGAAAATCAACCCTTGAGAGATTGTCAAAAATAAAAGACTATACTAAAATAAAGTAACTAAGTAAAGTTGAGTAAAGAGAGAGGATGGGAACAAATACACCTCATTGGGTATGAAAACTAATGCATGACCCTAGTGACAACCTATGTGTGTGAGTGTATATAGTGATCATATCATTGAATAACATAGATTGAGCTAATGACGTGTTTAATCATCATATAGGTGGCTCAAGAACTCAATTCTATTTTGAATCTCTCATTTCCCACCCCTTCTTGGTGGATCCTGATCTGTGAATAGCTTGGATAAAATTGTAAGTGTGTCTAACCCTCTCACATCGGTGGATCAAGAGCTCAAGTATGCCATCACACCATCATTTCCCACTCATGTGAAGTAGATGCATATGTAACTAAAGTATGCAAAGGGATAAAAGTAACTAAGTAAATCTAACTATGTATGTCAGCTCCATGGCCACTCAGGTATATTAGGTAGCTCTTGGCAACTAAGGAATGCCAACCACTACAGATGGAGTATGCCAACCACTACAGATGGAGTAAGGCATGAATCTAGTGATAACCTATAATGTGATATCAGGGGTATATAATGTATTAAATAACATGGATTTTACCATTCCATCTAATCATCCTATGTATAACTGAGTATATTGAAACTATGTGTCACACACATGCCCCTAATCTTGTATCTAAGTATACTAAATCTGAACTGAGTATGTAATAAATAAATATATGTAACTAAACTGAATGTGGGAATGATCATTCCATGCATTATGCCCCAATATTTGAGTAAATGGTATGAATCTAAGCTAAAAAGAATTTATCTAAGCAAAATCTGAACATAACTATCAAACCTGTGACTATATTTGTGCAAAACTATATTATATCTGGTGTACTAGTTTGAATAATCTGAATTGTCCTGAAGCTAGGGTTACTGGACAATAGCACCATGTAGTTGACAATAGTGCCCTATGGTTCTAGTGTCTCAATTTAGATGCTAATGTATACCTGGTTTGAATTTTGGGTGATCTAAACTGTTGTTTGAGTCTCTATTTTTCTTGTGTCTAATTTTTGAAACTTAGACTATATGCTGAAATTTATCTGTGGATAGCAAAGTAGGAACCTAATCTCTATGACAAACCCCTGTGAATGGCCCCTCTTTTGAGGGTAGTTGTGAAATCTATGTAAGAATTATCCCTAAAATAAGTATCTCTATAAAATGTGTTACATGGAGTATGTGCATGATATTCCAATACAATGTACAAACATAACATTGAAATGTAAATGAATCTAGGCATAAGTAGGTAATTTAAGATGTATGTTGTAATCTAAAATTGTACAAGGGTGTCAATATAGATGTAAATCAATGTGTATAACATCAAATCTAAGTAAATTCCTAGGGGGATGAGGCATGATGTCCATCAAGGCACCTAAGTAGGAAGGGTAGATGCATGAGGTCCCTCATGACATCGAAAACTGGTGTGTGTGTAACAAGCAAATACAAGTGTCATGGTGTAGAATATTACAAATAAGCATACATACAAACAAATGAGGCACACAAAGTTAGGCCAAGGGGCCATGATATAAGGGACATGGGCACATGTCACTAAATTTGAGAATGAAGACATACAAGGGCATGTTCAAATGTCCACATACACAAGAAATAAGCAATTTGGCTTAGAGCCACATAGAAGGACATGTTCAAATGTCCATATATGGAAGCAAGAAATCACACATAAGGTACACGGGCACATGTCCAAGGCATAAAAATAGAGAAGTGGCATAGAGATAAAGAATAATGGCATATTCAATTACCCTCAAAGATGGAAGAAGCATAGGAACATAGTCAAGTCTAATATAGGAAAACTAGAAATGAAAGCATGTATAATTGTGTAGTACAAATTTATGTAAATGTCAGGATGCATATATATTGATTCTAACTAGTGATAGTTGGAAAAAGTTGAGAAATGAATAACAATGATCAATATCAATATGTATCAATGCATAAACAATAATGTATAATATGTAAAGATAGAACCTGGCAGTAGCAACTATGTATGAGATACCCCCGAGTGGGCAGATGTATTGAATGTATAAACCTGGATCAATGTATATACCCCTAGTAGGTAGATGATATCAAGTCTAGATCAACATAGTGGATTAGAGTGTTGTATGTAATCTACAAGTTCTCAACAAAAATAAGTGAGGCATCTGTGTATGATAAAACTGATTATACTAGGATAGCTAACAATATGTAATATCTGGCAAGTAGTAGAGATGTAAACATAAAAATGCATATAATCTATAAAATTTGTGTTTTTGAAATATTTGAATGTTTTTGTATTTGGACATGCAATATTATTTTTTTGTTTTCTAAGTATAAGCTATGTACAAGCAAATGAAAATAAATCATGTATAAGGAGCAAAAGAGAGAAGGAAGTATGTATAAGAGTAAGAACCATACTAACCAATGAGTCTCATGGGAGACTCACTATCATTGTGACCTATGTTGAATAGGGAAACTGTGATTGTGTGTGTGGGGTGAAAGGGAAACTGTGAGCCCATGATCTTTTATGTTGTATAATCTGTGTCTAAAGTTGCCTATGTAGTGATGCTATGATGTTGTGGCACTAACTGTGATGCCCTGTGAACTATAGGGGTCTTAATAACCCATATGGTAGAAGAAGAAGCTATAGGTGATGTAGGTGCCATGTGCTAAGAACCCCTAGAACCTAATAAAATTTATCTTGGCATAAAATGAGGAGAGGAAGGTCCTATATAATTGATGATGTATCTCTAACATGGGGGTCTCTTTAGTAATGGTCTCCATGGGAGAGTATGCGTATGTGTAAATACCATAGGAGTAGATCTATCCTGTACTCATGAATCTATTGAACACTATAATGTATACATAGAAGTTGTACTTTATGCTATACCTAATAACTATGTAATATTTGGTAATGGTGTTGGAATTATAATTGGTGTTTATGTTGGAACTATAGCTAGAAATAGTGCTAGAACTACCTATGGGATGAGTAGAGGATACTCATATGGGACACCCTCAAACTTAACCACCTAATTAACACACATATACTTCAAGCATCAATGTACTGTAGATGGGATGGTTTGAAGCTATTGTAACCATGACCTACCCAAAAATACATCAAATACACCTGCACTATGTACAAAGTGGCTATGTGTGCAGGTCCCACATGTAATGTAAACATAATCTCCCCGATGGAGCTCTAAATGTGGCCACTAAAATCATTAATGATGGTATCTATGGGGAATATATCCTGCTTTATATAGCGCAAGTGCTATAAGAGTGTCATTTTTCACATGTTTATGCAAACCTATTATCAACCATAACACTATGAATAGGATGGTGGCTTATGTATGCTCGTATGAAGAGCACATGTAAATCTATGTCATCATCCACAATCTCCTACTCTAAACATGTGATAAGTGGTGTAGGTGGCACTATAGTGTGATACATGTCAATAATGTTATGTAGTGGATGTGTGTCCTCTGTAACTATTAAATAGGAATCTGGTGGTGGATGCACCTGGTATGTATAGTGAAAACCTGATGTGCCCACTACCTGATTTGTTGTATGCTCTAGGAAAAGATCTAAAAATATATTTCATGCCTTAGCCTTTGTTTGTTTTTTTTTTAGTGCTTTTATGGGTGTACCCACATTAATAATGTTAGTCTTAATGATATCTTGTATCTTGTGCTTTGGGTTAATGCATCTGTTTCTCATGTGGCTTGGTGCCCTATTATACTTGTAGAATGCATTTGAATCATAACTCTTTAGAAGAGGATTTTTCATATCAACCTCTTTAATGGGAGGGAGAGATATGACATAGAATTCCAATAATTGTTATAGAAACCATGCTGGTGACTTTGGAAGATTAGTGAAGACTTGCACTGAGGAGCAGATAAAACCAATCTAGGAGATGGCTTGGAAGCTGCATTAACTATGGCCTATTAATCACTTTTGTTTTCTATGGACCTTACCTTGTATGGAGGTTCATTTGAACTCTTAAAAGTTGATTTTGATCCATTTGTGTACTTGAGTTTGCCCATTGATAAGAGCTTAACCTCTCTTTCCTTGACTGTGTGGCACATATCAGTAAATGTAGGAAACTTGTTGAACAAGATAATTTCATGCAATGTTAGTAATAAACTCTATTTAAATATATCCTAAAGCTCTCTATCTACCATGGGAATAGTCAATTTGGATAATATTGTCTTGTATCGTAAGACATACTTGATGATATGCTCATTTGACTTTTAATTTAACTATGCCACTTATGCATATGATATCTTATCACTAATGTTGATAGAGAAGTCTGCTAGGAACATGTTAGATAAACCATTGAATTCCTTGATAAATTTATTTGGAAAATCATAGAATCATTGTAGGGCATAATCCTTGAGACTGCATAGAAATAACTTCATAAGAAGCTAACATTGGACACATAGTCCAAACATGCTACATGATAGGCTTAGAAGTCATGCTCTAGGTTACCCTTGTCATCTTATAATGTGAGATTGGGTGTCATGAAACTAGATGGCAAACGAGTTGTCACTATGTGATGTGACAAACATGTATGTAAGAGAATGTTGGAATCCAAGGCATGTGATTGCCTAATTACTCCCTTTTTAAGATGTAACACCTTAGACTACAAAGTATGAATCTCATGCATAAGTAATTTTACATCTTGAGTTGAGGAACTAGCCACAAGTGTTATAGCTAACACTAATGGTTAAATAACAAGCTTGGTTTGTGTTATTTGAGTTGGTTGAGTTGGCCCTGCTAGAGGTGTAACAACATTATTAATTGGAGGGGTTGAAGATTGACCATCATTTGTTTTATTTTTGATTTCTAATATGGCCTTTAGAATTCATGCATGATCAAGGGGTTATTCCTGAATTCTATCTCTAAATCCTTGTAATACCTCATCTTTGTTCATAATTATTTCATTATTGTTAAGTGGAGGTAGAGTGTCTTGATTCTCAATGTGGACCTCATCCTACTCTTGGTTGTATTGTTCATCTTTAGATGCATTTTCATTGAATTCCACATAATCAGGGTGTGAAGGATTCATAAATAAAGTTGTAATAGGTTCCTTGTCCTTGTTATAGGCTCAGATAATAGGAATTTTAATATTCTCTATAGGATTACCACCTATTCTATCACTTCTTGATGGAAGAGAGATATTTTTTAGATGGCATATAGTAAACAAATTGAAATAGAGCTACTAAAATAAAAAATAAAAAATCTAAAAATTTATTAGTAGCTAATGAAAATACGATAAAAAAGGATACCAATCCTAAGAGCATCTAGGTTTAGGGTTTTTTGAATTTAGGGTTTCTTTGCAATAATTTAAATTATATGTAAAATAAATTAAAACCTTGATATGAAATGGATTTAATTTATTTGGGTTGTCTAAAAAAAATAGAATTAGGAAAACCTAAATTATTGCACAAAAATTTGGATTAATGCAAGATAGGGTTTGAAGCAATATTTGAAGTAAGACATGTTCACCATATGATTTAACCTTTTAGGGTTTAACTATGTAATTCCTATGTTTAGATTAAAGGGTTGAGATGTCTAAATCAATGAAATAATATGCAATAATTAAGCACTAATTTGTTATGGATTTTGACCATCTTTGATTTTCAAAAAATAGTAATAAATATGCTTAAATAGAGACTTATCTAGAAAGTGACCGTCGTAGATGATCTAGGTTCTGAAAACTAAGTTCTGCATAGTTCTAATTGTCATCAATAGGTTTCTAGAATTTGTTTTCTCACTAGACAGTAGTACCCCACTAGATAGTAGTTTCATATTTCTATAGAATTTGGTTCTAGTGTCCCCTTTACAAGACCATTTCTGAGAGCACCTTGTCAGGAAATATAGAACAACAAACATGCTCTGATACCACTTTGCCAGGTAATCTAGAACAACAAACTGCTCTGATACCACTTTGCCAGGTGCCCACTAAGGGCACACTTGATTACCTTTGTATTAGCAACTAAACACAGAATTTAACCAGAATGATAAGTAACCAATTATATTAATAATCATTCAGAAGAAAATACAATAAAGAAGATGCCACACTTCTTCTTCCCACACCTCTAGAGCTCCCACACTTCTAGGGTTCACCTGTAATTCTCCTTCAACACTTCACTCTCTCAATTACGGTCACAACAATCAACTCAAACACAGAGTTGTTCACCTCCACCAATCAGTAACAACGCTGCCAGTACACCAAGTACACAACCGTACTCTAAGTAGATCTCCTGTCTCTTACACAACCTACAAATCAACAGACCTTACTTACCATGTAGATGTCTCTACACCCTGAAGAACCCTTGTCCTTGCCTCACCAAGTCCTTATGATTCTTCAACCAGTACCCCGGTGGATCTTCTACCAAAACTTGCACAACCTGCAACTCTCCCTGATCATACACACTCAGCACCCCTTTGGAACTAGGAGAAGCTAATCCCTGCTCTCGTCTACAAGCCCTCTTGGCTATCTATCACTCTTGCTCTCTCTCTTCTGAAGGAGCTAATCTTTGCTCTCTCACTCTAGTATAATTTTACAATATAGCCCATGAGTCTATTATATAGATCTCATGCATACAATAATTAGACATTTTTAATTACAATAATTAGACTCGCAACTCAAGATCAAAAATAGTCTTTTACATGCAAACTACCTGTCCAAAAATAGACCAGTTCAGAACCTGCATGCAAACTGCATGCACACACAGGTTGCCGATGTCGGCTCCTTCCTGACTGATGTCGGCCGACTCATAACCGACGTCGATTGCTTCTGCACTATAATCTAACCGACGTCGGTTGGCCTGACCGACGTCGGTTCCTCTGTAACTCACTTTGCAACTCAGCAACCCAACAACCTCCTCCATGTTTGCATCAGTGAAGCTTTTAGCTCCACAACCTAACACACCTACGACTGTGTTTTTAGGTCATGTTTTTGAATGCACAAAATTTGGAACTTTGTGTTGTGCCTAGAAAACTTGATTTAGTGTGCAAACCCTAATCCTCCTTACAAGTATAACATGAGCAATAATTATGTGTTTGTTATTATGATAGGTCGAACATCCTCAACACCCCACTGTGAAGAGAGTTTCCTACATACCAATACTCTAAAAAGGGATGAAGCCCAATATAGTTCTCCCACCTAGTGCTTGATGCAAGTGCAAGTGAATGATAGAATGGGAGTGGACTTGGATGCCTTAAATGTTCTTGAGCTTTGAAATCTTTAAAAACTAGGCTTAAGGATAGTATAGATGGTAGCATGCATAATTAGGGCACAATAGCGATAAAATACTTTAATTTTGCTCTACTTGTCTTTGGTTTGAATAGGTTCTTTGTATCTCTTTTCCATCTAGTGAATACAGGTCAAATAGACTTATATTTATAGAGATCTATGACTTGTGTAGATAAGAAAATGTGCTTAGGTCAACCTTAGGAGGGGCATAAATCTAAAAAGGTATCCATTTGGGAGATTTAGGGCTAAGGATAATATTACCCAGTTGGGGACACTAGCATCATGTGGCTATAGTGTCCTAAATGTAGCACTAATTTCCACTTGGCAGATTGCTAGGCAAGTTGGGTTGGGATCTGAGAAAGCTATCCTGGGGTTGTGTTTTAGATGATTGTAGATGTATGTGGTTTACACAATTATTGAAAAAGTGTGGCAAAGACTCTAGGATATGTCTAGGGCTAAGTTAGGAATAAGTTAACTCAAGAGACACTCTTAGCATTCAAATACCACTTTTTGGTGATTACATTCCCCCCCCCCCCCTTTTTATGCTAGTAATGCAACAAAGCAAAATGACTAATATGAAGGTAAAAGAAGCATACTTGGACTTACCTTGGAAGTGAAGCCCATATAGCTGAGTTTGAGTATGTGAATTTGGGTGTGCATATGCAAAACATGATCCAAAGTAATGTCCTATAATGAAACATGAAAAAAATAGTCCTTACTTAAGAGATGATCAAAAGTAAAAGACTATTCTAAAATAAAGTAACTGAGTAAAGTTGAGTAAAGAGAGAGGAAATGAATAAATACACCTCATTGGGTACATGAACTAATACATGAACCTGGTCAAAACCTATGTGTGTGAGTATGCATAGTGATTATATCATTGAATAGCTTGGACTGAGCTGATGGCTTGCTCAATCCTCATATGGGTGGCTCAAGAACTCAATCTAGTTTTGAATCCATCATTGTCCACCCCTGATCAGTGGATATTGATATGTGAATAGCTTAGATAAGACTATATATGTGTCTAACCCTCTCGTGTCGTGGCTCAAGAATTAAAGTAGGCCATGACTTCATCATTGCCCACCCATGTGAAGTAGATGCATCTATAACTAAACTACACAAAGTGTTGAAATTATCTAACCAAGTAAGTCTAATTGTATATATCAACTCCATGACCACTCAGGTATATTAGGTGGCTTTAGGCCACTCAAGAATGCCAACAACTATAGATGGAGTAAAGTATGAATCTAGTGATAACCTAGAATGAGATAGCAAGTGCATATAATGTAGAGAATGACATGGATTTTACCATTCCATCTGATCAACCTATGTATAGCTGAGCATATGGAAATTATGTGTTGTGCACATGCACCCAATCTGGTACTTAAGTATACTGAATATGAACATGCCCCCAATCTGGTACCTGAGTATATTGAATATGAAAAAAGTATACAATAACTAAATATGTGTAACTGAACTAAACGTGGAAGTGATTATGCCATGTGTGATGCCCCTAAATATGAACAATTGGTATGAATCTTAGCTAAAATAAATGTATCTAAGCAAAATTTGAACATAACTATCAAACCTATGACTGTATCTGTGCAAATCTATATTGTACCTAGTGTATTGATATGAATAATCTGGACTATCTTGAAGCTAGGGCTACTAGAAAATAGTGCCCTGTAGTGGATAATAGTGCCCTATGGTACTAGTGTCCCAATCTAGGTACTAATGTCTGTTTGGTCTAAAATATGGGTGATTTGAACTACTGTTTGAGTCTCTATTTTTTCATGTGTTTGCATTTTGTCTAATTTTTAAATCTGAGACTATGTGCTAAAATTTATCTATGAATAACAAAGTAGGATCCTAATCTCTATGACAAACCCTTGTGAATAACCCCTATTTTGAAGGTAGTTGTGAAATCTATGTAAGAACTATCCTCAAAATAAGTAGCTCTATAAAATGTGTTAACCATAGCATGTGCATGATATTCTAATACAATGTACAAACATAACATCAAAATGTAAATGAATATGAGCCTAAGTAGGTAATGTAAGATGTATGTTGTAATCTAACAATGCATAAGGGTCTCAAGATAGATGTAAATTAATGTGTATAACATCAAATATATAGGGGGTGGGGCATGGTGTCCATCATGACACCCAAGTAGGAAGGGTAGATGCATGAGGTCCCTCATGACATAAAAAACTAGTTTGTGTGTAACAAAAAAATACAAGTGTCATAGTGTAGAAATATAAAAATAAGCATACATACAAACACATGAGACATCGAAAAGGGCCACAATATAAGGGACACAGGCACATGTCACTAAATTTGATAATGAAGACATAAAAGGACATGTTCAAATGTCCACATACACAAGCAATAAGAAAATTGGCGTAGAGCCATATATAAGGACATTTTCAAATGTCCACATATAGAAGAAAGAAAGCACACACAAGGGACATGGGCAAATGTCCAAGGCATACAAATATATAAGTGGTATAGAGCCAAAGAATAAAGGCATATTCAATTACCCTCAAAGATGGAAGAAGCATAGGAACACAATCAAATCTAATATAGGAAAACTAGAAATGAAAGCATGTATAACTATGTAGTACAAATCTATGTAATTGTTAGGTTGCATATATACTGAGTCTAACTAGTAATATCCAAAAAAATCTAATCAATAAATAACAATGATCAATATTGATATGTATCAATGTGTAAATTGGAATGTATAGTATGTAAAGATAAAACCTAGTAGTAGTAACTATGTATGAGATGCCTCAGAGTGGGAAAATGTATCGAATGTATAAAACTAGATTGATTTATATGCCCCTAGTGGGTAGATGATAATAAGTCTAGATTAACATAGTGAAATAAAGTCATGTATGCAATCTATAAGTACTCGACAAGAATAAATGAAACATCTATGTAGGATAAATCTGACTATACTAGGATAACTATCAATATGTAATATATGACAAGTAGTAGAGATGTAAACATAATAATGCATACAATCTATAAATTTTGTGTTTTTTAAATATTTGAATGTTTTTTTATTTTGACATGTTATATTGTTTTTGTGTTTTTTGAGTATAAGTTATGTATAAGCAAATGAAAATAAATTATGTACAAGGATCAAGAGAGAGAATAAAATATGTAAAATAGTAGGAACCATACTAACAAATGAGTCTCATAAGAGACTCATTATCATTATGATCATGCATGTGGTGTGAAAGGGTTACTATGAGCCCATGATCTACTGTGTTGTATAATATGTGTATGAAGCTGCTTATGTAGTGATGTTATGATGTTGTGGCACTGACTATGATGCCCTATGAACTTTAGGGGTTTTAAAAACCCATCTAGTAAAATAAGAAACTATAGGTGATGTAGGTGCCCTGTGTTGAGAACCCCTAGAACCTAATAAAACTAATCTCACCATAAATTGAAGAGAGGAAGGCCCTATTGAAATGATGATGTATCTCTGAGGTAGGGGTCTCTCTAGTAATGGTCTCTGTGGGAGAGTATGCATATGTGTATATGTCATAGGAGAAAACCTAGCCTACACTAATGACTTTGTTGAACACTATGATGTATGTATAGGAGCTATACTCTCTATTTTAATCAATAACAATGTAATATCTGGTAATGGTGCTATAATTGTAACTGGTGTCTATGCTATAACTATACCTAGAAACTGTGTTAGAATTACCTATGGGATGGGTAGAGGATACTCATATGGGACATCCTCAACCTTAGACACTTGATTAGTATGTATATACTTCAAACATTAGTGTACTATAGATGGGATGGCTTAGATTTGCTATAATCATGGCTTGCCCAATAATATATCGAATACACTTGCACTAGGTACTACTAGGAACCAAGTGTCCATGTGTGTTGGTCCTACCTGTAATGGAAGAACAATCTCCCTGATGGACCTCTGAACATGGCTAGTGAAACCACTAATGACTATATTTATGGGGAATATATCCTACTCTATGTATCCCAAGTGCTATAAGAGTGTCATGGTGCAAATGTTTATGCTTGACCTATTGTCAACCATAACACTATGAATAGGATGGTGGTCTGAGTATGCTCGTATGAAGAACACATGTAAATATATGTCATCATCCACAATCTCCTACTCTGAAAATGTGATAAGTGGTCTAGGTGGCACTATAGTGTGATACATGTCAATAATGTTATGTAGTGGATGTGTCTCCTTTATAACTATTTGATAAGAATTTGGTGATGGATGCATCTTGTATGTATAGTGAACACCTAATGTGCCCCTAACTCATTTACTATATGCTTCGAGAAAGGATCTAAAAATATATTTTGTGCCTTAACCTCTAGTTTTTATTGTTTTAGTGCCTCTATGGGTGTGCCCATATCAATAATGTTAGTCTCAATGAGATCTTGTATTTTGTTCTTTAGGCTAATGCATCTATTTGTCGTGTGGCCTGGTGCCCTGTGATACTCACATAATGCATTTGAATCATAACTCTTTGGAAGAGGTTGTGTCATATCAACATATTTAATGGGATGGAGAGATATGACATTTCATTCCAATAGTTGTTGTAGAACCCATGCTAGTGACTCTAGAAGATTAGTGAAGACTATGCATTAAGGAGTGAATAAAACTAATATGGGAGATGGCTTGGAAGCTACATTGACTGTGGCCTTTTGATCACTTTTGTTTTTTGTGGCCCTTACCTTATATGGAGGTTTGTTTGAACTCTTAATAGTTGATTTTGATCCATTTGTGTACTTGAGTTTGCCCATTGATAAGATTTTAACCTCCCTCTCTTTGATTGTGTGGTACATATTAGTAAATGTAGGAAAATTATTGAACAAGATAACTTCATGTAGTGCTGGGAATAGACTCTGTTTAATACTCACATCTAGTTTGACAGATATTATATTAGCCATTGTTTCTTTGCATTTTAAACTGAGTGGGTCCTCTCTATCCACCTTATTTATGGCCAACACTTTCAATACATGCTCAAACACATGTGTCTCGCAAGGTATGATTAGTTTATTTATTGATAATATGTATTTAAACCATTTATAGCATAATATTTATTCACTTTAAATAGTTTTTAGCCTAATATTTGTTTAGACAAAAAAAATGGCAATGACATGCCCATGAAATTGCACATTAGTCTTGTTCGGTGATGTTGGTGCAATATGAATATCACTTCCACTTGCTTGAGAGGTGAAAATGATTAGGAAGGGTGTGAATTCATGTGTTAGGAAAATGATGTTGTTGTTTTTTGAATGAAAGTGAGCAAAAAACATCAAACTAGTACAAATGAATCAAACAAAGTGTGTTGAATACTTGTTATGACCAACACACCCCATTTATTCATAAGAAATAAGGACCATTCTTTTGTTCTAATTTGAGATACAAATTTCATTTGTAAAATCCTTACTTTATTTCAAATTGTTTTAATTGAATGTGAACCACATCATAAGGTAAAAGAGGAAAAAATAACATTTTTATATTCTGAATCAATTTCATCTTCATGATGTATTCAAAGTTTGATCCATGTTGTAACATAGTTTATATTTTGATTTAATTAATTAGACACAAAATAATCCTTGAAAAACCTCAAGTAATCAGTGGCCACATTCACATAACAAGTCCTAGTTCACACTTTATTTCTTATGCAATGTGCACATCTTTATAACACACGAATCTGACTATATAATGAGATTCATATGTCAATATGTCTGTTAAGGCCCTTTTTACTTCAAAATCTAAGTTGTGTTTTGGAAAACTCTTTGTCTCTGTGATCATGTAATCACATGATGACTACCTCATGTTTATTTCATACTACAAAATATTTAAGATGTGTTATGAAGTCTTTGTGATCTCATGACTCCATTTTATATGTGAAGTGTCATTTTTTTTAGAATTCATTTTTATGGTAATCGCATTTATTAACTATTTTTTATTTTAAAATATGTAATAATAGGTATGTATGTTAATTGTGTGTAGAATCAAGTGGATGCATCAAAAGTTAAAGTTGATTTAAAGTTTGAATGAATATGTGGATTTCACCGAGTCCACCTTAATAAACATTTTGTGGCTTCATGGCCCCATAATGATTACCATGTATTTTCTTCTCATGTTGCAACAATATTAAAAATATTGTGCCCTTTCTTAATGCTTCAAATATAATTATAGTATTTTTATTTATTATGTATGTTTAACCCTAAATTGAGATGAGCTAATATAGTATATTGTTAATAATATATAAATGAATAAGTACAAGGGTGATAAACAAATCTATAGCAGGTCAATTAATTTGCAAACTTAGATAAACAATGTTCTAAATTTTTAATATTAAGATACGCTAAAAATATAAAGTATAACTACTGATTGATATTACAATAAACTATAAACAAGAATTTTTACCTTGTTTACTATGCATGTGCATATATGATATGGAACAAGCTGGAAGTAATCTAGATTTGTATTCTAGATCAACCATCAGATTCATAAAAATCATATTATATAGCCTTGGATGGTTGTGTTTGATCTGAATGGTTATGTTAATGCTATTGTCTAACTTAGATACAAGTGTCTAGTATATAATATTGATTGGATTTTAGTGTCACCACCTAGATATTTTTGGGTTTTTTATCATATTTACTCTGATGTGTTTATATCTTGCACATAGGTTGTCACTCTTTGTCAAATGATGAAACCCTAGCTTTTTCACCATTAGAGTGACTGTGGGAA
Source organism: Torreya grandis (assembly GCA_037957365.1). Classification (NCBI taxonomy): domain Eukaryota; kingdom Viridiplantae; phylum Streptophyta; class Pinopsida; order Cupressales; family Taxaceae; genus Torreya; species Torreya grandis. Next base: position 1,588,069 of record JARHVA010002027.1, read on the forward strand.
ATATGGTTAGTGGTCACATAGTGTTGAGTTACCCAAATGACCCCTCTATCAATGAGTTCTACCTATATAGCTAATACTCCTCAGACTTATGTATCTCTCCCCTACGTGTTGGCTTATGTGTGCATAAGGATGTAATGTGTAACAAGCAAGTACATAGAGTGACTTAGCTTGTAACTTGGCAAGTATGAATATGGAGTTGATGAAGAAGAAATCAAACCAAATGATATATATGCAACATATAATTACCTAGTACATTCCCCTAGCTCTTATTTGTTCTTTTCCTTCTCTTCTTAGATCTCTGATTGCTTGTTTTCAATAGGTCCTCTGCTCATTTTATGCACTCTTTATCAACTATGCTTTTAATAGGCTTCAAAAGCCCTCTTGCATTGCGTAGTATTATTTATATATTATTTACATACCTCCAATCATCCTTTTTATTCTCTCTCCTCTCTTAGGATCAACACCCTTCACTCATGCACAATATTTAATACCTTGCTTTTCACTTCATGGTTTAAACTTGTTCAATCTCTTGTAGACTCATAGAACTAATAGATTCACACCTGGTTCTAATGTTTCTCAGCTCCTCACTAAGGTCCATATGATCATTGTCTTATATATTTGAACTTTCATACCCATCAAAACATAATACTCGATCTCCAAGTTTGCATTCTTGACCAATCAAGGTATTCATTCATTTAGGTCTCTCTCCTACTAGCCTTATTTCACACAAACCTCATAGGTCAGACCAATTCAAACCACTTATAGATAAACTAATCACACTTTTGAGTACCCATTATTCCCTTATTTCTTCATGAAAATTTTATTGAATTAACTCCTAATGCACACCCATTAACTCACCCTATCTCTGCTTAAATTAGGTCTCTTAGGCCTAATATAAACATATAGGTATGAAAACCATATTGTACAATCTTAAACAAATATAAAAACTCTTAAATAATTTTAAAAACATGAAAACACATTATATCCCACAATTTAATCAAAGTTATATGGATTGAACACAAGATATTCAAAATTCAAGTTACAAACCCTAGGTTTTGCTTTGACATGTCTGTGATAGGATGAGAGCATATAAAATTGGATAAAATGAATTTTATGGCACTTAAAACCAAAATAAGACCTGAAATAGGTATTCCCAAACTCCCATCAACTTCTCCAATAGTTAATTCTTCTTGACCAGATCTCCAAACATCTTCAATACCCATTGATACAAAATTTTGGTGCATTTCTGGACTATATATTAAGGTTCTTATTTTTATAGCACTTGAAAATGAATCTTTAAACCTCCAATAGGATTAAAAAAACCAAATAGAGATCCTACCCTATTTATACAACCCATACACACTTCTAACAATGTTTAAACTCTTTAACTATATAAATTCACTTGTTAACTTGATTGTATATAGACATACTTATTCTAAGGTAGACTGTGTATGAAGTTGAATGAAAACTGACGTCAATTCTTACCTTTCTCAATGTATTTAAGTATCCTCTTGTGGGTTATAGATTTTTATCAATACATTAATCTTCTATACACCAATCAATCACTATACCACCACAAAGAAACTTCTTTACCTCTGCCTTTTTGATTGTATAAACACATAATTGTTCCTAATTTGACTGCATGCAGTTAACATAGAAATATTTATCCAATCATAAACTATGAAAATATTTCAACATTTTAAAAAAGAGTTATTAATATCAAAGATAGAGTTACTTCACTATACTTCCAATCATCTTAACATTCGAATAGTCTTCAAAACTACCCTGTTCTCTTATACTATATTGAAGTATAGAATGGTTCTCTCTTAGACTGGGATGCCAGTCTCAATTATTTATATGAAAAATGAGCAAGGAAACACCAAATAAACATACATAAAAATCAACCACTTCACTCACATGGATATAAAACAATCAATAATTCATCAAACCCAACTCTTTATTCAATTCTCTCAATAAACACACAAGCTATGTACATATTTTAGGATAGGTAGAGTTCATACATATTTTGATGTTTTTTTGTGGAATATCCACCCTTTTTATTAGAAATTTTACTCTCCTCTCTTCTCCTACTACCACCATACTAACCATATACATGCATTTTTATCTTTATATTCCTCAAACACGTAAAACCACTTCCTACACATGGCCACTCCATGTGGAGATGGCAGTTATAAACTATTATTATATTGATTTACATTTTGTGCATAGATTTTATGTTGGAAGAGTACTAATACTAGATACTAGGACCATATTTGAAACCCACTACAAACATTAAACACCCTTTACATCACAAACAAACCAAAATACCACATAAGAACATAGTTACATTATTGAATTTTTCAAAATGTAATTTTTGGAGGGAAACTCCAAAATAGATTTAAACACACCATAAAATGACTTATAATGACTCAATTCCACCTATGGGTCCCTACAAGACCCCTAACACCTACACAAGACCAAAATGGTCAAAATTAACTCTTAAACATATTTACATGTTATGTTTCTTGGTGATACTTTGCATCAAGAGTGCTCCTTCAATACTATAGACCTATAGATAGGTTGTACCTATGTTAATATTAAAATAAGAGAGAATAGTGAAGTTGTGCTCACTTGAATGATTGATTAGGTACCTTTCATAAGTTTCCTAGTGAGTTTTTAGGTATGTGCTAGGTATGGAATGAATGAGGGTTGATCTTGTATATATATCAGTTCCTTTTATAAATATCTCACATAAAAACACTTAGGTTGAGCATAAGGATGCATTTCATTTGAAAATTTGATGACTTTGGGGCCTTAAAACTTAGTTTGGCACAAGACACTAGCATCGACGTAGGCATCCTAATCCCTTTTAGAAATATCTCGCATAAAATCACTTAGGCCAACCACAAAGATATGTTTTATTTATAAATTTGATGACTTTAGGGAACTAGACACTTAGTTTGACACAAGACACTAGTGTTGACATAGGCATTCAGTTGAGACACAAGTGTCCAGGGAGATAGAAAACATGTACACATCCAAAACTTGTAGAGGATGATAATAATCAAGTTGATAACATTTTAATCAACATATAAGGCTAGGGTATCAGAATAACTTATGGCCAGCATAAGAGATAAGCAATAGGAAAAATAGATAGTGGAAATGAGCCTTTCGATAGTAAGAAAGTCTTAGAATTGAAGGGTACAACCATGAGAATTCCTATTGTAATCTAGTAATGAAATTTATAGTTTAAAGGAAAATGAATGCATACCTAGGTGTGTATAATGCATCTTGTCTTTGCTTGTGTCCCACTTGATTTCTTTGTTGGCAACTAAATTGTTACCAAGAGCATGTTACAATGTATAATCAATGCATATAATCTAAAATTGAAATAATTTGAAATGATTGAAAGTAAAGAGAGAAAGGCTAGGAGTACACTTGTGTATTAATGTAACCATCTTGTATTTTGATAATTTGATTTGAATATATGCTTTATTGTGAAGATTTAGGGCTAATATTAGGACAAAAGTAAAAACTTTCAAGTGAAAATATATAGATATTGGAGGGAAACTTGCCCCAAAATTTGGAGATAAGGTGAGTTGCCACCCGATAGTTGAGACTAGCTCAACTGTGCAAACTAATCATACTTATAACCTGGTGAGTATGAGTGATCCAAGTCAACCCACACTATAAAACTAGTGCAAGTGGATGGTTTTATTGTTCCATCCTATAAACTTGGTAAAATTGAGTGAAGTAATCACTTTAACCTTGACAAAAGTGAACCAACTACTGTAGTAGATTAGCTCAATAACAGTACATAAAAGTCCATCTTGGTGTACGCTAAAGTTCATAGAAGTATTTTAAAACTGAAATCTAATTTGATTTTACAATTTAAGCTACTCTTTTTGCATGACATATGCACCTCAAGCTAAAACTTGGGTATAATAATGGTAACAATGTATAGAATGTTGCCACAAATGTGTATTTGAATCATATAAATGTGTAATTTGGCTAATTTGAAAATGTTTAAGTGTGGAATACATGTTCTCATGACATGCTCCCACTGAAATCTAAAATTAATAACTAGTATTGGTGTGGAGAACATGTTTCCATGACATTCCCCCATTATAATATGAAAATGTTGAGCACTAAAATAAATTTAGAAGTCATGCATTTTTGGCATGCCTCCACTAAAATATGAAACTATGAAGATGTGAAATCCATGCCTCTATGTCATGCCCCCACTAATATTCCCCCCTTTTTAAGTGAGGGTAAGTAGAAACTGGTAGTTACCTTACCCCAAAAAGATAAAATAATTGTATAATCTGTGTAAGGATCATGTAGCAAATAAAAGAAGCATGTCTAAGTATATAGAATAATGAGGTTCATATTATATGATTAATCAAGTCTCAAGATGCATAATGTGAATCATTAAAACACCTAAATATTAACAATACAAGATCAAAAAATAATCAAGCACACACATAAGAGCACTCAAAATCAAATTAAAAGATAATGGTCCAAGGAAATATCAAACAAGGGGCATGTTCAAGTTGCACACAATCAAAGGGATACGACTTAGTCAAATGTCTATAAAACATGTAAAGACATATTCAAATGTCCACATATAACAAACTATGACATATATAAATGTCACAATAGGAAAACATAGGCACGAGAACCACAATCAATGGAACATATTCAAATGCTCGAATAAGTAATACAATGCAATATAAGACACTCAAAAAAGTACATAAATGGAAAGCATGGAACATAAGTAACCAACATAAATATATCATACTAGTCCCTATATATACATTTTATTAAAAAATGTTAAGTACATAACATATCAAGTACATTATAAAAGATACAAGCATAAATAAAGGCATTTTCAAGTATATAAACTCAAACATGATAATGGAAAATGATCATAAAATGATATAACCTGGGTGTATCATGATCAAAGAAGTAGATTCCCCCAATGTCTAAATGACATGAGTAGAGGAAAGGCCCAACATTTGAAAGTGCATAGATCATGTTTTTGGGTATGCTGATATCACACTCAAAAGATGTTTGAAACATGTGTATATATTCAAAAATAAGATATGCTATCTACCAACATGAAACTAACAACATAGATGCCAAGGATCTAATAGAATATGTAAAATCTAGAAATATTTTGGGTTTTTTAAGTTTTTGAATTCTTTTGGGTATTTTTGGGAATGTTTGACTAAAGGTGTTGTGTACAAGTAAAGGTGATACTATAAGTCAAGGTAATAATAAAGGAGATGCCTCTGTGAAGGTTTCTATATTATGTGTGTCATATTCATATGTTGCATATCTATCTCATAGGATCATATCAATATTTTATATTATTAGGATCATAATCATCAATTTAATCATTGTTATAGGAAAAATGTAACTTCTTAGGTTGCTCTTGAACTTGTGATATACCATTTTGAGTATCTATATACGAATAATGAACTATTTCATATTACAATTGTGCCTTTTCTGGTATGCCATTATGTGTATCTGTGTGCACTTTAGATGTTGATACCTTATGAACATCCTGAGCCATATGATTTACCTTGCATTTATTTGTATTTGGTTTTGTACTTTCTAGAGATGGATTCAATCGATACGTACCATATCTTATAGGTATAAATAGATCATGTGGTAAGGTATTGAATGGATCAAAACAAAGTTCACTCAACTATTCATCTACCATATTGGTATTATAAATAATAACACCACTATCATAATCATTTGGAATTGTGGCCTTTTATTATTCGGTATTTATCAACAAAGGGATCTTGCATGGTTTAGTTTTTGGTGGTTTGAATATCATTGGTTCCTTTGGTAATTGTGTATTATTTTTAATTTTTGGAGTATTTGGTAATGGTATATTTATTTATTTATTTATTATTTTGACCCTTATCTTACTTCAAATTATCTTTTGGTAACCATATTTTCTATTTTGGGACTTGAATTTTAGAAGTACTTGTAATGCGAGTGGTTTGCTTGAGTGATGTATCAATTATAGTACCACCACTATCTTTGAGAATTTATATTTTTTTATTCAATGCAAAACAACAATCTGTATGATATCCATGTATTTTATGATATGCATAGTAGTATTTAGATCTCCTTATAGGATGTGGAGGTGGCATAATATGCATTCTATGATTTCACTTGGACACTTAGTAGACTTTTGGTCACTTTTTGAATCACTTATTTTAGATGTATTTTGTTGTAGCTTTTCATTTGGAAGTGAAACCTTGTTGGGTATAACATTACTAGATGAAGATGTAAATACATGATTAAGACTAGCATGTTTTGGATTTTGGGCAAATGGAATTTTATTTTCCAATAATGTGATCTTTGAAATAAGTGTTGATTTTACTTTTGTAACTATTTTATTAACTTTCTCATAAGGATGATTTAATCTTTTAGGGATTCATAAGCACAAACCCTATGTGAATTTAATTGAACATGTGTACAGATACCATCTACCTTACTTATTGAATGAGTGATAACATGGACATGGTTAGAGGGATGGTAGCTATTACCATCCTTAGGGTTAAGAGGAGGAAGAAGTTATCTTTTTAGCCATTTTAAATGTTTTAAAAACTGATATGAGAATCATAAATAAGAGACATATAAATGTTATCATTCCAACATGATATCATAAGGATATATAAATTTTACAATATTCAATTATTATTATTTAAATATGAGATAGTTTTTGTGGAAAATAGGAAATGAGACAAACCCAAAAAAATAGAAAAACAAAAGTACAGTGTATGATCTGTAGGCTTAAATTTACTGAAAATAGTAAAATGCTAAATTCTCAAAATCCATATAATGTTTTGGAAAAAAAGAGGGTTTTGTTTATATAAACATAATTATGAACAAATTCTGAGGAATTTGAAATTTGATATATTATTAATTAAAAAGAGGCCAAACAATGTGGAATGCTTCACAAGCAAAACTCTAGAATATTCCTATTAAAGAATCATCAATTACGATAAAACATGAACTTAATTTAGAGATATGAGAAATGTTTTTGAATAAAATATTATTTTTGATGAAACCAAAAAAATAATTATAAAATAAGCACACCATTCACTTATATGTCAATGTTTTCTAAAAATAGTAAATTAAAAAATTTGAAAAATCTGTACCAAATTTTGGCAAACAAAAATAGGTTTTTGAATATACTAGCTTTAGTATAAAATACCTTTGAGAAATTTTAAAATGGATATGTTTGGAGTCCACAATTCACTAATCAAGGAAGAAATAAATTGTAAGTTTCCAAACATGAATCTTAGAAATAAAATGAGGGTAAAACATAGGGTAAAATTTTAGATCTAAAAATCCATCACAACAAGATGAAACCCTAGGAGGTTAGAAATCCTAGACCAAGATCGATTTTGCAAAGGAAGACTCAGAGTTCAGGTTCAACAAATTTTTAACTTTAAATTGAGATGAGTCAATATAGTATAGGGTTAAAAATATTTAAATAAATAAGCACAAGTGTGATAAATATATCTATAGTAGGCCAATCAATTTGCAAACTCAGATAAATAATGTTTTGAATTTACAATACTGATACAAGATAAAAACATACATTATAACTATTGATTGATATTATAATAAATTAGAAACAAAAATACTTAGTTGGTTTACTATGTGCATGCAGATTTGATATAGAACAGGTTGGAAGTAAACTGGATCTAGTTTCTAGATCAATTGTCAAATTCTAGAAAATTACATTATGTGGCTTCAAATACTTATGTCAGATCTAGATGGTTGTGTTGATACTATTATCTAACTTAGATGTAGGTGAAAATTATGAAATATTAACTACATCTGACTGTAATCACTTGGATCCTTTTAGGTTTTCTATCACCTTTATTCTAATGTGTTCATATCTTGCACACAAACTATCATTCTTTATCAAATGATCAAACCTTAGATTTTTCACCCTTGGAGTGACTATGGAAAAAATAGATTAGTGGGAACATGGTGTCAAGTTACTCCAAGGACCCCTCTATCAATTGGCACTGCCTACACAATGAATACTTTGAATAGGGTCACAAACTTATGTAGTTCTCCTCTATGAGTTGGCTTGTGTGTGCATAAGGATACAACATGTGATAAGCAAGTACACAGAATGATCTAGCCTAAAACATGAAAAGTATGGCTCATAGAGTGTTAATTCAATACATTAGACCTATATATGGGTTGTCCCTATGTCTGATATTGAAATATGAGAGAATAGAGAAGTTGTGCTCACTTGAATGCTTGATTGGGTACCTTTAATAAGTTACCCTATGGGTTATTAGGTCTATGCTAGGTAAGGAATGAATGAGGGTTGATCTTGTATATAGTATATATATAATATGTATATTGTATATATACAATGTATATATATATATATATATATATATATATATACAACAATATATATATATATATACAACAATATATATATATATATATATATATACACACACACACACATACATACATACATTCATACATATATATACATATATACATATATATATATATATATATATGTATGTATATGTATATATATCTATATGTATGTATATATATATAGATATATATATATATATATGTATGTATGTATGTATGTATATGTATGTATATGTATATATAGATACATACATATATGTATGTGCATATATATATATATATATATAAATACATATACATATACATATACATATACATATACATATATCTTTTGGAAATATATCACATAAAATCACTTATAATGACCATAGGGATACCTTTCATTTGCAAATTTGATGATTTTAAGGCACTAGACACTTAGTTTGGAACAAGACACTAGCATCGACATAAACATTTGGATGTGATGCAAGTGTCTAGGAATATAGAAAATAGGTATAGTTCTAAAACTTGTAAAGGATGATAATAAATATGTTTATAGCATTTTTAGCAACATAGGAGGCCTGGTCATTAGAATAACATATGGTCATACTAAGAGATAAGTAATAGGCACAAGAGATAGTGAAAGAGAGCCTTTTGGCAATAAGAAGGTTTGATAACTGAAGGGGTACAACAATGAGAAGTACTCTCCAAGTATACAAGATTCAGGTGCTATATAATTTAGATTTAGTGTCTACAATGTGGAGGAAAGACATAATATTTTAGCTTGATTTGGATACATATAAATATATATACATATACATATATACATATATATATATATATGTATATATATATATATAGATACATACATACATATATATATATATATATATATATATATATATATATATATATATATGTATACATATAGATATATACATATACATATACATAAATACACATATATATATACACACACACACACACACACACACATATATATATATATATATATACATACATACATATATATATACATACATACATATATATATATATACACACACACACACATACATACATACATACATACATACATACATACATACATACATACATACATACATATATATATATATATATATATATATATATATTAGAAATATATCACAGAAAATCACTTATAATGACCATAGGGATACCTTTCATTTGCAAAATTGATGATTTTAAGGCACTAGACACTTAGTTTGGAACAAGACACTAACATTGACATAGACATCTGGATGTGATGCAAGTGTCTAGGAATATAGAAAATAGGTATAGCTCTAAAACTTGTAAAAGATGATAATAAATATGTTTATAGCATTTTTAGCAACATAGAAGGCCTGGTCATTAGAATAACATATGGTCATACTAAGAGATAAGCAATAGGCACAAGAGATAGTGAAAGCAAGCCTTTTGGCAATAAGAAGGTCTGATAATTGAAGGGGTACAGCCATGAGAAGTACTCTCCAAGTATACAAGATTTAGGTGCTATATAATTTAGATTTAGTGTCTAAAATGTGGAGGAAAGACATAATATTTTAGCCTAATTTGGATTTAATTAGGATATTAACTCTAATTAAGATAAAATGAATTAAAAGGTAATAAATATTGTAAATGACTTGTAAATAGTAGAATGAAAGTAAATTAATGAAATGGAAAAATCTAAAATTACTAAAAGAAGCTAATTATGGATAATATTAAGAGGACAAGAAGACTTTGGTGATTTTTGCCCGTTAGGTTGACTATGTGCGATTGAAAGATGATTGGAAATGACCAACTCACATTGATTATTTACATGTTACTAAAATAATATTTATCACTATTTTCGATCAAAATCAATTTGAAACAATCAATAAACTAATGGTAAAATCACCTGCACTTTATTTAAATGTGAGTATATGTGGAATTTTGACCTTTAGATGTGTGCATATTACCTGCAAATGACCTCTTCAAGGTTAAAACCCCACTAGGGCTTATGATAGCTAAAAATTTACAAAAAGGAAAGGAGTGTAATGGGTTCATCTAGCCCCAATCAACCCCATGATGATTGAAAACTTCTTACATATCTATAATAATTCATAGAGGAAATCAAGCCTCGTGTAGTTCTCCCACCTAGAGTGCTTAGTGCAATATAGCTATGTTGCTATATGTATACATCTAGAAATGGTTTGAATACTTGATAATTATTTGCTTAACTTAGATAGAATGGACTTATGGCTTGGCTAGGGGCCACTTCAAGTAAATAAAATTTAATTTGGAAATAATAGGAAAGCTTTTCTCAATGTGAAATAATATAAGTTTGCCCAAATAGTGAAATTTCCAAGTTATCAAATGGTAGAATAAGTGGCTTAGATGTGCATTTATAACAATCCAAATTAGTGAAACCTCAAACCACCTATCCTAACAATATTTAATAAATTGTAAAAATGGTTTAAATTTTGAAAAATATTCATTGTTGAGAGAGGACATGATCAACTTGTAAAGGTAAGGATCGATTGTCGATTCTGCTATGTACCTAGGGATATGATATATTATTGTATATGGGTTGATGGAGATGCTGACATGTGGCACACATCCCCTTAGTTAGTTATATGGGTATAATATATTAGGATAATAGAGTAACTTGTGGAAGTAGTACATTGGGTAATGGTCGGCCTACACTAAGATTAAGAGGTTACCCATCCATGGGTTAGATAGATGTATATATAGGAGATGATTATCATGGTAAAGATATCAAGTAAGCATAGAGTCTTCTATTGTAAGAGGATATTGGAAGTTGTCCCCTCGAAGAGACATTGTGGAGTTATTCCTTCCTAAAGGAGTATTATATGGTGTTTCCATACCTTAAGGGTATTTCTGCATATATTGAATATCAAGATCATAACAAGTGTTATCTTCTTCTTCTTCATCATCATCATGTGCTTCTTCTACTTCTTCTTCTTGTTCTTCTGTTGATTCTTCTATTTCTTCTATTTCTTTTTTTTCTGCTTCTTCTTCTTCTTCTTCTACTACTTCTTTTTCTACTTCTTGTTTTATATCCCAATGATCTAAAAATATCTATTTCATTTCATTCCATGAAGAAAACCTTTCTGTACAACTCAATTGATCAAACCAATGTAGTGCAGGCCCAGACAAAAAAGGAAGTAATCATCTTTGCCCAAAATTTTTTGTAAAATGATTTTCCAAAAGGAGCCACCATTCTCTAGCATCAATATCATCTTCCCCTAAAAATGTTTGCAACTCCATGATCCACAAAACAAATTAAGGTTCATGAAACCCTAAAATGTCAAAACCGATTCATAAAATCACAACAAATCACTTAAAACAACTCAAAAAATTCTAAATTTTTGACTATGCTTCTATTATATCTGCTTACATCTCTAGTAAAAATTTTGAATAAAAATTTCCTATATTTTGGAAGATATAGAGAAATTATCATAAAACCTAAAATAGTAATAACTCCCTCAAAAAGAATAAAAAAATCTCAATTTTTTTACTGTGACTTATTTGAAATATTATCTGTATCTAGTCAAAAATTTGTAGAAAAATTTGAAACCAATCAAAAGTTATTGATGATTAAAAAAACTAGGGTTTCACTCCACAAATTGCCCAAATCGAAGCTCTAATACCACTTGTAATGATCTTGATATTCAATATATGCAGAAATACCCTTAAGGTAGGGAAACACCATATAATACTCCTTTAGGAAGGAATAACTCCACAATGTCTTTTTGAGGGGACAACCTTCAATATCCTCTTACAATAGAAGACTCAATGCTTACTTGATATCTTTACCATGATAATCATCTCCTATATATATACATCTATCTAACCCATGGATGGGTAACCTCCTAATCCCAATGTAGACTGACCATTACCCAATGTACTACTTCCACAAGTTACTCTATTATCCTAATATATTGTACCCATATAACTAACTAAGGGGATGTGTGCCACATGTCGGCATCTCCATCAACTCATATACAATAATATATCATATCCCTAGGTACATAGCAAATTCCAACCTATGAGGGTCAATTTGATTTGGAAGGGTAATGTTTAGTCTTAAGATTTTGAAGTGTTCGTACAGATGCTTAAAAGGGTTGTTAGAAATTAATAATATTATTTTAGGTCTAAAACAAAAACTTAAAAGGAATGGGTTAGTAAAAATACTTATGATAGATAGTGTGAGGTGTAAAAATAGGACCAATGTAAGGGCTCAAGTCAAGTAATGTAAATGTGGGCCAAAATTGACATTACCAAGTATTCATGACTAAATTTGAGTATCTACATTTCCCCCCCTTTCAATATAGAAATGAAATTACTATAATAAAAATAAATATATATTTAAATGTGTACAACACATTTTACCTTTGGGAGGAAACTCCAATCATGCAAGATGTTCTACAATAAACCCTGTAATGATTTAAAGGTAGTTAATGTCCATATGTGAAATTGAAATATTAAATGTAACTTAAATTTGAAAATATTTTAAATAAAAAGGACTTGATATTTATATGTGAAATCAATGTTGCTTTTATAACTTTTCCTGAATATGATGCTTCTTTGAAGTATTGGAGAATTGGTGTTTTCCATGAAATACTTAGAGGGATCGATTCATTTGCTGAACCATGGTAAATTGAGTGTGATTAAGCCCACATTTTAAGTGAATTATGTATAAAAAATATAACCCATCAAGGGATGCATAAACCTCAATTTTTGTTGTTGGTATTTATAACTCCAAGGTAGAAATGTGTTAGAATCCATAATGGATTTATAGGCTATAATGTTGGAGGGCATTGAATCTCCAATAAGCATTACATATTTTAACTAAATAAAGCATTACAAATGGCATATAGATTCAATTATCACCTTGTTCTTTAGTTTATGTGATACTTGTAATATAAATTCAAAATTACAAAATTCATAGAAAAAGGGAAGGGTATCCAGCCCTTATCATGACATCGTATTTAGTAAAAACATTATGTGCATGAATTAGTATCATGCCCCTTGAACCTGAAAAATAATAGTGTGCATGAATTTGTTTCATGCCCCATGTGATAACTATAAAATCTATAATTATATGTTGATGTGAAATTTATAATTTTAGTTTGAATCTTGTGTGCATATGCCCCTATAATCTATAGCAATAACTAAATTTTTAACCATTCTAAATTTTGTGAAACTGTATTTTGTACCTAGAATTTATTTTTACTTATAGAGGCTTATATCTATATGAAAAGTCTATTTAAATTTATATGCAAAGGGAAATACAACTGATTTATAAATCAATCATAGCATGGAGAAGATAAATCTTACTTACACTTCTCATTGTTGATACATTAGATATTTGGGGTCATGACCAAGATGGATCTACTAGAGACCTAGCCAAGGGACTGTTACCATAATAATATCACTAGAGAGGGTTTTAAAGCCTCTAATCAAGTAAAACTATGCAATAACCCTAACTAGGTCCTATGTTTTCATATTCACTAAGTAAATTATAAGATCAAAGTAAAGTCTAATTTAGTAATCACCAAAGCTTGTGGCACAAAGTGGGGATAATAAACATGAAAATTAAACATGCATAGAAGATATATACTCACACCAATATATATAAAATCCTAATTCATGGGAGAGAAGTAAAAATACTAATCTATCTACTCTTACAAAGGAGGAACAAGGTTAGGAATACTTACCTTTGAAGATGAACCCATCAAGCCTCAATCTCTCCCTTGGCCAAGGTGATTTGTAATAGGTTATTGTGGTATGTAAGGATAATAAGGACAAGTCAACTCTAGGCTACACAACCCATCAATGCATCTAAAAGACTTCTCCATAAGATAAAATATGTATCTCTAAAAGAGTATGAACCCTAAGCTATGCTCTTTAAGTATAATGGTGGATAAGTAGATACATAATATATATCTCTTCTTATTATCTCTCTTTTAAATGATGAAATG